>JAGIQG010000012.1:2768535-3072494 GCA_024679065.1 Sphyrna mokarran | reverse complement strand
AAAATCCATATCAAACCTACGCAATTCCCAGCTTTGTTCCATCCACACTCAGTAAGAGTATCAATTTAAACTCACAGACAGAAACTGACCATGAAGCTGCTGATTTGATTCTTATTGTGTGATATTATCTGGTCTCAGTGGGGATAATGATGTGAACAGTAAACCTGACTTCGAGTTATCCTCCACACATCCTGGGGAAGAGCTCAGTCAGCTCCATTGCCGTGTAACAGTCTTTGCCTTTCCCAGGGTCAAATTCCCACTCCATTCCCTCAATCCTCCTCCTGCCCCACTCACCCTCCATTCACCCCTCTGCTCTCACTCTCCTCTATCACCTTCACTCTCCCCCCATTCACCCCTCCTTCACTCCCCCTTCATTCACATTCATTCATTCACCCCCCTCCACACGTCCTTCCATTCCTCCTCCACTTTCTTCCTCCACCCTTCCCCTCCCCTCCACTCACTTCTCCCTCCACCTACACTCACCTCCAACCACCTCCACCTCCCCTCCATTCCCCTTCACTTACTCCCCTCCCCCCCTTCACTCACTCCCCCTCCACTCTCCCTCTGCCCCCTCCCTTCACTCCGTGTCCCCTCCACTCCCCATCACATTCACTCTCTCTTCCTCTCATCTCCCATCCACTCTCTCTATTCCATTCTTCCCCCTTCCCCCATTCTCCCATCCCTCCCCCTCCACTTCACTCCCCTCCCACTCCTCCCCTCCTATCACCCTCCTGTCTAACTCTCCCTGCACTAAAAAGGAGAGGAAATAGGCACATCATTAACACACGACCTTTCCAGTTTATGCCTCTGGCATTAGTACCTCAGGGTTCATTCAGTTTTTCTCAAAGTTTTTGTCAAACTGCAGAGTAATGGTTTTGTCTCTTACCTGGTTCGCTGCTGTTGTCCCCACTGTGTGACGTGTGACCCCCACTGGAAGGTCCGGGCGTGCCCCCTGAGCGTGTCGATGCTGTGTCATCATGATCTCTGTTCCATGTCTGAGGAGGAGGGAATGGCACAGATCAGGAAAGCAGACAGCAATTTCATCACATCAACCTTATCACAGGCACAGACTCTGTGCAGACAATCTCCCAAATCCTGGCCCAGGACACCACAGTACCCATCACCCAGGCTCTGTGACGCTATTTGGAGGAGTTCTGGATACTAGTGGGAGTTCAGCTTTGCTTCACCCAAGGCATGAGCTAGGGTCAAAGGATATCCTTCCATTCAGCTCCCCCCAGCCTAGCAGCTGGTTATATGGGACCTGGGCACAGCTCTGAATCAAATCTCCCACCTGTCCTCGCAGGAAAAAATACAGAATGACTGTCAGAGGATGGAAAAAGATAGAAAATAACCGTCATCTCTCGAAAAAGACATTTGTTTGTTAATGGAACATCATTTTTTACCTAATCATCCAAGATCTGTCTTTATCCATCCCATTTATGCTCTCCATGCACCTTTGATTATTTACCGTAACATTCCTGCCTCACTGCACCAGGGACCCGGATTCGATTCCCGGCTTGGGTCACTGTCTGTGCGGAGTCTGCACATTCTCTCCGTGTCTGCATTGGTTTCCTCTGGGTGCTCCTGTTCCCTCCCACAGTCCAAAGATGTGCTGGTTAGGATTGGCCATGATAAATTGACCCTTAGCATCAGGGGGATTAGCAGGATAAATACATGGGGCTACAGGGATTGGGCTCAGTGGGATTATTATTGTGCAGGCTCAATGCGCCAAATAGCTTCCTTCTGCAATGTAGGAATTCTATGATTCTATGATAACAATTGACAAGCCTCTGATTTTTTTTTATTCAATTGTGGGACCTGGGCATCGCTGGCTGGCCAGCTTTTATTGCCCATTCCTAGTTGCCCTTGGATGGCAGTTGAGATTGCTGTGGCTCTGAAGTCACATGTAGGCCAGACCAAGTAAGGATGGCAGATTTCCTTCTCTAAAGGACAGTAGTGAATCACTGATTTTTTTCCAACAATTGACAATGGTTTCATGGTCATCAGTAGATTCTTATTTCCAGATATTCTTTACTGAATTCAAATTCCAACATCTGTCGTGGTGGAATTCAAAATCAGGTCTCCAGAATGTTAGCTGATTAATAGTCTGGTAATTAAGTCACTCAGCCATCCCCCCCCGCCAACATATCATATTTCTAATATCCATCACATTTCCCAATTTCTCTACATTCATTTTCTCTGATGACAGCTCTGAGAGGCATCTTGGGGTGTTTTTCCCTATCAAAGGCGCTATGGAATTCAACTTGCCATTGTTATATTGCAAACTCAAATACGTATGTCCTGCTTTATAGCACTGCCCAGATACTGCCACATATTAAACTCAAACTCCACCTTCATGTAACCTGTTCACCGAGGACCTATGCACCAATGTGTTCAGTGCTGCTGAAGTGATATCCCATCACCACAGTCCCAATATTTTTGAGACAGAGATGAGGGGCGAGATCTTCTGGGCACGCTCACCCCAAAATCAGAAAATCCTGTCCGAAATCAACTGATCTTGGCACGATCCATACACCTTCTCCCGCTGCACCTCCCGCTACGATCACACTACGATTCCCAAGGGCCAGTAAAATTCCCCCCAAGAATTCTCTTACCCCTCTCAGAGAGTCGTTACGCTGTGGAATTCTCTCCCAGAAAAAGTGGGGGAGGTTGCATCACAGAATTCACTCCGGACAGAGTCGGATAGATTTTTGGCAGTCGGCATTATGAAGGACAGACAGGGAAACGGATTTGGGATCACAACCAGACCAACCATGATCTTATTGGATGGCAGAGCAGGTGTGAGGGGCTGAATGGCCTCCTCCCATTCACAAGTCCTATTTTCCTCACCATTGCTATCCAACAATTACACAAAAATACAAAAAAAATGCACTCTTTAAGAATTAGAAATGACAGAAATTAGAAGCAGGAATAGGCCATTTGGCCCTTCGAGCCTGATCATCAAATTCAATATCCTGATCCCTGCTTTCCTCCCATATCCCTCAAACCCTTTAGCTCCAAGAGCTAGATGTAATTTCTTCTTGAAATTAAGCAATGTTTTGGCCTCAACTTCTTTCTGTGGGAGTGAATTCCACACATTCACCACTCTCTGGGTGAAGACATTTCTCCTCAACTCAGTTCTAAAAGATTTACCCCTCATCCTCAAACTAAGACCCTCTAATTCTGGTCTTCCCACCACTGAGGACATTCTTTTTTAATCTACCTTGTCCAACCCTATTAGATCCCGATTTCTAAACTCCAGTGAATATAATCCTAATGAGACTTAGTCTGACTAATAGGGAACAACAACTAAGAGAATTATTAGACACTTTCTTTACATTCCCATTACTGATATGCATTTTCAAACTATTTCTGTACTTAATCAGCAACTTGACCTTGATAAAGACACAGAGGACTACATATGCAAGAGTCATCTATTTATTTACTGGTTTCATAAGGCCTGTTGCTTTCACAGCCAACATTTATTGTCCATCTCAGTGTAGCTGAGCAACACTATGGCTATTTCAGACAGCAGTTAAGCATCAAGCAGATGCTATAGATCAGTGGGCACAGTAAGAAGTTTCACAACACCAGGTTAAAGTCCAACGGGTTTATTTGGAATCACAAGCTTTTGGAGCGCTGCTCCTTCATCACGTGATGAAGGATGATAGAGCAGTGTTCCGAAAGCTCGTGATTCCGACTAAACCCATTAGACTTTAACCTGGTGTTGTGAGACTTCTTACTGTGCCCACCCCAGTCCAACGCCAGCATCTCCAGACTATAGATCAGTAGTCAGAGGAAAGCCAAACCGGGTAAGGATAGCAGATTTCCTTCCTTAAAGCAACCTGATGGATTTTTAATGACAATCCAATTGTTTTGTGGGTCACGATTACTAACACCAGCTTTTTTTAAATTCTGTCAACCTGTTGGGACTTGAATTTGTAACTTAATTAAAATAATTCCGATGTAACAGTCAAGATACAAATAAGATGCTTTAATAAACAGTTAAATGGGTCAGTGAATTACCACATTGGTCTTTTTGTTTTAGTAAATCCTCCCACCAGCGCCCCTCTCACTTTAATTCCCTCGCCAACCTCAACCCTGGATTCTGGGATTCACTCGTATGATAAACTATGATCCGTATGGAGATCTGTTATGTACATTCACCCAGGCTAACTTTGAACTGGCTACCGGGAGATGTGTAGGAGCAGTGTTGTTGCACTTGTTCACCAGTTTTCCTGTGGGGAAATGGTTTGTCATCGTTTGCGACAACTCCCAGACGCGTCAGCTGAGATTAGGTTCGCGCTGTGTTGGAGCATGCTTATTTTTCTGTTAACCCTGCTTACCCAGGAAAAATAATAAAGCACGCTTTTCCTTAGCAGCAGATTACTTCTTTGCCTAGGAGGCAACAGTTGATCTTTTAGCTTTATTCAATAATGAATGCTAACAGTCGTTAACTAATTACATTCACGAGTTGATGTTTTACATGGGAGCACGTACTGAAATTGCGAGGCCTTTAACATTTGAGCAGATATGTATGTAGTCCGACCACTATGACAGTAATGTTTAACCCATTAACTAGTCCAGTGATTTACTGCAAGTGGTTTTGGTCCTGTGGGTACTTTATGCTGGAGTGCTGTTTAAATGACATTCAAAGCTACATATAGGTTAATAGTATTCAGAGTGAATTTGTTCAATTTAGGTACTTAAGTGGTGATAGAGTGCCACATTGCAGATGTGTGGTTGTCCTACCAGCAGTGGCAGTTTTCAATACGAGGGCTCTTCAAACATGCTTTCTTGGGTAGGTGGGCAGTTGTATCTCTGACGGACTGCAAATACAGAGGTTTCAACAAGAACCAAAGGAACTCAGGGGAGAAGGCTGAATAGATGCTGCAGTCTCCATTTTCCAGGAACCCCTTACTTAAACATCAAAGCTCCTCTTTGTGTGAAATGACTGAGAACTGATTCAAAAATGTGTTTGTCCAGTTGGACGGTTAGTCTTACTGACCACGGCAGCTCACTCGCTACCTTCCCCCTGGGTTACAGCAGGTGAGTCAGTAACCTGCCATCAAAGCAGCAGGGCCAGATTGCCGTCGTAACCCACAGCCTGGGTGAGAGGCCACTGTGATTCCCCCGCCTGGGCCTAGCTCCAGCAACAGGAGCCAGGAGCCAGAGCCTGGAGAGGCATCACTCCTTTGCTTGGCTCCCTGAGAACACAGATGGAGCCTCTGACAGCAGACCCTGGGGCCTGGCTGTCCTGGGCTTTAAACTTCTGCCTGTTCTCACCACGATGGCTTCCAGATCACCCTATCCTCTTCCACACCCCCCCCGACTCAACCACTTAGCAGACTGCCAGGGACAGTCAGTTCATAGACGCCCACCTGCCTGGGGTCAATCTGTTCTCCCCACCAGGCTCAGATGGAAGCTTGACGGGACCAAGGAAGGTGACGCCAACTGAAAGTTCAAATCCCCCAGGCTCTCAGGAGCAGAGGTCTGGACACTTTCTGCCCAGGGTCCAAATCCAATTGATAAAGCCTGCACTTCTCAGTTAGAACTCACAGCACTTTGAGCAAAACCACTGCTGGCTTTGTGAGCTGAAGGTTTAGAACATAGAACATTACAGCGCAGTACAGGCCCTTCGGCCCTCGATATTGCGCCGGCCAGTGGACCCTCTAACCTAAACTATTCAATATCATCCATAAAGATTTATGTATAAACCTTTGTTCGTCTTGTATGACACCAAACCAGCTATCTGATAGAAAAGATCCATCGTTTCTCACACAAATTCAACATCAAAGCCCTCACTGGGATTCTCCAGTGCTGCTGAAAGTTTCATCCGGAATGCCAGATTCTCCCATCCTCACATGTAGCGGGGATGGACATGGATGAGATTAGAGAACCCTGTCCCAATAAAAGATACAGCAGATTACCACATAAGGCTTCTAACCACGTGAACGAGTTGATTGGGTGTGACCTGAGCCATTGGCTGAAAGGGTCCCATTAAATTTTTTTCTTGCATGTCATCAATTTTACAGACTAATGATTCCAGGACTAGATGGATTAGGTTACGAGGACAGAGTTAAATCAACTAACCTTATATTGCCTCAAGTATCAAAGATTGACGGGGGATGTGATTGAGGTCTTTTGGGTGAATGAAAGATTTGACAGGGTTGATAGAGAGAGAAAGAAGGATGCTACATCCTCTGAGGAGGGGTATCTGGAATAAAGAGGCATAGGCCAAGAATTTTCCAGATCTGCTGCAGCAAATTTTTGAGCAACTCACTAGTGGGATCTTCCAGTCCTGCCGAAGGCAATGATTTGCCAGCCCCACTGCCAGAAACCCGACACCTCCACTGAGAAGGGGCTACCCATCTTAAGGGGGCTGGGGGATGGGGAGGGGTGAGTAAAATTAGAACCAGGCTGATAATGGGTGATGATGGGAAGCAGTTCTTCTCATCTCTGTTGGTTAGATGGACTAGCCATGATAAACGTGTGGATTCACAGGGATAGGACAGCGGAGAGGACCTGAGTGAGATATGCTGTCAGAGTTTGGTGCGGACTAGATGGTGTTAGAATGTAACCAGTGATAACATTGAATCTATTATAATGTGACCAATGGTAATAGGCTGTAAGGGTCAGCTGACCCAATAAACCATGTAACCAATGACAGAATGATGTGATAATCAGCTGATCAGCTGACTCAGTATCAATAAGAACCTGTTGGGAATTGAGACATTACTTGGAATGGCCTAAGGTGAGATCTCAAGTTTGGAGCAATGAAGTTTCTTTATTAAACCTTTCCTTTGATTTATAAGTTGGAGTCAGTTTAATTATATTTTAATTGTCTACACTGGAAGAGTTCCTTCTGGATGGGCCAAACAGCTTCTTCTGCACTGTAGAAATTTTATGACAGAGAAGGAGTGGAAATCCAGAACTCTCTCTCCAAAGAAACTGTTGGGATTGTTGAGGGGATGGAGATGGGATTGATGGAAAATATCAAAAGTGAGATTAATAGAATGTTGTGAGGAAAGGGGCATTAATAGTTCCAAAACCAAACTGCAGACTAGTCCTGATCTGATTGAATGGAAAAACAGACACAACCATCTGAATTCCAAAATTCCTCTTTACAAATAAATTCATATTCAGAGGTGTATTTACCTAAGAAATTACATCAGGGAAATAACCTACAGTAAGGCTGAACAAGTACACTGAAATTAAACTGCAGAAAAAATTAAAATCCTTTCATTTTGACTGTGTTCATTTCACAACAAAGATATATGTTACTCCGAGCAGCTAAGCGGTTAAGAGTATTTCAGATTTGTTATGACATAAACATGCAATGTGCAATTTGTATGGGAGAGATATTTGAACTTGGCACAAACAGCATCCCATGGGTTCCTTGCCACATACCGAGTAACCTCGTACTACTGGACAGAAAAATAGATATTTTTTCTTATCATCGGGAATCTTTCAAAGTTTCAAAGAAATTGACTGCAAATTGAATTTTGGGGGAATGTGCTTAATCAAGAGAGCAAAAGATACCTAATTAGCTTTCTGGACAACTTTTTAAAAGACAACAATAAGTTGCAGACCATTTCTGTTTTTTTTTTATGTAAGGAGTATTCTCACACAGAGTAAAGTATTATGCAAGGTCATCTTTCGGGAGAATAATTGAATTTTGTTTCTTGAAAACTCGCTCAAACATCTGACATCTGTAATGCAGGAGGTGTTTTATTCTCTTCTTAGAGTTTTCGATCTCAATGTCCCTGACCAATCACTAAAGACTCACTGGCTGATAACATGCTAATGGTGAAAGAAAGTTTACTCTCTGGTAAAAATTGAACCCTGTGTTATTGTAAATTTATTCTTTTCTGTTTTGGGACAAATCTGAGCTGCACTTCAAAATCAGTTTAAAGTTTTTAAAAGTTTATTTATTCATGTCATAAGCAGGCTTCCATTATCACTGCAATTAAGTTACTGTGAAAATCCCCTTGACAGCATTATTCAGTCTTTCTTTCTCTTGGATATATTTTAATACTTTGAAAAAACATTAGTGTACCATACCCATAAAGGGAATGAGGAACAAATCAAAATAAAGCTCTTTTATTGAAAGGCCATGCTGGGTAAAAAAAAATATTCCCCCACTGGTCGCGTAGGAAATACACACTTAATTTTTAATAGGACAATGATTAGAATTGAAATGCAGACAAATATTCCTTTTAAAGGAATACTATAGTAACAACCTACTTGTATTTTAAATTTATTTATTAGTCACAAGTAAGGCTTAAAATTAACACTGCAATGAAGTTACTGTGAAATTCCCCTAGTCTCCACACTCCGCCGCCTATTCGGGTACACTGTGGGAGAACGCAGCCAATGCACCTAATCAGCACATCTTTTAGACTGTGAGAGGAAACAGGAGCACGCAGAGGAAACCCCCCCAGATACAAGGAGAACATACAGACTCCGCACAGACAGTGACCCAAGCCGGGAATCGAACTCAGGTCCCTGTGAGGCAGCAGTGCTAACCACTGTGCCACCATACTGTCCTGACCACTGTGCCACCGTGCCATGTATTTACTTGCATCACTGCTCAGTTTATGATGTCTCAGTGTCCAAATCCACTCCTTGCCTCCTCCCCATCCCCCTCCCCACATCAAATGCATTAAGCAGCTGAGAGCAAACTGCTTTGACTTCCACCCATGTGAAATGTTAGGGCTCAGAGGAATAAATTTAAATTTTAAGCTAATGGAATGATGGTGTGTGCACATGTGTGCTAGTAACCAATTTCCAGAACGTCCTCCCCCCACTGGAATTGAACCCAAATGCAGTCCCTTCATGGTGAGGAGACCTTTGTAAACATCAGGATTTTGTTTTTAATGAACTGTTGTTTATTTTCAGGATGTCAATTCTGAAGGAGACAGGAGGTGCCACTTCTGTCCTATCATTTTATTTTAATATAAACTAACACAAAAGGCCTAATCAGCAGAGATCAACTATTGCAGGCAGATTTCTATCTGCTCAAAAATCAGAAGTCAGTTTAAGGCCAACTCAGAGAGAGAGAATGTCTTGCCAGAGCTGTGGTTTTTTTTCTTGTGTGTGTACTTGTGTGTGTTTGGCAGCTTTCACAGACCTGGGCAAGGGCTTCTTAACATCTGTGTTAGCTGGGGAGATAGGGGTTTGAAAATATTGACCCAGGTTCATACAGTCTGCCAATTGTCTTGGGGATAAACTGTATTCATGCTACATTGAAACGGGATATAACAATAATGTTTTATACATACATATCAAATACTTTTACACAAGGCTTTTATTTGCTACTGATGTTGTTGCAGTTTCAAGAGTCTTAACATTGTATCTGATGGGATGTTTGATCACTAAATGTAACATTCACTTTTTTACTTAACCAAGTGGTCAACAAATGCTGCCACACTTTTTCTACAAAGGAAACGCTACTAACTGTAAAACTAACAGGTGGCAAAGGTAGCACCGAATAGTTCAGACCACTGAGAGCAATAGAAAGTAAACTGCTGGCGTGTAATCTCAAACGCATATTCAGAGTGCGGAGGGTTAAAGTATTTATTGTTAGCTTGCACCATCGCGGGTTTTTAAAAGGGGGGACTTGTTTATTCAGAGCTCCATCGAAAGAATGGTACAGCACTCAGGGGACTGACAATGCCAGACACAAAACCCTGGTGCTTCAACATGTAAAAGGATGTTTTTTTATGTGCTACAAATCCCACTTGAAAATATAATTAGAAGGAGAAAATGGCAAACTATTGCATTAACTGTAATTGAACAAAAGACTAGCAAGGCATGTGGGAGGCTGCAGAGACCCAGGGGAGTTCCAGGATACATCAGATCCTTTAAGTGACATCTCTAGGGCACTCTCATTCCATTTATTTTGTCCCTTACTCCTCTTGTTGATTGGCAATACAACTTGTAATTAATAGGATAGCCTTGTATAATATGAGAAAATATGGAGAAACAGACTGGTCTCAGCAGAAAAGCTTTTATTAACCAGATTAAGTGTATGACTTCAGAAAAAAAAAGGGTTGCTAAAAGAACTGTGCACTGATTCACTGGTAACTATCTCTGTCACACAACTGGGCTCACATAGTCACCATTCCTTAATGAGCTGCTCCCATTTATTTGTCTCTTCCTACTGCTCTCCCCTCCCCCGTCCTCCTTTTTTTCTCTCTCTCTCTCTCACTCCAATACTGGATGCAGGCTAATTCAATTCTTAATTGTTTGGTAAATTCAATTTTCCGCCTTCTATTCTTCACTAAGATTCTTAAACCCTTCCAACCACTGAGCTGCTCAGTTCAGCGTTTCTGAAACTGGGCTTACCCCTTTTTTTTTCTCTCCCTCTCTCATCGCTATTTTTTTCTCTCTCTCTCTCTCCTCCAGCACTTAATACACCATGAAAAGATTTTCCTCGCTGGAAATTCGGATTCCGCTATGATCTGTGAGGCATTCCGATTCATTGCATTTCCATTGTGTTGGGTCTTAGATGCTGGGCAGTAGCAGCGCTCCCCCCCCCCCACCACCACCACCCTTTTCACACAGCTATCTCCACATTATACAGGCGACCATGCAAGAAAATGTTGGATTCCACTTCGGCTTATAGCAATTTCTGCTACAGTCACCCTCCAATGCGATTTCAACACACAAAATATGGACAAAATGCTGGTGTCTCTCTTAAATGTGGGTGAATTGAGAGGGTGGTTGGAAATAGAACTCTCCCACAACAAATTGCTCAGTCAAATTAAAACTTCCATTGTGCAGTTTTTGTAATGGGGTGGGGTGGGGGGGGGGGAGAAGAGAAAAAAAAACTAAACACAGCTTTTCACTCTGCCCTCAACAACTGCTGCAGCCAACGCAACTTTATTCATATAAGTCTGACACAATGAAATGCCACTGAATCAAGAGCATTAAAAAACATTTGTAACGTTTCAGCAAACTTTAGTCTCTCGAACAGAGAATCAAATGAGCCTCACACTGACAGCGGTGATAAATGGAAAGGGGAGATTTGTACTGGGACCCCACCAGCTTTCCCCTCAGTGAGATCACAGGGGGAGAGGCAAGCCCCTTGCATTTTCCTCCCCTTTGCTCACTGGCACGCAGATAGCGAAGGAAGCTCTGATCTCTGTGCAAGGTGGAGGAATTTTTTTTTTTTGCAAAATCAAATTATATTTCAAGGAATCAAAACTTCTATCCAAAGTGACACAGGCCCGACCAGCCTGCATTGATAAATTGCAACACCCTACATTTTTTTTAAAAAGATGCACAAAGGAGTTTAACTTTTGGGGGGGGAGGGGGAGGGAATGGGGAGCCAATTTCTGCATTACAGCATAAACAAGCAACAGATACCCCCTATGCATGTACAAGAAAATGCATCAAATAAGTGGGGTTCTGTATCGACTAAATGCAAAATTTTCTCAGTATCGAAGCAATTCCTTTTATTCGCCGCCCCCCCCCCCATTAAATAGAATGATTTTACTGTGGAAAGAAGTGAATGTTTTTGAACTGTTGCACCCGCCGTGGGTCCCTTTCCCTGCAGCCAATGTTATTTGAAGCTTAACTTTTTGCATTAATATTACACAATCAACCTATGACTTTATATTAAATGCTCATTTCCCACCCCCACCCCTTTGCGATTTGCAGCATTGGCTGATATGCCTTAATATGCAGACACACTTAAGTTTCACCCGTCCAGTGAACATGCATGGAGATATTTCAGGAGCAGTTAGACACGGGAGAAAGGATTAGCAGAGGGGGAGCAGTTTAGTGTGGGGTATAAAACAGTTTCTGAGCTCGACGTTCGGTTTGGGTTTCAGCAACGCTATGTGACCTCCCTTCACATGGTTTTTATTTCTTGTGTTAACACCGACAGTTATTGGATGGGTTTTTTTTTGCATTGCTGCTGTTCCTGGAAGTCCAGCGTTTAACATCGAAGGGAACAGCCTACATCTAACTACAGACTGGAAGGAAAATTATAAGATAGGGATAGAAACAGGAAGAAACATACAAATTATAGTCAAAAAAGGTCAAACAAGCGGAAAGAAAATCACTTACAAAAACCATCACAGTAATCAGAAGCCTGGCATTAGAAACCTAAATACGAATTAAAATAAAGTGCAATTAAATAAAGATTAAAATACAATTTATCTAAGCAATTTTTTTCACACAGAGGGTGGTGAATGTCTGGAACAAGCTGCCAGAGGCACTCGTAAAAGCAGGTACAATTTTGTCTTTTAAAAAGCATTTAGACAGTTACATGGGTAGGCTGGCTACAGAGGGAAATGACCCAATGTGGGCAATTGGGATTGGCTGACTGGTTAAAAAAAAGGGTGGCATGGACAAGTTGGGTTGAAGAGCCTGTTTCCATTCTGTAAACTACTATGACTCTTAAAATAAAATTATATGTTTAGCTCTTTCTGATACCCACATTCAAATAATTTGAGACCCAAAATGATGCATTTTATTGCTAATAAAACTGTTAAAATTTTCAGCACTTGACCATATTCTTTTCTTATTTATTCAATCAGCCAGTAATTGTCACTTTGTCCATTTCTCTTTTAATGATGCAAGTTACCATCATGGCAACTGTTTGAAACTCAGCAGGCAAGGCAGTAAAATAACTCAGGGTGAGATTTTTACCCTTTGAATAAAAGCAGGAGATGTGCTTGTTTCGTAATATAATTTACAGCCCCTTACAAAGTCCTGGGAAAGGTGGTTTTGAAACCTGCACTTCCCAAGAATATGATTTTATGACTGTTAGCAAAGTAGTAACTAATCAAGATGTACCTCCAATAATGACCCTTTAACACTTAACAAACAGCTACCTAGCCGACTAGCCAATATACATGTCAGAATGGTTTGTTATTCCAGCTGTTTCAACGTACAATTCTATTGGAAAATGGCTAAAAATCGTAAAACTGTTGATTTACTGACAAGGTCTTGCATATTGATGATACCCTCTGCTATCGTAGAACGCAGACAGAATTTTGGTGGGAGAAGGCAACTTTCAGCTCTGAAACTAGGCATCAAGAATCATGAAAGCAGCGAGTGACAAATCAGGAGGACCAGGCTGAAGGTGCGGGTGAAGTGGACACTGCTGCAACATAGAAGCTGTATATATGGGGACATGGCACAGAGGTTGCCTCAGAGCTCCAGGGACCCCGGTTTGATTCTGGCCTCAGACCATTGTCTGTGTGGAGTCTGCAAGTTCTCCCCATGTCTGTGTGGGTTTCTTCCCTGTGCTCCGGTTTCCTCGCACAGTTCAAAAGATGTATGGCTTAGGTATATTGGCGGTGCTAAATTGCCCCTTAGTGTCCAAAGATATGCAGGTTAAATTGCCTCTTAGTGTCAGGGGATTAGTAGGATTTACAGGGATAGGTCAAGGGTGGGACTTTTGTCAATGCAGGCTCAATGAGTCAAATGGCCTTCTTCTGCATTGTAAAATTAAAGTTTGTTTATTAGTGCCACAAGTAAGCTTGCATTAACACTGCAATGAAGTTACTGTGAAAATCCCATTATTGCCACACTCCGGCGCCTGTTCGGGTACATTGAGGGAGAATTTAGAACAGCCAATGCACCCTAACCAGCACACCTTTCAGACCATGGGAGGAAACCAGAGCACTCTCAGGAAACCCACAGACACAGGGAAAACGTGCAGACTTTGCACAGACAGTGACCCAAACCAGGAACTGAGCCCAATGTTGGCCAGAAGCAAGATCCTCTGGTCCACCACTCTAAACGCAGTTTCCCATTTTATGCACTCCCTATCCATTCCCACTGGCAGGACTGGAAGATCCACTGCTGGAAACGGATGGGCTGAAGGGCCTCTTTACGTGCTGTAAAGCTCTCTGACTCTAAGAATGAACAATGGGACTAGAAGTAAAAATAATGCAGTTATGCAAATCAACATGGACATCGCATGACAGGAGAAGGGGAAATACCACAGGAAAGATGATCCTGAGTGAAATCTAAAGGTTAATATTCCTGTCGCAATCCCTTACCTCCCCCTCACCCCCTGCCTCCCCCCCTTTCCCCCGTGCTTTCACAAACTAAGAAATTCTAAAGTGACTTATAGCCAGAGAATTACTTTTGAAGGGTAGATCTTGCAATGTAGGAAGTGGAACAGCCAATCTTGTACACCATAAGATCCCATGAGCAGCACTGTGATAATGACTTGCTAATCTGTTTTTATGATTTTGGTTAATGGATAAATATTGACCAGCACACTTTAGGAAAGTCCTCAGCTTTGCTTCCAAATAGTGCCCCACATTCAGTAACTGCTACCTGAGAGGGTAAATGAGGCCTCAGTTTCACACCTCACCTAAAAGATGCCACATCCAACTATGCAGCACTCCCTCAGTATTGTGCTGCAAGTGCCAACCTGGATTTATTGTACAAGACTTTGTAGTGGATTCTGAGCCCTCAACCTTCAGGGAAATCACAGAAATCTAGAACCCCTATAGTGCAGAAGAGGCCATTTGACCCATCGAGTCTATATCGATTCTCTAACAGAGAATCTTATCTAGAGCCTCTCCCCTCTCCTATCCCCACAACCTCATGTATTTATCATGGCTATTCCATCTAACCTACATATTATGGGACACTAAAGGGCAATTTTGCATGGCTAATCCACCTAACCTACACATCTTTGGACTTTGGGCCTTCATAAATCTGAGGTGAGAATGTTATGCGGTGAGTTAGAGGCATCTCAGTGGCCACTGCTTTTGTGCAGAATAATGAATACACAGAGAGTTGCGTAGGATCAGTCATGGCACAGTAAGTAGCAGTCTCACCCAGGGCTACAAGGTTCAAGTCCCCTTTCAGGACTGACATCCCTGAGGGAATGCAGCACTGTCACTGGGGCTGTCTTTTGATTGAGATGTTAAACTGAGGCTCCATCTGCCTGCTTGGGTGGCTGGAGAAGATCCTATGGCTCTATCTTGAAGAAGAGCAGGGGAGATCTCCCCAGTGTCCAAATATTTATCCTTCAATCAATCACAAAAACAGAATATTTGGTCATTCACATATTGTTGTTTGTGGGATCTTGCTGTGTGCAAACCAAAAGAGAAAATGCTGGAAAATCTCAGCAGGTCTGGCAGCATCTGTAAGGACAGAAAAGAGCTGATGTTTCAAGTCCTTTGACAAAGCTTTGACAAAGCCAGCTTTGACAAAGGGTCACCTGGACTCGAAACATCAGCTTTTTTCTCTCCTTACAGGCGCTCCCAGACCTACTGAGATTTTCCAGCATTTTGTCTTTTAGTTTCAGATTCCAGCATCCGCAGCAATTTGCTTTTATTATCGCTTCACAACAGTGAATCATAGAATCCCTACAGTACAGAAGGAGCTCATTCAGCCTGAATCGACAAGTCCACATTATCCCCGTAACCCTACATATTTACCCTGCGAATCCTCCCAAAACTACGGTCAATTTAGCAGCTACACTTTAAAAGTATGTGATTGACTGTAAAGTGCTTTTGAAATGGCCAGTAGTTATGAACGGCGCTATTGTAATGCAAGTTTTTTTTAACAGGTAAAGACTCAGCACCACAGGAAGTATTTGGAGTGATGAATCTGGATGGAATGTACTGGAATGAGGATATTGGATAAGAGTTCAGCATTACATGTTAATCACTATGATTTGCATACTACCTAGTATTAACATGTTCACATATACTCACGCCACACAAGTTTATGCAGGTGCATGCAATAACAATACATTAATTAATAATTAATTAGTGTGATTAAGTAGAGAAAAAAACCCCAGCTGCTCTGTGCAAGGATTAGGAGAATCACTCACCTGAGCAGTAACGCACACTCTCGCACTGATGTTATTGGCACCATGGGAAACACACTATTGCAGAGAGTGATGGGGAGGGGAAAGCAGAGTGAGAAGACTTGAGCACTGATAACTCAGAACTGCCAAGGATAGGAGTTGATAATGGGGCCAGTTAACACACGGTATGACCCCATTGTGCCGAGTGGCATTCTCCGGGTTAGATGTTCCTCCTCTGCAATGAAGAGATTATTTGTAGCATGCACACTGCATTGGACAGTGAGATGCGTTGGGAGAGTCCAACCCATCCAACACTAGGTTATTGATTATGTGCATTTCATTCTGACACTGAACTTGCGGCAACCCTAGTGGTATTTGCAGTTGCGACCTTAGCTCCACAGGCCAAACCACAGAGCTGCATCTCTCGTGAATGCTCGCACTGTTGCTTTGGAGGTTTCTGTGGTTCAAAATTCCAAGGTGAAATTCCAACATGCGACTGTTTCCACCTTTTGGTGGAGAACTGTTTAGGGTAACCATAAGCAATTCCAAGAGTGGTAGACATCATGATGAGATGTTGTCTAACACGTGTGCTGGAAGAGTTAGTGCAATCATGTTCTCCTGAGAGTGAGTGCAGAGCTCTGAATGCACTGAATCCAAACAAAACAACACCAAAGGGAACCCCTGGTCACCGTGCAAGTTAACAGAGGTAGCTACTGATATAGGAATGGGAACTGCCATGCTTAAGGCTTGCTTGTAATCTATGTGGCCATGCGTTGGTGCCAAGGGCAGACACAGTATGCCAGATGGATCTCCTGCTCAGAGATTTCATGAGTTAGACATTTCTTTTCCTGCTGAAGGTTTCTCCCAGGCCAGTATTAATGTCACACTCAACCAACTGCGATGGGCGGGTCACATTGGCCAACACAAGACTCCAAAAACAAGTGCTCTATTCCGAGCTCTGCAATGGCAAGTGAACAGTAGGAGGACACAGGAAATGCTACAAGGTCACTCTGAAATCCTCCCTAAATAAATGCAATGTCCCCACTGACACATGGGAATCGCTTGCCTTAGAATGGAGGAGAAGCATCCGCGCAGGCACCAAACACCTCAAATGTCACTGGGTGGAGAACGTGGAGACCAAGTATAAATAGTGAAAACAGAATGGAGAATCCAGAATGTCCAACCCACTCCCTTCATCAAACATTCCCTGCCAAACCTGTGGCAGAGTCTGCTGCTCCAGGATTCAAATGTTTCAGCCACTCCAGATCCCTCCTCCCCAGCATCATCCCCAACTCTGAGGAAGTGTCGAAGAAGAAGGATAACTTCCTCTTCATTAACAATGGGGCAATTTTAATCAAATCCATTGATATTAATGGAGCATAAAATTGGAGTGTAATGAAGTGTAAATTGGGGTATCTGAATGAAATAATCCCATTTGCACTAGCCAGACTAGCATAAGTGTGTACAGGAATGTGATAGTGAATTTAGTGAACTGGTGCGGCAACAATAATCCCTCCCTCAATGTCAACAAAATGAAAGAGATTGTCATTGACTTCAGGAAGTGTAAAGGAGAATATGCCCCTGTCTACATCAATGGGGACGAAGTCGAAAGGGTCGAGAACTCCAGGTTTTTAAGTGTCCCAATCACCAACAACTTGTCCTGGACCCCCAAGCCAACACTATAGTTAAAGTCCACCAATGCCTCTACTTTCTCAGAAGACTAAGGAAATTTGGCATGTCCGTTACGACTCTCACCAACTTTTACAGAGGCACTATAGAAAACATTCTTTCTGGTTGTATCACAGCTTGGTATGGCTTCTGCTCTGCCCAAGATCGCAAGGAACTATAAAAGGTTGTGAATGTAGCCCAATCCATCATGCAAACCAGCCTCCCGTCCATTGACTTTGTCTATGCTTACCACTGCCTTGGCAAAGCAGCCAGCATAATTAAGGACCCTACGCACCCCAGACATTCTCTCTTCCATTTTCTTCCATCAGGAAAAAGATACAAAAGTCTGAGTTCATGTACCAACCAACTCAAGAACAGTTTCTTCCCTGCTGCTGTCAGACTTTTAAATGGACCTGCCTTGCATTAAATTGATCTTTCTCTACACCCTAGCTATGACTGTAACACAATATTCTGCAATTTCTCGTTTCTTCTCTATGAACGGCGTGTTTTGTCTGTATAGCACACAAGAAACAGTACTTTTCACTGTCTGTTAATACATGTGACAATAATAAATCAAATCAAATCAAAAGTGTAACCACATAAATCAACTGGCACTGAAATAAAATCTCTATTCCTCAATTGACTGTGCAGCAAAAGAATATTCCACAAATTCAGTGACCTTCAAAAGGCCATAACAAACAAAATGAAAGCTTTTTTTTTCCACATTAAATGTTGTTTATTTGGTTGGAAACACTCAGGCACGTATCAATGGCTCTTTGTACTTTCTACCAACATTATTACACCTTTAACTAAAAGCTTCAGCCAGAATTTGTCTCCCTCCTCTACTGAAATGGGCAGCATCAGCCGAGCTAACCATATTCCAAGATGTGAGCCAAGTCGCTCTTCATGTGTGAACCAAATACATAAAAAACAGGAGCAGGGATACGTCATTCAAAAAGATCATGGGTAATCTTCAACATCCATTCCACTTTCTAGTCCAATCCCAATATTCCTTGATTCTCTTGATTCCCAATTAGCTATTGATCTACCGTGAATATACTCAGTGACTGAGCATCTACAGCTCTCTGGGATAGAGAATTCCAAAGATTCCTAACCCTTTGAGTGAGGAAATTCCTCATTATCACAGTCCTAAATGGGTGACCCCCTACCTTGAGACTGACCCCGAGCTGAAAGACTCCAACCAGTCCCTGAGCACTTACATTTCAAATCCTTGAAAAATCTTATATCTTTCAATGAGATTGCCTCTCACTCTACTAGACTTTAGAAAGTGATGCTTGGTAAACTATTTTACCATGAATAGTAGCCTCATTTTCTTTGGGATGTGTCCAAATTCTTTCTGGATTAGGTGAGTGGATTTCTCACATGGGACAGTCCAGGGTTTAGATCACTACCTTTAACCAAGATGTTGCAAGGTGCTTTGCAATTGATGGACCCCTTGATTAACCATTGTCAGCCAAAAGATAAACAGGGTGGACAGAGAATGGGTGAGATCTCAGCAGACTCTGCGTTCCCGTTAAACTGAAATGCAATTCTCAATAGTCAATGGTGCCCAGGAAATGCTTCAAATGTATTTTTATTTAAATTTGCAGACCAGTCTCCTTGCACAGAGATTCGAAATGCACTGCCTGGAGAAGTGGTGTAGGCAGGTTCAATCAAATCATTCAAAAGGGTGTCAGGTGGTTAGCTGAATAGAAACAATATGCACAGGTACAGAGGAATGTCACTAAGTCGTTTGGAGAGTCGGTACAGACATGATGGGCCAAAGGGCCTCCTTCTGCACCATTACGATTCCAGACCATGTGATACATCAAGATCACAGCACAGAAATAGGCCATTCAACCCAACCAGTCCATACTAACATTTATGCTCCAAACAAGGCTCCTCCCACTATATTCATTCAACATATCATTCTAGTCCTTCCTCCCTTCCCTAATGTAGTTATCCGGCTTCCCATTAGACGCACTCATACTTTTCACCTTTCCTGCTCCTTGTGCCACATTCACACCTATCTTGGGAAAAGTTTTTCCTGCAATTCTTATTGGGTTTATTACAATTTATTGAATTTATTACTGATAGAGGTCACTCAGCCCATCGAGCCTGCACCAACAACAAGCCCACCCAGGTCTTATTATCATAACCCTATGTATTTGTTGCCTGACACTAAGGGGCAATTTAGCATTGCCAATCAGCCTAACCATACATCTTTGGACTGTGGGAGGGAATTGGAGCACTGGGAGGAAACCCACAGAGACATGGAGAGAATGTACAAACTCCTTGCAGATAGTCATCTGAGGCCGGATTTGAACCTGGGTCCCTGGCACTGCGAGGCAGCAGTGCTAACCACTGTGCCACCATGCCATCCAAACTCAGTGCCTCTCTCACACCACAATGGATTCTCCATTCCTCTGTCTGACTTGATTTGGAAGTTTCAGTGTTCGGAACCAGCAAGTGATACACTTCCATCCACCTTACAACTGCATGAAAGACATTCCCAGGATCACTCCCCATCCTAAAGTTTCAAATCCTGATGCTTTGGGAGAGTTGCAGTCGGGATGGAACAGTTTTTAAATGTATGGTTTCTAAACCCCGGATGGCACCTCCCTCCACCCCAATTAGTGACTGGTGGCACTGGGCAGTGAGATTAAGTCAAATCCCTTTCACTATCTCGAAGGTCTCCATTTGATCAACCCTAATGTTCTCTTTTCCAGGGAGAAGTGTAATCCTTTCCATTCAATTCTTCCTGATAGCTATAAACTCTCACTTCTGCTATATTCTTTTTTGCACCTACTTCAGTACTTTCTACAATATGGAGACCAGAACTGGTCACAGTATTCCAAGTGTAGTCTATAAAGCTTTTGTAGCAATATGATATTTCTAGTTTTAAATACATCCTAGTGCACTGCTTAAAGACCAAAGAAATGTGCAGCACAGGAACCTTGGCCCTCCAAGCCTGTGTCAATCATGCTGCCCTAACTGAACTAAAAAAACCTTCTGCTCTTACTCAATCCGTATCTCTCTATTCCCTTCCTATTCACGTACCCATTTAGATGCCTTTAAAATGTTGTTAGTATGCCTGCTTCCATCACCTCCTCTGGCAGTGCGTCCCAGGCACCCATCACTCTCTGTGAGAAAAACGTTCCTCGCACACTCCCTTAAAACTTCCTCCTCTCATCTTGAACCTGTGCCCCCTTGTAATTGACACTTCCACCCTGGGGAAAAAGCTTCTGACTTTCCGTGCTTGTTACTTTATAGCTTTCTCCAAACTGCATTGCTTATTTTGAGATCTGTGTACCTATATAACTTGTTCCCTGTTCTCCTCAACTTCACTTGGACAATTACTCTCTAAGAAGTACATGACTTCCTTATTCTCTCTGCCACGTAGTTATCTATATTGAGGTTAATTTGCCAATTGTATGCCTGTTCTGCGAGTTTGTTGATGTCTTCTTTATTTGTCAGAGTTGTTCTCTGTATTGATTGCACCCTCTGATTTGGTATCACCAATGCATCGTTTGAAATTGCTGACTCCAAGTTTTTTAGATAATTGATAAACAACAATGATCCCAGCTTTTATCACCTCTAATCTGAATTTGCTAAGCTGAATTTTCTAACTGAGATGTTGTTGAGTTTATTTTTAAAGCATTATTAGTTGCTAATATAATTATTAATTATATAATTATAAAACAGCATGCATGTCACAATGACACAATACATCCCAAGGTACTTCATGACGTGGAGATGAATTGGACTGGGGTGGACACATTAAGAAGTCTCACACATGCATCTCCATCAAGGATAGGCATTTCAGCCCTCCACTCTAACTCAATCCATGGATAACCTCACAATGCTTTACTTCTCCAGTTTCCACCCTTAAAGAAGCCATCCCCTACGGACAAACCCTCTATATACACAGGATCTGCTCAGACGAGGAGGATTGCAACAGATACCTCTAGACGCTGAAAGACACCCTCGTGAGAACGGGATATGGAGCTCGGCTCATCAATCGACAGTTCCGACGTGCCACAGCGGAAAACCACATCAACCTCCTCAGAAGACAAATACGGGACATAACCGACAAAAAAAAGGAAAAATTTAACCTGGTGTTGTGAGACTTCAGAGAGGGGAAGTGGATGTAAAACAATAGACTCACAAACTGACACAGTTCAGAAGGAGAAAGAGGAGAAGGGTTAGGCAGGACGACTACAAACTTGGTCACAAAGATGGGGCTTGACGAGATGTCTCAATACTGACAGTGCATTGCTGAGAATCGGGTAGATATCACAAGGAATAAGGTCGCTCAGCAGAGGAAGAATATTTGATGGTTGGTTTGTAAATGATGGCAATAATTCCCATGCAGATGGAGCCAATAACAAGGTCAATGAGCTTAGAGGCAAACAAGCAATTGAGTGATCAAGAGTTGGAAGGGGAAATAGTCAAGGGAGCAGAAACTGGGGCTCAGACAACAGATACAATAACACTTATTTGAACTGAACCATATCAGGTTGTTAACTTAAAATATACATAACATATACTGCAAATAAAACATTAAGACCTGATCACTCAATGACATTAGTTCCAAAATAATGTAACATAATAATCCCACGTGTACCAAACACACATGCTTCCCTACTGAAGTTGTGTTAGTCAAAGGGTAACATGCTTTGACTGGTAACTGCAGTGCAGTATTACTCAGCTCAATGAAGGTTTATTAGATGAAGCTTACAATAACACACACACCCTGTGAATCATCGACAACCAATTCCTGAATATGTCCATTAACCTGAGAGATATTGAATCCCTTGTACATAAGCCAATTTGATTTTTGCACTTACACACCAATACATGTCATATTAAACAGATTGTCCTTTTCAGTTCATAGAATCATAGAATTCTACAGTTCAGAAGGAGGCCATTCAGCCCATTGAGTCTGCACCAACTACAATCCTACCCAGGCCCTATCCCCATAACCTCATGCATTTACCCTAGCTAGCCCCCTGACACTAAGGGATAATTTAGCATGGCCAATATACCGAACCCACACATCTTTAGACTGTGGGAGAAAACCGGAGCATTTGGAGGAAACCCACACAGACACGGGGAGAAAATGCAAACTCCACACAGACATTGGTCTGAGGTTGGAATCGAACCCGGGTCCCTGGCACAGTGAGGCAGCAGCGCTAACCACTGCACCACTGTGCTGGTAGCACCAAAAGATTTTGATTACTCAAACCAATGCGCCCATTATTAACCAACTATTCAATGAACCAGAAGACAGCAAGACAAAATTTTGCAAAAAGTGATGACTAATTATGTTTATACTCAGATAGTGAGCACAATGATTTATTGATAGGCAATATTGCTTTATATAAACCTATTTATGTTCATGTAGGTGTATACGGCTTCCTCTTCCTGTACTGTATTATTTTGTGAGTCTATTGTTCTGAATTGAGTAAGAAAGAGATTGAATTCCATGATAATGTGAAACATGGAGGAAAATTCTAACATTTCCAGAAATGTATTTTCTTCTTCTTATATAATTTCTACACATTTTATATTCTAGAAAGCTTGTAATTCCCATAAGAGAAGAGTATTAGTATATATCATATATTAATTATATAATGCTACCCTTAAGAAGAAAATTATATATAAAGGTAAAGTTGCCATAGTCCTAGATGACCATTGCCTGCTCTCCCCTTTGAGGGAGAGCTGAACTGGTGGGAGATTTAACCTGAGGATCGCCATCTTTCAGGCAAGGGTTAAGGTTGTGAAAGTGGGACCTTCATGAATAACCTCAATCGATACGGGAATTGAACCCACGTTGGTATCACTCTGCATCATGAACCAGCCGTCCAGCCAACTGAGCTAAACGACTCCAAATTATAAGCAAATTATAGAGTCATATTATAAGCTATTAAAGTCAATATGCCAAGTTATTATTTTAATAGCTGAGCACCTTAGTTCTAATTCAAACCAAGGATCAAATATAATGAGTTGGGACTCAGTCAAATTGATATACTACTCTCGTGATTTCTTAGTTTTCCAGACAAGTGCTATAAGTGACTTGCAACTTATTTTCTTGCTATTGTAAATAGATAAACAATCATGCGGAAGAAATTAAACAGTAAAAATATGTTTATATTGCAATTAGATTAAATCAGCAATATCAGAACAGCATTTTAAGAACACCGTCATTGTTATGTACTGGTGTGAAGAAAGCTCTGTGTTAGCTTGTCTGATATAATTTAATTAATTTCTATATGTTCAGCTCCTGAAGTCAAAGTAAGTAAAATTTCAAAAGAAAACATGTTATAATATTAATTACCATGATGTGTGAATTATGTGAATGTTTTAAACCATAAACTGTCACAGATACCTATCCTTCTGCAAGGAAATGAATAAAAGCACCAAAATCTTTTAGTATGAGAACAAATCAGTTTAACATTAAAAATCTCCACACATCACTTTATATGGCCAAATACAATTGTCACAGCTAATGCACAGAACTCCTTTCAAACAACTGTTCTCTATAAATAAATACCACTCTCCACTTTAACTTCAGTCGGTACAAATAAGGTCTATACAGCTGTGTGGTTCCTGTTTCCTGGCCAACTTTAATTGTGTAATAGAATTCACATCTACCACCAACTTGGTTAAAAATCAAAATCACTGTTCATTATGGCAACATCACCGATTCATAACCTTTTTAATTTGTGCATTGTAAACTGTCGCAATACAAACCAAACAGAACTGCTGCCAAATAAAAGTAACCCATTGATGTCAGAGAGTTAAAGAAGTAGCATTTACGAAAGTGTTTCTATTCTGTAGGGAAAGCTGTGTCACGTTGAGGTATGCAGTGCAGATAGGCACAAGCTATAGCCCCATTGATTAAGATCTTTGACTAGTAAGAGACTGGTGGTAATGATTCTAATGGCATGTTTGTTTAGCCAGAACAGTTGCTATGATTTTGTCCAGCCGCTATGTGTAGCCAGCTTACAAATGCTCTACAATGCTACATATTTGTATTTCTGTTACCAAATTAGACAAATTTTACACGAGCTTTCGAACACCATATAGGATGAAAGCAGGATATTAAGAAAGGAGCTTTAGGTTATTGGAGGCAAGCCCTTTTAGACCTAGTCAAAGCTATATTCTGAGATGGTGTGCTCTCTAGGGCAGATTACTTTCCAAAAGGCAGCCCGAAGCTATTTTTCTTGTCATATGCTGCTATGTAAGCTTTACATATACAACATAAATTGTTTTTTCTCTTTCTGTTATTTTAATTATCGCCCAGTATTTTCAACATGTACCTGATAATAACCAGATGTGATCAGTGTACCATGAAGCATTGTGCTGTGCACAACCTTCCACACTGTATGACAAATGTAGAAATGGTGAGCAAAACTTAAGTTTTCTGGGCAATGCTTCAGAGAATAAATTTCAGGGGACATAACAATTCTTTTTTAAGTAATTACACTTCAAGTGCTTGTATCTATTTTACTTTCATTCAAAAATGTAACAATTCACTGATGCGCCATTATAAAAGTTAAGATATATTCAAACATTGTGCTTTGTTCCCTCAATTCATTTTATATTTTTTGTGCTGGAACAGATAGAATCCAGTACAATGCAATTTAGGATCAATTAACACAATTATCCCATTCCTTCTGACCCAAACTAAGAACAACTTCTGAAAGCATTAGAAAACTTTTTAGGATCCAAGTTTACTATTTTTAGATTCCAGCTTGTTGCAAGACACATGGAGACTCAAACTTTGAAAACAAGAATTCAAGCGCAGACAACACCAATGAACAAGCTGATAACAATCATGTATGTAGAAAAATATAACACAAGTGTTTGAGGTTTTGGGGTCAATAGTTTTCATTTAGTAAGCTACAGTTCTGTTTAAAAAGTGAGAATATTCAAAATGCCTATTCATCCCATAAAGGTTGTTGTTTTTCCATAGAACACAAGAAACTTGTACCACTATAGACTCTTCCTAACTCATCTAATTTCTTGATCATGAATAACCACAGGTACAACTTCCATGACCCACAATGACAATTGACAAATAATATAAGTCTTGGTCTAACAATAAGACATACATCATTCAGCAAAAGCGAAGTACAGAGATCTGGGGCAAGAACAACCGTTATGTGTAGCCAGCTTACAAATGCTCTACAAGGCAGCATTTGCATTTTGTTTATTATATTTATTTCAATTGCAAAACACATTCAAAATGAAAGACAAAATTATATAAATTTCTGATCAGAGGAACAACATCTCTCCTGCCAGAACATTTCATTTGTTCTATTTTACTTCCCAGTTAGACTTTAAATTAAGTACAATTATTGGTACAATCCATTTTTTATTTGGGTTCGGACTACTTCTTTGAATTGTTCAATTGTTAATTGAAGAAAAAACACCACTGTTTATCCTCCACAAACTGTCACAAAAATAATTATGTTGCCAGAGATCATGAAAAAGAAACTGCAGACTGAGATTCAGGTTCTTAGGCAGTACAGATGGAACAGTTGTGAAGCAGGAACGGTAAAGTGTTCTCAATTCAGAAAGTAGCTTTGTAACTGCAAACTGCACAGAGCGGAACACGCCAAATTGCATTGTTAACTAATGTACTTTGTTTAAATTTTCTCAGCTTTGTCACCACCACACCAAAGTTTTAAATAAATAAATAGAAGATGAACGATCCATCTCATCCCCCTCCTGAGCTCTCCACTATCACAGATGCCAGACTTCAACTGATTTGATTAATTCCACGTGATATCAAGGAATGGCTGTCTGTCTGCACTGAACACTGCAGAGGCTATGGGCCTGACAACATCCCAACTGTAGTATTGATGACTTGTGCTCCATAACTCGCCACACCCTAAGACAAGCTGTTCCAGTACACCTACAACCCTGACATCTACTCGGCAATGTGGAAAATTGCCCAGGTATATCCTGCTCAGAAGAAAGCAAGGCAAATCGAACCTGGCCAATCACCGGCCCGTCACTCAGCGAACTGACGTTTGGTGTTTTTGCCAGTGCTTTCAAACAATAACCCACTAGCCAATGCCCTGTTTGAGTTCTGCCAGGAACACTTGGTTCCAGATCTCATTACAGCCTTGGTTCAAACATGAACCAAAAAGTTGAAAGCCAAAGGAAAATGCATGTCCTTGACACCAAGACAGCATTTGACCAAATGTGGCACCAAGAAGCCCTGGTTAGTTAAAGTCAATGGGAATCAGAGGGAAGCTCTCCATTGGCTGGAGTCATACTGAACATGTAGGAAGAAAGCCAATCATCTCAGTCCCAGGATGTCTTAAGGGCAATATCCTGGGTCAACAAATCTTCAACTATCCTATCAATGACTACGTCTCTATCTTAAGATGAAAAGTGGAAATTTTTGCTTATTGAAGTCTTCAGTTTCATTTGCAATTCCTCAGACACTGAAACGGGCCACATCTCACCCTCGACAATATTCAGGGTCTGGTTGAATCATGTTTTAGCAAGTAACATTCATGCCAAACAAGTGTTCTTATCTCCAATAAGAGATAATTTAACCATCTCCTCTTGACATTCAATGGCATTACCATCACTCCCCAATATCAACATATCAAAATCCTGAGTGTTACCATTGACCAGAAACTGAACTGGATCTAGCCATATAACTACTGTGGCTACCAGAGCAGGTCAGAGACAGGAAAATCTGCAGCAAGTGACAATCCTCCTGATTCACCAAAGCCTACCTACCAACTGTAAAATACAAAGCCAAGAGCGTGATGGAACATTCATCATTTACCTGGGTAAATGCAGCTTTAACAACACTCAAACAACTCAATGTAAACCAGGACAATTAATTAGCACCTTTTTCATTCATTCCAACAATGATACTCTATATCCGAAGTGTGTGCTATCTACAAGACGTTTTGCAACAATTCACCAAAGCTCCTTTGAGCACTCTTCCCAAACTCACAATTTCTACCACCTAGAGTGGCACGGTAGCACAGTGATTAGCACTACTACCTTACAGCGCCAGGGACCCAGGTTCAATTCCCAGCTTGGTCACTGTCTGTGCAGAATCTGCATATTCTCCTATGTCAGGATAGGTTTCTTCTGGGTGCTCCGGTTTTCTCCCACAGTCTGAAAGATGTATTGGTTAGATGCATCGGCCATGCTAAATTCTCCCTCAGTGTCCCCGAATGTGGTGACTAGAGGATTTTCATTGCAACTTCATTGTGATGTTAATGTAAACCTACTTGCGACACAATAAATAAACTTAAACTAGAGGGAAAAGGACAGCAGATGCATGGGAACACTACCAGCTGCGATGCTTGCTTCCAAATCACATCCCATTCTGACTTGAAAATATATCATCATTCCTCTCTGTTGCTTGATAAAAATCCTTAAATTCTCTTCCCAATAGCACTGTAGATGCATCCACTGCATGCAGGCTGTAGCAGTCCAAGAGGCAGTCCACTACTACCTACTTGCAAACAATTAGGGATGGGCAATAAATGCTGGTCTTGCCTATGACACGTACATTCATTGAATTAACAAGATACGGACATTCAATTCAGAATTTTACCAGACCAAACAGAATATGAAAAAGCAAACTGTTATATAAAGTGAATATTGAGATGAGATGTGACGCATAGAAAACACCCGAATGTGAATGGAAAAGTGAAGAACTGGTTGACTGTTATGAAAAACAGAAAACTAGATAAATCAGATTTATCGCAAATGAAATAATAAAACGAGCTAACACAGTTTATCCAATGGTATGGTCTCCCAGAACATTATAACATTATCAGTTTAACGATGCGGACGTGAAAGAAGCATCCCATTTCCATTTTCTAACCAGGTCTCACATTCACCCCACTTGCCTTCAGTCACATTTCTCAGAGACAATTTTGTCTCGATTAAATTGAAATTCATCACCGTCCAACCTGGAAATTCTTAGACATATTAAATGTTGGGAAATTTTGTTCAAACGTATCATTAATGGGAAAAAAAAGTTCTCTGAAACATCCATGCTGCAAGAGAATCCAATCCTAGCTATCAAATGCCATTACATGCAAACATGTTTGCCAAGACAAAATGCAGAAGTACAAAGTAGGGCAGATTTTACTTCATTTAGAATCATTTTATTTATTTGAAATTATTGCCAGCATTATTTAGCCATTCCTCAAATAGAATTAGCACCCATGTCAAACAACAGAGATAGCAGACACAACACTTGCACCCAAAGCCACTCATATGCTACCATACGAGGACCCATGCGTTATTCTCAACTGGAAACACAAACTAGAGTGACAGTTTTAAAACACTTCACAAGACTGTCTATAGAACTGTTGCTATCTGAAATTACAGTTGACTAATATTTGCCATCTGATATATCATAACACTTATTTTTAGCTTTCATTTCTCAACAAAATATTGAAAGTTACATAAAAAGGGTTTTTTGTAAAACAAACTCTACAGCAACATCGGAATAAAAGACTTTTTAATATTTGAATTACTAATATTCCAGTCCATTGTTCATCTCTTAGACAAACTCCACAAATTTTAAGCATTAGAGACCTAAAGATAACAATAGATACAGCAACAGATAACAAAACTACAGACGATTTGAGTATCTTTTAACCCTGTGGATTTTGATGGTTTTCAGCATTGATTTTTAGGATTAATTTCTACATTAAAACAAAAATGTGCACAATAGGAGAAGTTTGATGTTTAACTGAGATTCTTTCTGTTCTACCAAATACAATGGGCAAAGCTTCTGACCGTGAAAGATTTGTCACAGTTTTTTGGGGGGAATATGACTTAATTGTGAATTTTATAAAATAATACTCCAAAAAAGGGCAATCAAAAAATTGAAGGGATCACACAATAAAGAAAGTGCATTAATTCAGAATTAAGATTGCACATCACCAAGAACATATTGCCAAGAACCGCTTGGAATTTGCTATTGACTATGAGATTTTTTTAAAACTATTCTGTGCTTTCCTTTGAAACACACAAGGGTAGCTGTAACTTGGTTTCATTGTGCTGTTTATAGTTGTGTTTAAGTTTGGGGCTTTGAAATGAAGTCCAAAAGCTACAAAATTATTCTATAACTCACTGGAGAATCATATATTAATTGAACCAAAGCAGGTTGTGCGAATTTATCCTTTATCAGTAGGTAGCTATCATTGGACAAAATTAAGGTTGAAACACAAGAAAAGAGAAAACTTTTTGGGTATTTACCACTTACAACAATCCTGGCGAATGCAAAGTACAAATAAACTTAATTACTATTTTAATCATTTGATAACACAATCAACATACATTAAAAAAAATAAAACTCGCAATAACAGACATTTAACGCCACTTAGATTTTCCTCAATGCTGACACAATATCCAGTATTTCTACATTCCACGAGATAAGACACTTCAGCAAAGAATCTGCTGTCACGTTAAGTTCTCAGCAATCCCTGACAATGGCATGAGTCACATAATTCCAGACACCTTAAATTTCCTGACTGCTGCAGCTTTTACCAACCTCTCCATTACAACACAACAGCACCACCAGTTAAGAAATAAAAACAAACCGAAAACCCGAAACATATACACATAAAAGTGAATTAAAATTCATTTTTAAAACATTGCTGCTCTCGTTTTGCCCACATGAATTATATTCCGCGTTTTATGATCTTGTGAGATTTGCTCGATTAAATATTTCTATGTCTGCAGAACACTCAAATCCAATCGCTCTACAAAAATCTCAAAATAACATCAATAATTATCACTTTTTTAACGGTCAGGATCTGCTGGAATTTATTCTGCTGGCTGATTTCGCGCGACTATTTTCTCAGGAGTAAATCAGTATATTTGGCAAGTGATGTTTCTCACCACGTTGCAATCGGCAACATTAAGAATCTACAGACCACCAGCTTTTATTGGGAAAAAAATGCCACCTAGGCGCCATACAAAGGCAGCAAGTTCAGTGAGGAGTCAATCGCCAGCAGAGTTAGCCGCCCGAGGTCCATGTGAGAACTGATAAAGCGGGGGGGGACTGCAACAATCCCGGAGAGGAGAGTCTGAGGATGCAACTGGAGACGGGGAATGGGTCCTGCGGAGGAGCCCAGGGGACAGAGACTGTTACCCGGGCAAGAAGCAACTGAGCCCACCGTCATGCGGGTAGGGTCCCTGGGGGCACATGGTAACTCTAGTCAATGTAGGCATGCTGGGCCATGTGATAGTGCCAAGGGGGGGGTCATGTGACAGTGCCAAGGGGGGTCATGTGACAGTGCCAAGGGGAGGTCATGTGACAGTGCCAAGGGGGGGAGTCATGGGACAATGTCAGTCAGTACAATTGGCAAGGTTGGGTCATGTGCCACCATGGACATGGTTGGGTCATGTGGCAATGCCAATGGTGGGGGATGGGCGGGGGAGACGTCATGCGCCAATGTCATCCAGTGTCACATTAACCCTGGTGTGATTCCCATTGTTGCTGGAGGGAGAGAGGGGCTGGTGCTGTTGTGGAATGCTGTGAGCTTCTCCACACTTACACATACATACAGCCGGCCAAGTACAGAAAGCAAGAGATATTTTGGTGAAAAACGGGGGAGCTTTTTAAACTTTCCGCTCGGTTTTTGGAATGAGAGGGGTGACAAACCGAACCTTGCCCTTCCAAACGGGAAAGCATGATTGCAGCAAGCGCCCCGGGAGACAGATGAATGCAGAAAGAACCGCAACAATCATGTCTATTGCAGCTTGTACAACACCTAGTTAGTCCCCTCAGAGTCTGTCCCATTCACTCTTTCCGTGCGGCTCTTCAATGTTTGTAGGGCGGTTGCTGGGCAGGCTGTTAAACTTGGCAAACCACATTCATGGTTAGAGCAAGAACCTCACTTAACTTTCCAACTGCTGTGGCAAGGAGGGGGCCCAGAATTCAGCCACCTAACCAAGGCAGGTTAAAGCAAGTCCCAAACTAGGACAACGGAACCCTTCCAAACGCAAAAAAATGTGTTTAGACCGGGAACAGAAACATTCCTTTTTTTGACATCGTTGATAATTTTTTTCGGTTTAATCAATTTGCTTATTTTTGATTCTTTGCCCGCGGGAAAATATTTAAAAAGAACACACATATAACAGGGCATTAATCTACAGGATGCTGTCACCCATCTCAGTCTAAATGTTTGTGTATTTATTAATGTCACAAGTAGGTTCATATTAACACCGCAATGAAGTTACTATGAAAATGTAAACTAGAAAATTTTTGGAAAAATGTAAAAGATAAATTGGGGGGGGGGAACCTGGGCCAGTTTTAAATTTTTCTCAAGGTAAGCAGTTTTTAAAATAATACATATTAATTTTCCTTGACAAATGCTCATGAAATCGAATCCACGGTTGCACAGAGGGCAATGGCGACTGGAGACTGAAACATTAAATGATTGACTGATGAGGAGGGGTATAAATCTTCATTTTGGAGGGCAATTAACATGTTGATTTCACTCTTTCCCCCGAGCAATAATTGTATTTTTTTGCAAATAGCTCTGTGCCTCTCCGGCTTGTTTTTACTATCAGCCATGAGAATCTTAGCGGATTTAAACGTAGACATTTCTCACACTCTTGCTCGGGATGGAACTAGTTGCAAAAAATGAGATGGCATTTTTATCCTTTTTTTCCCCTAAGCGTAACCCCCCTCCCCTTCCCCATTGAGAAAACAGGATCGGCGGGCGGATCAGGAATAGCGCCAGTTTATGCCCCATTCTCTTTCTGCGAGAGAACGCCGCAAAGTGGGGCCAAGAAGGGTTTTACTTAGCAAGAACTTTGAATCTAATGTCCCCCTAGTTGGACAATCTGTGGAAAATGCTAATGCATCCCAACATATTGCAATGGTACCATTATTCGCCATGACTGCGCCCTCCCCGTGTTATCTATAAAATTCCCTCAATGATATTATATATATATATATATATATATATATAAAATGTATATATAGGAGTGTAATTTGAAAACCCATTCTTTGAGTTATATCTGGATCTCATGCTTGGTATAACCTTTTGCTAAAGCGGGGCAGTTTATCTAAGCACCTTTCTGCCAAAAGTAAATTTATTTTCAAATGTCACCAGACAGAGAGAGATGGGCTGGGGGCTGGGGGGTCATTATTTGTGTGAGTGCCTTGTCTGACGTGGGGAAGAATCCTGTTTGCAATCACATGGGAATGCAGTGCTGGTTGGGATCCCGCTTGTGCTGCTGTTTGGAAGCAGTAGCGAGCCAGCTAGAAAATTCCCTCCTCAACACTTTTCACAAAAGCACAGCGTTGAATTTAATCTATTCTTCGCCGCGGTTACAACCCTTCTCGGCCGCTGTCCTTTATTTGTCGTGAAAAAAATCCCCGAAGCTCCAACCGGTTTGGATTTTATCAAATGCCAATGTACCACTCTGGGCGCCGACTCCTCCTCACTGAGTCTCCCCGAGTCCAGCGCTTCCCGGGCGGCGGGCGCTCCCAGCAACTCCCCCGCCCCCTCTCCTCACCCATTACTCCTTCTCCCCACATTTCACACCAAACCTGCTCAGGAAATCTCCGAGCGGGATAGCCCTCGCTGAAGCAAGTTTTTAATGAGTCGCCTCCCGATTAATTAAAACAAAACTGAAAATCAAAATAAAGTCACCGATCACAGTTTTTCTTTGAGGGTGTTTTTTTTTATTTTGGAACGGGTGGGGGGGGGGTGACTGAGGGAAGACCATGTCTCCCTAATTCCAAACAACATTCTGTGATTGGGGGGGGGGGGGGGCAGAATCGGCCAGGGAAAGCCAACAAGACAATGAGGGCAAGGGGCAAAAACATCGCACCATATAAGAAAGGATTTCTACCGCCCCTCTCTCCACACACACACACACACACACACATTTTAAACACCACCCCATCTACTCATTCAAAAATTAGTTCCCTATCCTTCTTCCTCTTACCACTTTCCACCAAAAATAAAATCCTTAAGAGCAACGAGGAGCGCCAAAGATACAGGTTAACTTTCCAACCACAACTATACAAAGGCTCCAACCCTCAGAGCGCCCTTTAATGAGTATACAATAGCACTTATGTAGAAAAAATATTCCCCATTCGACTGAAAGATCTTGATAAAATACAAATAGCCAGCTTGCCCGGGCAAGCATTTCCGAATGGATATCTAAAGCTCCGTACCTGATCCGTAATGTTAACAGATGATGATCTAGTGATATCCTCGCTGTCTGATTTGGAACCGCCTTCTCTCTCATCAATAACCAAATCGATGGGCATCTTTCCCTTCAAGCAGCTTATATACCGATGGCAAAAATTGTCACATAATTCGTGTACCTGCAATCGGAGCAATAATGGGAAAATTTTAAAAAAAGCTAAAAGGTGTGGGGGGGGGGAGAGTCGCGCCAACCTCCCACCACCCCCCACCCCCAGCCCCAACCGTAAGGACACAAATGGAGGTCGAGGGTTGGCCTGTGACAGGCGGTTCAAAGTAGTTGGAAGCACTTGGGAACATTACAATTATCCTCCAGAGACGCACGCATCAAGAATTTGGAATAACTTGCGCAATATAGAGATATCGTCGAAAATTGACAATGACAAGATAATTCTCAACTACAGCATATTCAACATCCGTGTTAAATTCAGCTGCTCCCGAGGTTGTGACCATTACAGGACTGACCCGCATGAGTGACACTTAAGGTAAACAGTTTAATTTCATCTAGTTATTTCATTATAACCTCGGAGGGGCCCTGGACACACAAAGGGAGATGTGTAGAATTTGAATATGACACAGATGTCATTCAATGGCCAGCCCTCATATACACTGCCCCGGACCTCACCAAGTCTATATATGTATATATTATGGCGAGACAAGGCAGGTTCATAACATGGCCAAAGCCGCCGCTCACAGATTCAGCCAAACCAACCCCCTCCTTTCTCATAACACCCCCCACCACCCACCCACCCACCTAAAAGAGTCCCCCTCCCCCCTTAATATTTCATTAAAATATTCCCCGCGGACTAAAAGGGACAAAATATAATGATTCCCTTTTCCCCGTCTAATTAGTCATAATCGTCAGAGTGTTTACATCTTTCGACTGTTTAAAATCTTTAGTCTCAATAGGGGAGGAGTGGGGGGGGGGAGGATTTACGTTAAAAAGATGATCAAAATTAAATCCCGCCGCCAGATTAAAATGAACAAAACGTCGGGGGCGTTTGTGGTCAGGGTTTTAGCGACAGAAATTATAATTAAACAGCAAGAGGAATGTGCTGCAGGATTGGTTTTGACACTAATTACAAAGGGGGGCCAGAAACGAAGAGATTCATGCAAATGTACTCGCACCCAGGACTCGCTGCACAACAGCATCTAAAATACCCTTTGAACATAAAGAGTTACCTTCTCTAACTCCAAAAGGTGAAACCTTAATACTTGAATGGCTTGAATCATCTGTTAAAAAGGAAGGTGTACATATCCATTAGCATCCAGAACACACACACAGGGGGGGAAAAAAATCTGATTCTATTCCTATTAGTTGCAATGGTAAAACCTTCAATATTCTAACATGTGTGTGTGGCAGTGGGAAGGGGGGCAAGATTGAGTTGGGGGGGGTGAACAGTGGCGGGGGGGAATGTACTTAAAGGCAGCAACATTTAATCAGCATAGCTCCATCTTCCCCCATGCTACCGATGCAGCGAAATCAACTTAATATTGCAAATAGACAGGAACCAGCATGAGAACACAATATATTCTCTCTCCACCAAGGAACACACTCCATTTTGAAGCCTCTTAGGAATTATACAAAACTTTATATATTTTTGTTTCTATTCCGAATGTTGGAATGAAATCAGTCTGGGGGAGGGGGAGGGGGGAGGATTTTTTTTGGGGAAAAAAAAGCGACTGTTTAAATTCTCGAGGCGAACCCTCGGAGGATCATTTGTGCACAGCTAGATTTTGCAGCCGGAGAAACGGGCAAGCCAAGAGTGGCCGAAACTCCAGATCTCGGGGCTCACAAATCATAAGCCGAAAGCGGAATTAATTTTAAATAAATGAGCCCACACATCATCGCTAGTGGATTGACAGCTGTACAATCAGTGCGAGCGATGTTTATCGCTGGTGACAGCTCAAACCTATCATAAAATCAAAAGCGCAGATTTGCAATGGATTGTAACGATCAGTATCCGCAATTCTCAAAACACGGGACTGTATTAAACCGCAAACATCGCCGCATACGCCGGAATTAACTCCCTAGCAGAACTGGGGATTTGGCTAATAAATACATCTGTCTAATATATATTTGTTTTGGATTAATAAGAACGCGCACGCAAATTTCTCCGCAATCTTCCTTCCTCTTTTGCAAAGCTACCAAGCTTACCAAATTATCCAGCTCGGGGTTTGAGGAAAACAGAGGTTTCTCTGCTCGAATCTAAAGTGGGAAGATAATAAAAGTGTGATTTGCCTCCCTATTCTGCACGGTCAGAATTTGCCAGAGTGCACATTTCCAAACTTTTACAATTTCTAATTGCACTTTCAACATCACACACATACACACACACGCAGAAAGATCAGATTGGTTCACCTAGCATCGGCTTTAAGCGTTGATTGTGGTCGAATAAAAAGTAAGTTACTACATTTCTCATGAGTGTTTTAAATATATATATTTTTTAAAAAATGATATTTTCACAGGTTCTTATAAAACAGCGTTTTTCTTTCGCATAAAGCGTGGAGCGACTGATTTTCCTCTGGCAAGCAAGTAACTTGACACGCGAAACAACAAAAATAATACTCCGATTACTATCGGTTTGGATAGTAATTGTCCTGTTCGCTCCCCAATTCCGGGTGCAAACCTTCTGAGACCGTTCGATTTGCCATTGTTAATTCTCCAACATTTTATTTTGGCTGTTTGCTTGGGGGGGGGGGGCGGTTTGCCTACAAAGGCACGCTGCAGACCAGAGGAAAAGGTGCGTCCAGCCCGCTTAAATTACTGGCATTTTTCTTATTTTTTTAAAAAAATAATATTTAAGGTTGGAACGTTTAAGTGGAGGTAGCTGACCTGTTTAGCGAACACTGCTATATCTTCATTGAAAGACTCGGAAGAGCAGACATCACCGCCTGCTACTCCCGGTTCCCGAGGTGTACAAGTTGCTAATTCACATTTTTCAAAAATCAGTGCTAAAAGGGGAAACAGCGGATGTCTGAAAGAGAGGATTGAATGTCAAAGATAATACAACAAAAAAAAAAGCAGAGAGAGAGAGACAGAGAGAAAGAGAGAGATTTCCTTGTAAGTGACTGAGTAGAAGAACCGAGACAACAGCAAGGCAAACTTCTCCAAAAAGTACTTGTTGAATTCTGGCTTTATCATAAATTACAGTCGTAAATTGTGTCAAAATTAGTTACTGGAGAAAGACCGCAATCCTATCTAGTAACCAAAAATCTTAACAGTGACCTCTTAACGTCCAAGACACGCAGAATAAGGCAGAATTTAGTAGTAAAAATGGCCCAGAAGTAAAGCAGCCATTTTGGACGTCAATTTGGTTTTCTTTTTGAAAAGCTTATAGCCAAAAAAAAATTACATCGACAAAAACATCCGTCAAAAGCAGCAACGATCAGTCACTAGTATTTACAGTTGCACATGAAATTAAACTGACACAAGGTTGTTCAAAATTGAGATCTCTCCCACAAAATATAAATGGTAGGCAAGTCTAAATGAAAGTTTGGCTTTTTTTTATTTTAAAATTAAAAAAAACAGACAATTAAAAAAAAACCCTACATGTCACACGCGAGGTCTCTCCCCACAGCTCAAGAAATGATCTGAAGAAGTGGTGAAATAAAAGGTAGAAGCTACCCACCCGTAGATAGAATCTTTATCTCTCTTTAATGCATCGTTTACAGAGGAGCCCATACTCGGTGGCATGGTATTGGCGTGGTTCGAGTGCGGATATTGGTGGCTGTGTATCGGCGGTCCGTGATTCAGGTGGTGGACAGGCTGCATGGACCTAGGAGCGTGAGGGTCACCGTATATCGTAGTGGGGATTCCTACTCCATCCATAGCCCCGTAATGTGAGATTTCATCATACTGTGTGGACAAAAAAAAAGCGGGGTGGGGGGGGGGGGTTGAGAGAGAGAGAAACAGAAACGGGGGAAATCAGCATGTCAGCAAAGTTAAGAGGACCGAAAATATTATTTTTTTAAAGTCACATCCGAGGTTGCCGAGAGAGAGAACGAGAGGTGAGAAAGAGAGAGAGGCGAATAACATTTAAGTCAAAAGTTTTCGAAAGCGGGCTGCGAGCGCAAGCCCTGGGAGAGGCTGAAAGACGAGGCGAAATGCACTTGTACCACAGTTGGAAAGACTCACTCACCCTCTGCGCCATCGGCCTGTCTCGAACCCTTCTCTCTGGAGCAGTTTGTGCTGGACTCCCTACAGGGCCAGTATCAGAAAGATATAAACACGCCAGTCCACGGGCAGCTGAAAAAGATCCCTGTAAAATCCCCCTGCTTTCTGTAGATGATCTTAGCCCAGAGTCTTCAGTGGAAACTCGGTGTGTGAGAGAGAGAGGGGAGGGGAGGGGAGAGGGGAGGAGGGGGGGATATCTCTGGGCAGCGATACAGTATATATATCTCAATATATCCCGGTGTAGAGATATCCTTCTCCGGCAGCGCAGCACCTGGGAGCATTGGAGAATCCCGTCCCCCCCAAAAGCCAGGGAAAGCGCCCCTCAAACAAAACTGCCCTGTCTCATAGCTTTCTGGCACTCCGGCTGTCAATCAAGACAAGGTTGTCAAGGTAGTGAATAAATGATGATCCGTTCTGCACTTCCACTGGTCGGTCGGGGGTTGGTGGTGAGGAGAGAGGGAGGGGGGGAGGGAGGGGAGGAAGGGAAAGGAGGGTGGGGGGTTGGTGGTGGTGGTGGGTGACACCTTTTTAGCGATGGCAGCGAGATCTGCCCGCAGTACTGCAGCCTCTTCCTCTGTCCCCCCACCCACCCACACCCCCGCCCCCACCCACCACCGCCCCCACCACCCACCACCACACCACCACCTCCTCCTCCTCCTCCTCTTCCTCCTCCTCCTCTTCCCCGGGGTCCGTCTGCTCTTCTCCCCCCTCCCCTCCCCTCCCCAGGGCTGTCCAGAAGAGCCTCGGAGAGCCGGTGCTCGGGGCTGGGGGGAGGTGGTGGGTGCCCGCCTCACTCTCTGCCGACTTTGGAGATCTTTAAAGGGCCCGGCGCCGTTGCCCCAGCCTTGCGGAGCCAGAGGTGGGCTTGCAGAGAATGCAGGAACCCGGAAGCAGTGGTGGCCATAACAGGTCGCGTCTTACACAAGGCGCACCGGACTGCTTCATCTGTCTCACACAGGAGGGGTGGGGAGAGAGAGAGAGAGACACACACACAGCTGTGGATAGGGACAGGGGTACACAGTGCAATGCAAAAAGACATTAACACCAACAGACAGGCACATACATCCCCCCACACAATTCTCCCAGCTGCACTTTTGACAATTCCTTCCCCCCCCCCCAAGTGTTTATTTATTAAGATTGAAGGCAACTACATCATTCATCTTCAGCGGAACGCACAGGACAGAGTTGCCTCTTCAACAATTGTGTGTGTCCTGCCCCTGGTCTCTCTGCATCCATCAACTTTCCCCCCCCCCTTAAACAAAAGTCAAAACAATTGTCATTCCATCCTCAGCAACCCCCCTCCCTTCCTTCCCTCCCGCCCCCGTAACAAACAGTGGGGACTGCTAGCAAATTGTGTTCAGATGAGGGGAGCAACTCGAGTTGGTGTCTTTGACACTTCTTCCTAGTTAACTCCTCTGGATGTGTGAACTGTTAATGAAATGCTTTGATTTACGGAGCAATGTGTCAATATTGTTTGCTAAACATATGTGACCAGGACAGACCTGCTCGCTTTAAATTACACCCAACTTTTGTTTCACTCACGCTGTTTGTGTTTTTTTGTGTGTATCTCTAGGATATAATATTTATACACTATCATCCTCTTCCTATTTGTTTTTGTTTTGCCAAATCCTCAGTTATTGTTCCGCCGGCTAATTTGCGAGGATTAATCCAGTCCTTAAAGATTAACCCAAATCTATTCGTTTAGTAAATGTTTCTCGCTGTTGCCACTTCAGTCTACGAATTGCCTAAGTCTAACATTCACAATCAAATGAAGAATCTCCAGTCCACCTCCTTCCTGGCGTTGCTGCAGTGTCACTTTGCAAAGGTGTGCGTTCCCTTAGATGTAGTAAGTTGTGGTTATGGTTTGCATTTCTCCTCTCTGTCTGTCTCTGTCTCTCTCTCTCTGTACCCCACCCCCCCTATTTTACACAGAGAATGAGCCAGCCCGGAGCTCTGTGGGCACTGGAGATGGAGCCAACGTCCAATCAAAGCGTGCAGTGGGAAGACCACAATGTGATTGGCCTTTTCCGTGATCAGTTATGGAAGGATGCATCGGTAGCCAAAGGGATTGGCTTAAACCCATGGACGGAGGCGGGTCCATCTAAGCAGCACTGAGTGACTGCCACCAGCCCCACTCCCTCTTCCAAAAAAAAATCCCCCCCTCCTCTCCCGCTGTTCCCCAGTCAACCCCCTCCTCGCCACATCCACTCCAATAACTTTATTGTGTATAAAGGGATGTTTCTTTTTTTGTGTCCTCTGGAACTCTCACACCTGGCTGCAAGAGAGTGTATTTTAAAACATGCTTTTTTAAAAAAAAAACTCTTGGGGAGCATGAAATAAAATAATTCCGATTGGTCAGACAGTGTTAGAAGTTGCCGAGGAATTTGCGAAAGTTAAATTGCTACCGAGATTACATCCAAATGCCCTCTCCGCGTGTTTGAACAGTTAACCCCGACACAGAGAAGTGATTGCTTATTTTGCTTTTTTTTTAATTTTAGGGACAGCGGCTCAGAAACACGCATTATTTGCTCTGGATTGAGAGGGGGGAAAACCCCACAATAATCTAATATCATCCCCGGGATAACAACCATCCGTTCTGGTGGGACGCCTCCTCCGATCGGGGAACGATTCAATCGACGCCAGTGTCTGCGGTAAGGAAAGATTTCTTTCTTGCAGTTCTTACGAGACGAAGGCAATAGATTTGAAATGAGAGGTCTCCCCTCCCTCCCCCAAAGAGGAGGGAATTGCACGAAAGCGCAAAAAAGTGTTAACCGAGCCGTATTTGAGCAGTGAGTGACCAGTCTTGAACTCAGCTCTCCCGCAGAAATGGGCCACGATCTGCCTTTCTCCCCGGGCTAACGATATTAATTTGTTTACTGGCCCGGCTGTTGAATATTTCTTTTTTAATTTACAATAGTTAGCAAACAGTTATTGCAGTTAACACTCGCGGGGGACAACCGGGTTCTGATCTCTCCCGCCACGCTCCCAATAGATTATTCATCAAATCATTGCAACTAATATCCATGGAGTGGGGGCGGCCGGAGTGGTGGTGGGAGGGGGAATAAAAGCGAAATAAAATTTCTGTGAGCGAGATATGTGATTTAAATGTCGAGGCGTTCCCCAAAGCTCTGCGGCACAAATCCTCCCGATCCAAATCCCAACATCAACTTCTGACACTTGGCTACAAACACGACTTTTCCCCAGTTTGAAAAGTAAATGAGGGGAGGGGGGGGGGGGGAAACAAGAGTTTTAAAATGGGCAGCTCTTCATTCGAAACGCCACTTAGTATCTCCGGGCAGTAACGGAATATAACCCAGCGGATTCAAGCAGAGCGCGCCGAATCTAAACTCTATTTTCGATCCCGTGTGAATCCGGTGTGCCAAAATCTTATTTTTAGGTTAAGTTGTATTCTGCACAGCTGCACAATGTTAACTTCTCTGTCCCATATTCAGGCCAAATAACAATAATTTAGCAGGTTACAATAGTCTGATCAGATCTATCTCTCAATTTACACAGCTTATATTTTTATTATATGTGTGTATTACTATTCTCAACGTATGGCCAGTTTAAAGGGCGGACCCTTCTTTATTTTCTACATTTTTTAAAAAAAAAAGCTGTACATCCAATCGCTAAAAAAAACTTGCAATATAAACCCGGGAATGGCCATGGGAAGCAGGGATTTATTTAGAAATCTCTCCTATTAATAATTGCCGCCACATGTTGTTTATTGACTAATGAAACCCGCACACCGCGTGCTTCGCGTATTTTCACTTTCCCCACTCTCTGTCTTTTCGGTAGATTGGAATTTGGTTTTATGTATTAAAACTCGGCTTGGTTTCTTGGCACAGGGTGGTAAGTGTGGGGGGTTCTCACACGGGAGGTGGAAGAGGGGGATCAGTATCGCCCGGGGGGCGAAAACCCTCTTCGCCACTCCATATACTCGCCCCCGGGGAATGCGCGGTTCTGTTTTTCTTTTGGCTTTGAGATTTCCTGAAGCTGCGAATATCGAGGGGAAGGGTAAACAATGGGGAGCAGAGGGGGAGAAGGAGAGAGAAATGGAGAGAGAGAGGGAAAGAGAAAGGGGGAGAAAGAGAGAGGGAGAGAAGGAGAGAGGGAGGGAGAAGGAGAGGAAAGGAAAGGGAGAGAAAGAGAAAGATAGAAGGGGAGAAAAACACAGAAAGAGGAAGAAAAAAGAGGGAGGTAGACGGCAAGAGCGAGGGAGAGAGAAGAGAAAGAGATAAGGAGAGGGAGTAAATAGAGAGAGAGAAAAAGAGAGAGAGAAAAAGAGAGAGAACAGGGGAAAGAGCGAGGGAGAGAGGAAAAAGGGGAGAGAGAAAAAGTGAGAGGGGGAGAAAGAGAGAGGAAAGAAAAAAAGAGATAGGGAGAGAAGGAAAATGAGGGAGAGAAGGAAGAGGAAAGAGAGTGAGAAGGGGAAAGTAAAGGAAAGAGAGAGAGGAAGAAAGACAGAGGGTGAAGGAGAAAGAGAGAGAGAGAGAGACAGAAAGAGAGATGCGTGTGAAGTTGATCAAGGTCATTAGTTCAGAGGGTAATGCGGCCAGGGCCGCTGGGCGTTCAGAGAGATCTCACCCCCACCCCCCCCCCCCCCCCCCCCCCCCCGACCTCCAACTACCTTCTGGCCAGAGCAAATGTTCTTAAAGATTTGCTCTGTTCCTCAGTCGTGTTAAAACAGTGACCTAACTCTAACCTCAACTCACAGTTATCAAAAAAAAGCCCACCCTCTCTGTCCCCACTGAAGCTTGTCACAAAGTTTAGATTCACTGGAAGATGACAGTGACACGGAGCTCTGGCGTGTGTTTTACAAGCTCGCCCCTTCCAGCAACACCCCCCCCCCCCCCCCCGACCCTTTTTTTAGCGTGAAAGCGAATTTGAAGAAACCGCCAGTCGTTTGCTGTTTGGAAGGTTTGAAAGAGTTTGTCGGTTTTGTGTCTGTTGAAGGGCTTGAGGGGAGGATACATGGGGGAGCGGGGGCGAGGGGGTGGCTAGAGGGGGAGTGGGAGTGAGGGGATGGCTGGGGAGGAGGGGTAGTGAGATGTTCCTTTAAACAGAGGACTGCCTTGTCCACTCTCTGTGTCATGCAGAGGTCAGCGTGGGTTACAAGGCAGGAGAGAGAGAGACAGAGAGAGAGAGTTCTAAACTTCACTCCAAAATAACTTCAGCAGTGCGACAGGGACAGAAACTTACCGAGGGAATTCCCGGGGAGAAGAGAGTGGTGGGAGCCACCTCCCTCCAACCTTGTCATTCTTTGTTTTAAATTATATATTTTAAAAAATCGATACTTCGCAACCTAGGGACTAAAACAGAAAGGGGGGGGGAGAACAAAAAGCAATTCCTGTATGTTAAGAGAGAGAAAAATAAAACTCCAAGCGAATTAACAATTTAACCAGGATCGCTTATTCCCAAAGCTATGACTCGCCCCCCGAGACACACAAACTCTGCCATCATTTTGTCCCGGGAAGTTACAATGTGATTGCAATTAGTTGGCAGCTAACCCAGAATGATGTCCAGTTGATATTCGTGAATTTTATTCCCAAAGTTCCTGCTTTATTTATCACAATGTACCGGGAGAGAAGGCAGAAGCAACAGTAATGAAAACTTTAAAGGCTGATGAAAGTTATTAGAGCCGGATCATTAATTAGCGATTTACCCAGCTCTGAGCGAGTCCAGTATTACAGTGCAAGCGTCCTGAGCCGCTCAGTCTCCGCCGTTTATTCTAACATTCTAACTTGTAAATATACTCGCATTCTGCTCAGCTGAATGTGCCAGTTAGGTCTCACATCTTGGGGAAGGTTCTTGCGGGCAGTTACTGCTTCCCAGGTAAGATGATGTGAATTTTAACCTAGAGTTGTGAGACTTTTTATTTTCCCAGGTAGGCTCTCAGGCGTTGTCCTACCAGTTTTTTTTTCTCCCCTCGCTGGGCGATATTTGATTTTTATTTTGGCCTCACTGTCAGCGAATGGAACGAATTACATTGTACCCAACTTTGAATATTCAGACTGGGGGCGGGGGTGGGTGAGGAAATCGAACAGGCAAATTCTGTACAGAGAGCCGGGATTAAGAAACAGTGCAGGGCAGGGGAAAGGAGAAACTGTCCCAGTCTCTCTCCCCCTCCTGATCCTGGGTTGAGTTTTTGACTTTATCCACTCAGGACTGCGACACTTGCGCCGTCTACAGGAACACGGGCAAGCAGCACCAAGCTGACAAACCCAAATATTTAGAAAGGCAGCGAAGATATATTTGTAAAGACAGCCCGATAAGAGATTATTACCGCAGCCGCTCTACTGAAATCTGCGCTTTGCTGTTGGCAAGTTTAATATGATTCTCTGAGGGCCTAAACCCAGAATTGCTTTAGATTCCCAGAACCCCCCCAGCCAAGCTTAGAACTTTATTCTTTTCGATTTTAAAATAGAAATTATCTCCCTCTTTCTCCCCGTCTCCCTTTCACGGTTGAATCGGATTGGGAGCAGGTACCGGGCTCCACTATGCAGAGGCCGCAGCGTTGTCTGACTCCAAATCCTACCCACACCGCTCACTATCCAAATCTCTCTCTGGATCCCAAAGAGGCGATGTTACAGTTTTTAAAAAATCAAAACGCCCAAAGAGGTGTGCAGGAAACAGGAATGTGGCGAGAGGAAGGACCTGTGTAATTCTGGGTAAACCAATAACTGGAGTCCAGGCGTTTGCAAACCTTTTTTTTTAACTAAATGTTTTGCAACTAAAACTTGACGCGGCTGAGAGTTCAAATTTGATTTGCTTCATGTGTCTGTTAAAATAACTTGTTTCATCCATCGAAATCCGTGCGATTTATTTGTCAGGGAGTGAATATTTTAATGCACGCCCAATCCTTCAATTATCAATATATATTAGGGCGTTTAATCATACATAAAACTATCTTGCATAATTTATCGAGGAGCGGCGCTCCTTTTGTTCCAAAAGGGCTGTTATAAATATTGGTTGCCCTTGTAATGGAGACTTTATTCGCTGGATTCTTTGCTCTTGCTCCCGAATTTCCCCGCCTATTGGGTTTTGTACAGGTGTCAGAGGCAGGCAGAGGTGCATTGTAAACGGTGCATTAATCTACAATCTTTTAAATTAATTAATTGACGCTTTTCTGAAGTCTTATAGATCAAAGAATAATTGGAAATCTAAATGAAGCAATGATTGACGTTAATTTAAAAGTATTGGAGTTTGCCTTGCTGTAATAAATTCATCGAAGCCAATAGCTGGTTTGCAAACATTTGTAAGATGATTTTTTTAATACTCGCGGATGTTCGAGATAGATCATTGATAATGATAATTAATTTCTATATTTCGAAGTGTTTATCTCCTCCAACTACTTTTTTTTTTGCTTATTCCGTTTTGTTTAATTGAGATAGGATCCAGTTAATGGAGGAACACAAGTTTTCGGTTCTTTGGTGCAGCGCGCTCATGTTAAAATTCTTCCCGAGTTCTAGAAACTATATCTACACACTTTTTGACATCCAGCAGTCACTTCTGTGACGAGGAGAACAAGTCCTACACAACTCCCAACGCCCGCCCCCACCCCAGCCCCCAGCCCCCTGACTGCCCTTATTCACGCACACGCAATGTCCCGTTCATCTTTTTCAGTCAGATATTAGTTGAACAGTCAAATGCCTTTCGGGTTGGTACAATCCGAGGAGATTGAGTAACAATCTCGCCAGGAGACAAGGCAAAAGGAAGACTCCAATATCTTCTCTGGCCCCCTTTCTCCCTGCAGCAGCCTGTACTGTCAGCCATGCACTAATATGTTCCTGCACCCAGGATTCTTATTCATGCCTTACCCAACTTTAGTAAAGTTTTACGGCCCGGCAGTTCTTTCCTACAACAATTATCTTTGCATGTGAATGTACTACAAATGGGATCTATTTCAGTAAAGTGATCTAATCGCCCAATCTTTTTTTTTAACATTGTTTAAAAAAAGCTTCTAGCGTCAGTTTCTCCAAATGAATTTATTCCCTGTGAAATATTGTAGAGAACAAAGGGTTTTTATTCTCGAAGAAACTCGAATGGATGAAAGACTAATTTTTGTTACAGCTAGCGAAGCAACACTTTTTGTCCTGAAATGTACTTTAGATCTGGAAACATTTTGTGAGGAGTTCTGTACAATCTTTAATAATTAAAAAATAAACCAATGAAAATCGATGAGGTTATTTTTCTGCTGTCGAATTCTTTTTAACTAAGTCCTGGGAGGAAAGGAAACGAGAATCCTGAAATATTACAGGCTGCTGAATGTTTAGACGATTCTAGTCTATATTGTTAGACACCAACGGCGACTTTCAACTCCAGCAGGGTCTAGTTTATACCGAGTTGTGAATGTGCGCGTTGGGAAGATTTTGCATGCCTAATGTTTAAAGAACATCATTGCACACACATTAGCAACATATTATATGCTTAATTTCAGGTCAGTTTATTTGTATTTTGTTAAAATAATTGATTTCAGAATGTGCAAAATTAGAAGCTTCCACAAATGAACAATTGTATACATATATTTGCATACTTAAATACATTAATTGACACATACAGTGTTTGCATGTTAAATATTCACTTTCCTCAATGCATTCATCCCGTCCATGCCAAATGAAATCATTATCACTGCCACGATTTAATTTAATCCAAAACTGAGATATCTTTGGTTAAAATATTCAGATTGAGGTAATCAAAAACATTTATAAACAGAGATATATATTTACTAACAAATTCTTTTGCACTCAGATTTGTCTACTGACACACATCGCAGGTTTCCAATGTGCATCAAGATATCATAAGGCAAACAGGGGAAGTTCATTGCTTGGAGTGTGTTGTCAATCACCCAGCATGTTGTACTGTCCTCACTGACATTTATTAGTGTTAAAACGTAACGTGAAGTTCAGAATTTCAAAGTTGCCCCTCTGCACGGGTTTTAGAGTAGAATTGGCACTTTCATAAAAGGTTAAACATTTTTATTCGTGCTGGAAGTGTCCCACCGACGGTTCGCTTTTACCAATACTGAAATACTGAACACGGTGCTGACAGGATTAAAATATTTAAACCAAGCCCGATAAAGTTAAAAATCAAATCGCTGCCCATTTACCCACCGCTATACTATCTGTTCCAAAAATACGCACTAGATTATTTTGTTTCGCCGCTGATTTTTTTCTTTCAAACTAATTAGTTATAAGGATAACGCAAAAGTGATCAAGGGCATATATTTTGGATATTTAAAAAAATACATTTTGGAAACATATTTTGAGAAGATACCAAAAGGTTGGATTGAACGTGCCCTGACACTTGGAAAGAAAATTTCACCCATTCAACTTGTACCTTTAATTTCAAAGAACAACTTCATGCATCCAAAGAAATGAACAGTTCAAAAATCCGATTTCGACTTCAACCTCTAACGTGTGAAATATTGATTTGATTTTGCTTTGCTTTGATTTATTATTGGCACATGTGTTAGCAGTGGAAAGTATTGTTTCTTGTGCGCTGTACGTGCAAAGCATACCGTTTATAGGGAAGGAAAGAAGCGTATGCAGACTGTACTGTTACAGTTATTGCCAAATCTGTAAGAAACTGAATTCAAGCATTGTTAGAGAATTTAAGAGTTAGATGAAGTTTTAGAAGCATAGAACGAGAGTAAAAGATAGAATTCTAAGCTATGCTGGGCGCAGCTTGCAAGAAGTCGCCTCTCTCCAGCGCCGTCTTGGGAAAAAAGTATTGGCCCTTCATTCTGTTGAATCAATAGTGTTCATTCTGGTAAAAATAAAATCCTTTACTTTTCTTAGCAATAACAAAATAAGTTACATTTGACCAACGATCAAGTCTCACAGATGCTTGCACAAGGAAGTGACTATCAAACGCTCGCACTGAAAGGGAAATTCTGAAGGAAAATGAAAAACGAACATCGAAAAGGATTGAAAACTAAGTTCGGGATATTCATAGTTAAAAGTTACTGCATTTTGATGTTATTCAGAAGTCATAGTTAGCATGGTGAGATTTCTTACTGTGCCCACCCCAGTCCTACGCCGGCATGTCCACATCATGGTGAGCAAGGTCAAAGCTGTAGTGTGATCAGGGAAGTATAGATGATATCACAGAGTGAAGCTCAGGTCATTTAGGAATGGCATCTGAAGCTCAGGACTGAACTATTGTTTTCAGATTGCACCCGCCTATTTATAATTCATGCTGTACATTTAATTTCTATCACTAATGGTGTAAATATTGCTATTTTGGGCCAAGATTCTTTATCTGAAGGGGGTGCAAAGTAAGGAAGCTGCATGCAGCTGTCAGTAGCTGTTTTATTCTTAACGTTTAGCTATTGTAACAGTGGTTGGTGCAAATATTTCTCCGTTGCCATTAGTAGTGAGAAAGAGAAGCTGGAAGAAGTTGCAGTGAAACTGGAACTCTCTTTTGAAGTATCAAGTTCTTTAAAGACCTCTACAGTAAATTAGCAGCTGAGAGTAGCTCACAATAGTATGATATTTATGGAAGTACATCAAAGGCATTTGTAATATCATTATTGTAGGTTTACACTGAGGTAATCTACAACTGATTACAGAGGACCCTGACATTCATTATATAATATAATATGAAATGTGTCACACACACGTACAACAATACAAACATTAAATGAACCCGATAGCAATTGTGATTCATATCTTGCATTCTCTTTAAGGGAGAGAGAGAATTATAAACCCTGCTTCTCTGCTGTTAGCAATGACAAAATCCATTAATAAAATATTTTAATTGGCCAAAATTATTTGAAATGTCCAAAGCAGTCAAAATAAAAAGTAAGAATGCTAGAGTATTAACACATGGCACTGTGTCGTTTAGGAATGTGTGTCCACATGCAGCAAGAACTGGACAACATTCAGACTTGGGCTGAGAATGGCAAGTAAAGATTGCACCACACTGGTGCCAGGCAATGACAAAATCCAACAAGAAAGCATGTAACCATCTCTCTGCAACATTCACTAGTATCACCATTGCTAAATGCCTAAATGCTCTATCACTAAGCTCCTTGGAGGTGTGGGGGTGTGGAGGTGGGGGGGAGGTGGTTACCCTTGACCAGAAACTGAACTTGACCAGTCACATAAATACTGCGGTTACAAGAGCAGGTCAGAGGCTACAGAGTTTCAGGAGAATATCAACCTCTTGACTCCTTATTCACCATCTACAAGACGCCATTCAGAAGTGTGATGGGATATTCTCTTTTCCAAATGAGGCAGCTCTAAACATACCCAGGAAGCTCAACACCATACAGGACAAGACAACCCACTTGATTGGCACCACATCCGCCACCTTAAATATTAATTCCCTCCACCACCAAAGCACCGAGGCAGCAGTGTGTATTATATTCAAGATGCATTGCAGCAAAACTTGCCAAGCCTCCTTCTTGGTGAAGAAGTTAACCTTCCAAACTCCCCCAAGTGGAACATCACCACATGTAAGTTCCCTTCCAAGTCACACATCATCCTGACTTGGAATCCCTGGTCGTTCACTGTTGTAAGTCAGAATCCTGTAACTCTCTTCTGAACAATATCGTAGATATAGTTATGTCACATGGATTGCATTCCAGAGGACAACACATCACCACTTTCTCAAAGGCAATTGGAGGTGGGTAGTAAATGCTGATCCTGTCAGTGATTCCCATGCGAAAGGACAAAGAGTCACATGCAGCATCCTAACTATAAGTTTAAGCAGGCCAATCACAGGAAAAATTATTTTTCCTAACACAGGGCATAGGCTGGATTATCTGTAACTAATTGTCCACCTCTCGACCCTTAGAGGAATATTCATAATCCAGAATGTCCAGGGTGGGAATGTGCTGGAATGCTCATGGGGAGGGTGGGGTACAGCCCTAACATTCGAGAAACCTGACACCATCCAGATCAGAAAAGACCATGTGGTTTGACATCTCCATCCCTTTCACTGGTGAATATGGTTGGAGTATGAATGACAGGATTCACTGCAGAGTTTCACTATGGTTACTTAAACCCCACTTTTGCCTTCAGTCTGAACCACTGGGACAAGTAAATCTAGGGGAAACCAAGTTCCACTCCAAGTGTGGCACACACTTGAAACTGTCACCATAGTTTCATCATCACTGGGTTGCCATTCCAACATTCTTAGTCTACCACAACAATAACTTGTCTACACAAATTTAAATTCCAGAGCTTAGAGCATAACCAGAGAAACGTATAGCCCATTGTAGTGGGGGAGTGCAGTTAATGAGAGGCTAGAATGGGAGGAATGCAGAGATCCCAGTGATCTGTGGAGCTGGATGAAATTAGGATAGATAGGAAAGGGCGAAACCATAGAGGGATTTAACATGCACATGAGAATTTTGACTGAGAGCTAACAACGAGCACAATGGGAATGAATGGATAGAACTTGGTGCAATTTAGCATGCTGGCAACAGAGGTTTAGATGTTTTCAAGTTAATGGAAGGTAGAAAGTCACAGATTAATCAGCAGAACATTGAGATATTCAGTCTTATAAACCATAGAACATTACAGCGAGTACAGCCCTTCGGCCCTCGGTGCACGAGCACAAGAAACATGAGAGGGGGTCTCATAGGAACTTATAAATTTCTAACAGAGTTAGACAGGGTAGATTCAGAAAGAATGGGGCCGGAACTCCCAGAGGTGCTAAATTGGTGGGAAAACTGTTCGAGATCATGACTGTGTTTTCAGTGCAGCTTCAGACCTGAATCTCCCCACTCTGTGCACTGCACAGGTCACAATCATAAATCTCATTAAAAATCCAGGAGGGAGGGGTGGGGGCTATTCACGCCAGAATTTCACAGTTCTGGAACTCTGTGGCCTCAATCTGTCAGACTCCCCGTTTGCTGGCCAGCTTGATCTCTGGTCAGCCTGGGACCCTTGCAGTGCTGTCCCTCCAGCTCCCCCCTCCCTCCCCCCCACTGCCTGATCGCACCCCCCCACAACAATTCCTGGGCCAACCCTGAACCCTCCCACTTTGCCCCAAAGCATCCCAATGTCCACCTCCCCAACACTGGCTCTCCTCCACAACCACACACCCCCTCCGCCGTGTTCACACCGCTCCACTCACCAACTACCCCTGGGAAGTAAACCATCCCCCAGCCCACCACGATTGCTGGCCTCCCTCAAATGCAGACTGATTCCTCATGCAGAGTGCCAGCAGGAACCCCACCCTCCAGTGATTGCCCCACAGGCATCACCCACAATTGACCCTGCCCCCTTGGCACTGCCCATTGTCCAGTGGGCAATGCCACACTGCCCCCGAGCATAGGTACTTTGCTCCTTGGAGGAACACAGGCTGGCACTGCCAGTCTGCCCATGCCCAGCAGGCACCACCCACCCCACCACCTGACCCCCCCGGGCAGCCCCAATTGACCCCCTTAATTCTGGTGGGGTCTCCCAAACGTGGAAAACTAGTCTGAACCCTGCCGGAATTAAATATCTCTGACAGGGCGGGAGATTCTGTTGGGCTCTCGGCAAATTCCATGCTGGGCCCAAAAGTCACATGCAAAACATATTTAAACTACATTAAAAAAAAATTCAAATGACTTACCTATCTTCCCGCTTGGTCAGGACTCCGACTGTTCTCTGGCTCTGGGAGACGCACGTGTGTTCCCAGCACATGCACAAATCCCGAAAAAAGGTTGATGGCGCGATTTTCCAGAGCGGACCCTCCAGAAAAGTTGCAGGTCACAATGGGAGAATTGGGCGCATTGTCTCCAATGATGGGGAAGTCCAAAACTAGGGGTCATAGGCTGTGGATAAGGGGTAAATCTTTTAGAACTGAGCTGAGGAGAAATCTCTTCACCCAGAGATTGGTGAATGAGTGGAATTCACTCCCACAGAAAGTAGTTGAGGCCAAAATGTTGTGTGATTTCAAGAAGAAATTAGATACAACTCCTGGTGCTAAAGGAATCAAGGGGTATGGGAGGAAGGGGAGGAATCCGGATATTGAATTTGATGATCGGCCATGATCATAATGAATGCGGAGTGGCATTGAGGGGCTGAGTGGCCTCCTCCTCCTTCGCATTTCTATGTTTCTATGATTCCTTATTGCTCCTGTATAACTGAAGCATCTGACTTTTACTGGGCAAATCCCATCCAAACCCCATCACCCCAAAGGAGCAAAAAGCCATCAGAGAAATTTCCTTCCATCCCAAATTTGTGAGAAATCCCGTGACAAACTGTCACTTTCTATGGAAGTCATTGCTGTGGTGAAAAATAGTGCTCGCTTTCCCAAAACATTTATTTGCCACTCATCTTGATTGTAGGTGAAGGCTGCTGGTGCGAACAGTAAACAGCATTTATTTAAAGTCTACACTCTTCAATTATGCGGTTGTGTTTTGAAAAAAGGAACAACTGCTTGACTTAAATGGATATTTCCTCATTTCCGATGAAAACAACTTGCACGTTGACAAAGTACAGTAATTGGTTAAAAGGCAAGTTCCCAAATTACAGGAACAAAGCACGGCAATTTTATCACTGTTAAGTGAATCTAGATATGGTAACTGTTTGGAATAAATGTTATTAAAATGCTACTCTTAATTATTATTATATGTATAGAAAGATAAATCCATTTCCTCTTTTTAAGAAAATAATTATAGTGGAGACATGCGTTGCCAGATGCAAAAACAAGCCTGGAGTCAAATGACCATGCCATGTGACTTCGATTGCAGTGATATAGAAAAGTAGTTTTTTACCTTTCACTATTTCGGGATGTTCCAAAGTGTTTTACGACCAATGAAGACATTTTTGATGTGGAGTCACTCTGGGAGATACATCAATGATCACTGTTGTAATAATATATCCCATAACTTAGACTGCAGTGATATTAACATTTTATTGACTGGATACTACATGAAGCATACACTTGAATTTACTATCAGTCACTATTAACCCATTTAAATGAGAAAAACACCAATGAAAGCTCTTTTTTTTGGAACAATTATTTCACTGAAAATGCGGAGTGTATTGTAGTGAGCAGTTCCAGGTGTCACAAAGAGGGAGTGCTGTACAGATTTACCATAGCTAATCTATCTAGCGGATTTTCACAATAACTTCATTGTAGCATTAATGCTAAGTCTCCCTGTGACAATAATAAATAAGCCACCTAATCTGCACATCTTTGGACTGGGGGAAGGAACTGAAGCACACAGAGGAAACCCACGCAACATGGGGAGAATGTGCAGATTCCACACAGCCACCCAAGCTGGGAATTGAACCCAGGTTCCTGGTGCGATAAGGCAGCAGTACTACTCATTGTGTCACTGTGCTCCAAACAGAACTTAACAAGAATGATACCTGCATTTCAGGACTTAAGCTATGAAGACAGACTATCCAGACCAGGATTGTATTTCCTGGAATTTAGTAGCTTGTGGGATAAATTAATCCAAGTCTTCAAGACATTATGGGGAATAGGGAAGATAGGGAGAAATTAATTCAACTGGATGGGGAGTCTAGGATTAGAAGGAAGAATCTAACAACTAAAGCCAGACTTTTCAGGAGTGAAATTAGGATACACGTCTTATAGTCAGAGGAGATACTCTTCCCAAACATTAAATTCCATTGTCCGTGTGCAGAAGTGTTTTCCAATTTAATTCATGAAAGGTCTGCTTCTAATCTTTAACTAGTGAAAACTAGAAAAGTTTAACTAGTGGCCCCTCCAACTAGTGAAAAAGTCTGGTGGAAACTCTTTTCTCTTCAGATAACTATATAATTTGCTTTTGAAACTCAGGTTTGCTCCTGCCCTTACCGTACTCTCAGGCAATGCTACCTGGATCCTAAACACTTGCTGTGTTAACATCTTTCTCCCTTAGTTCTTTTGCCAATCACCTTAAATCTGTGTCCTCGCTTTCACATCCCTTCCACTCTGTCCCGATCCCTCATGATTTTGAACACATCCACCAAGTCTCTTTTCTATAGAAAACAATCGTAGATTCTCCAATCTATTTACATAACTGCATTGGCCTGAGCTGCACTGGAGTGTGGTAATGAGGGAAATTTCACAGTAACTTTATCACAATATTAAGTAAGCCTTACTTGTGACTAAAAAATCACGCATCCCTACAACCATTCTTGCAAATCATATCTGCACCCTATCTAATGCTTTCATCTCCTTCTTAAAGTGCAGTGCCTAGAATTTCTTTTTATATTCAGTCATGGGATATGCAGGCCAGCATTTATTACCCATCCCTGGCTGTCTTTGGAGGACATTCGAGAGTCACTACATTACTGAAGTCACATGTAAACCAGACTTGGTAAGGACGGCAGATTTCCTCCCTTAAAGGATATTAGTGAACCAGATGGGTTTTTCCGACAATGATATCATGGTCATCAGCAGATTCTTAATTCCAGATCATTTTTTATTGAATTCAAATTCCACCATCTGCTGTGTTGGGATTCGAACCCGGGTCCCGGACCATTAGCTGAGGTTGCAGATTAATAGTCTAGCGATAGTATGATAATACCACTTGGCCATCATCTTCCCCATAGTTGGACATAATACTCAAGTTGAGGCCAAACCAGTTTATCTTAAGGTTTGTCATAATGTTCCTGCCGTGGTACTCCAAGCCCCTATTTAAAAAACTCTGGGATTTCATTTGCTTTATTAATCACTGCTCAGATGCTTGCACTGATTTGTGTATATCTACCTCCAGGTCCTTTTGCATCTCCGTCCTATATGGAATTGTAAACTTTAGTTTGCAAAGAGTAATTCAATTGCAAAGTGACACCTATTTTTTTTAAAAAAAGAAAAGCCTTTTCTCTACAACCCACTGACAGTCTTGTATCAATTCTCACCTGTCTGCCTAAGGCTTATTGAAATTGGTGCTTATAGAAAGTAGTTGGAAATTCATGACTTTGCAAGGTGTTTTGAGACCCCATTTCCTTTTCTCAACATGGAAATCAAGAAGTGCAGAGAATTAACAATCCTCAGACAGAATAATAACAGAAGAGGGGGAAGAGAAAAGAAAGAGGGCATTTGCCACAGAAGCTGTTTATTTCAGGTGTGTTAATGGGATTAGAGCAGTGTGAAAAATCCAAGGATTAGTGTGATTCACTCTTCCAGGTACCAGCAGCATCTGCTGCCTGCGACACATGACTATAGCCTAGAGGTGAAAAATGAAGCTAGCTATTGTAATGCACTGGGATCTGTAGCTGTGAGGAGAGAGTGTCACATGCAGGCCAATTGTGAAGTGCAGGGACAAGTCTCACACCTCTGTATAAGTCTGTTAATTGATCATCACCTCAGAAGCAGAGTGGAAGAGAGGAGCATGTGTGTAGGTGCGAAGAAATGTATTTCCCACCAATATAAGAGAAAGGGGATCTAAGCAGCAAGGCCAGCACTTATCATTGCACTATAGCTTCCTTTTCACAATGCAATTAAACAGCCACAGGCAGACTTTGCATTTCCAGCTTTGCACTCCTCCGAGATGGCCAGCCAAAATCAAGATGACTTCCTCCTACTCCAGCAATGCACTTTTCCCAGAACTTCCTTTCACTGGCTAAAAAATAATACTATCCTAAATACAGCAGAGACTTGACTACACTTCCTCCTACATCGGCAAAGCAACCACATAATTAAGGACTCCACACATTCTGGACATTTTCTCTTCCGCCTTCTTCCATAGGGAAAAAGGTACAAATGTCTGAGGTCACACAAGAACCAAGCCAAAGAACAGCTTCTACCCCTGCTGCTGTCAGACTTTTGAATGGACTTACCTCGCATTAATCTGATCTTTCTCTACACCCTAGCTATGACTATAACACTACGTTCGGCAGTTTTTCCTTTCCTCCTCTGTGAATGGTATACTTTGTATAGTGCACAAGAAACAATACTCTTCACTATGTGTTAACGCATGTGACAATAATAAATCAAATCAAAAGCCTTGTTTAGCTTACTGGGTCCCAGACACAGCCTGGATAAGATGCTGCTCTTCCAGTAGCTTTGATTATCCATGCAGTCAGCTGTTTCCTGCCTCTGATCCTCTGCTGCTGTCATCGTCAGAGAACTTGCAAATGTACCTATTCCAATGATCTCCTCCCTCGCCACCAGATTCGATTCCCGGCTTGGGCCATTGTCTGTGTGGAGTTTGCACGTTCTCCCTGTGTCTGCATGGGTTTCCTCCGGGTGCTCTGGTTTCCTCCCACAGTCTGAAAGATGTGCTAGTCAGGTATATTGGCCGTGCTAAATTCTCCCTCAGTGTAACCGAATAGGTGCCAGGGTGTGGTGACAAAGTGATTTTCACAGTAACTTCATTGCAGCATTACTGCAAGCCTACTTGTGACACTAACAAATATGCTTGTAAAATTTAAACTGTACAAATACCAGGCATTACTCTCATCACTCAAATGACCCAGTTACTATTTTTATGCTGCCAAATTATCTTTTTGAAACAAAGCTTGACACATTTAAGCTCACAGAATCCCTACACTATGGAAGGAGCATATTCATCCCAGCGAGACTGCACTGACAACAATCCCACCCAGGCCCTTATCCCTGTAACCCTATTTACTTGGCCAATTCTCCAGACACCAAGGAGCAATTTAGCACAGCCAATCCACCTAACCCTGCACATCTTTGGACTCGGAGAAGAAACCAGAGCACCCGGAGGAAACCCATGCAGATATGGGGAAAATGTGCAGATTTTACACAGACAGTCACTAAGGTCAGAATTGAACCCCAGTCCCTGTCGCTGTGAGATAGCACTGCTAACCATGGTGCCTCCCACAGACTACTGATCTCAAGTCGGCACCAGTACAGACCTGGCGCAACTGGTAAATAGCACTTTGATAAGCCCTACAGGCTGATGTTCTCTCATTTCAAGTTCCTTTCTTGACCGTATTGATCCCGCAAGGTGGAAACACAGTTTCAAGCTATGATCAGACCTCATGTGTCCTGTCTGCACCCATCTTCTTCCTCAAGGAGAACGTCACGGACAGTAAATACCTACCCAGCAAATACTCTGCTACACGCAGAGAGTGGAAACTCCTGAGGGCAAATGATCCAGTTTATTTCCATGGAACTGATTTAGATGACTGAGATTTGCAGCTATCTCGACACTAGTAGCATGAGGTGTTCCCTTTTTACTGCTGAACGAGTAAACAAACTTGTGCCATTTACACAGTGCATTCTAATGAGGAACAGCTGCAAACTCGATACAAAAAACTGAATTAGTCACTGCTGTGTAAATGGGCTTTTAATACCCCTATTTAACTGATTAAGTGCTAACTTCCCTAAGGATATAACCTCACTTTAATAGTTGTGGGACATTCTTCAAGGTAACTGAATTTGTTGAGAAAAGAAATGATTTGAGGGGAAAACGTTTCCATTCATTCATCAGCAGAGTCCATTTTTTTGAATAAAAGTATATGTTAAAGCTTTCCACCCCCCCTCCAGCACTCACCCCCCTGCAATTTTGAAGTCAATTGCATTTATGAGTTTAGTTTGTTTCAATCTTGCTCTTGAAAGTTTTGATGCAAAAACTGAGTGCCAGAGATCTCTTTCACCTTCTCCCACCAGGGAAAAAGATACAAAAGTCTGAGGCCACGTAACAACTGACTCAAGAACAGCTTCTTCCCTGCTGCCGTCAGACTTTTGAATGGACCTACCTCGTACTAAGTTGATCTTTCTCCACACCCTAGCTATGACTGCAACAATATATTCTGCACTTTCTCCTTTCCTTAGCTATGAACGGTATGCTTCTGTCTGTAAAGCACCCAAGAAGCAATACTTTTCATTGTATGTTAATACATGTGACAATAATAAATCAAATCAGACCAAATCAAATCTGCACTGTGAGCTGGTTTTCCAGAGGTTAGTGAGCCTGAGAGTGTGGAGAGAGAATTGTCACAACAGTGATACCAGAACCAAAGAAAATTTGAGAGAACAATCAGATATCCACATTATTTTAATCATCTTGTGCAAGTTTTCCAGGAACGCTTTCTTGATTTGGTAATGACTTTTGATGTTGCCAAACAGTCGTGTCCGGAATTCCCTGACCTCACAGTTGTGAAGTGTAGGGACGATGTGAATCCAGATCTTCGGTGTTGGAGGGCTATTGAACTGCATGGTGCATCAAGGTGGAGATTGATCCATTCTTTCCTGATGTCAGCATGTGGATGTGTTCTCCAGTTAGAGTTTTAACAATCTGAATCTGGGATTTGGTGATCTGACCTCTCCTCCCTGACACAGAGGTTTCATTATAACATAACCAGGGATCACCTGAGCTAAGCTTGGCTAAGTGAGTACAGGCCAGCTGATGGTTTACTTGATTCAACCACAAACCACTTTAACCAAGTGAGGTGCCACAGAAGTAGATCTATTTATTTCAAAGACTTTCCCTTCCTCGCAATGACTTATCCAAAGTTCCTGCTGAGATTGTCAGCAGTCACTACTTAATTCAAAGTATTAAAAACATAACCACAGATTTCATAGAATTCCTGCAGCGTAGCAGGATGCCATTCAATTCATCAAATCTGCACCGGCTCTCTGACAGAGTTTCTTACCCAGACCTTCTCCCCCTCACTATCCCTGTAACTCCACACATTTACAATGCCTAATTCCCCCTAATCTACACATCTTACAGTTTATTTATTAGTCACAAGTAAGCTTACATTCACACTACAAGTTACTGTGAAAATCTCCTAGTTGCCACAGTCCGGCGCCTGTTCACGTACATTGAGGGAGAATTTAGCATGCCCAAAACATTTAACCAGCGTGTCTTTGGAGTATGGGAGGAAACTGGAGCACCCGGAGGAAACCATGCAGACACGGAGAGAACATGCAAACCCCACACAGTCACTCGAGGTTGGAATCATACCCGGGTCCCCGGCAAACCATTCTGGAGTCCATTGATTTCAGGGCAGCACAATGGCACGGTGATTAGCACTGCTGTCTCACAGCACTAGGGACACAGGTTCAATTCCTGGCTTGGGTGACTGCATCTGTGGAGTTTGCATGTTACAGGCCTAATCCCTGTAACCCTGTATATTTGCCTCGATAATCCCCCTGACACAAAGGGACAATTTAACATGGCCAATCAACCTGACCTGCACATCTTTGGATTGTGGGAGGAAATCGGAGCACCCGGAGGAAACCCATGCAGACACGTGAAGACTCCACACAGACAATGACCCAAGGCTGGAATCGAACCTGGATCCCTGTGCCATTGTGCTGTCCATTTGCCACAGAACACTGTGCTAAAAACCAGCAGCGCAGGATGGGCTGAATGGCAACAGCTTCAAATGATTTGAAGGCTTTCACACCCTACAGGGCAAGCTTGATCCAGGTGTTGAGCATCCTTTGTGTGAGACAGAAACACTTGGCGTTAATCCGAATAACTTGTTTGTGGTCAGTTTGAAGTGTGAACCCCCTAGGCCCGATCGTAATCATTGAAATTGTAGACATATTCCGATGGTTATCTTTCCTTGGCTGTTTGCAGTTTTCCTGCCACTTTTGCTTTGCTGCTAAAATTGTTCATGGCTTTCAGCGATGCAAAAAATTGAACATGTTACTTCAGAGGCAAGTCTGAATCTGACTCCAGAGAAAACCATTTCACACTATCAAGTACAATCCCAATGTAGTTCCTTGCACGATTTAGCAAGTGCCCTTTTTGGACCTCCTGGGGACATTATAAGTGGAAGTAAAGCTTATTTGAATATTTTTAAGTGTATGGACGCTTCAATGCATTTAAATTTTTATCAGCAGGGAGTGGAATTCTGTATGTACGTGTAGAGACATGTGCAGAGAGCTCTCTCCGAGTGGGGAGTGTCAGCGTTGTATTCAGACAAGGTGTAGTCAGATTGGAATCAATGCAGCAACAACCAAAAAGTGCAACTGTGTTGCCCTCCACTTGAAAGGCTGAAAAGCCCAATTTCAGCCCTACCCCCTCCCCCTCCGCTCCTCCTATCCCCAAACCTTCCTCATCACCCAACTATCTGACATTGTTTCCAGGGGTTGCTTTCCGGGATGATTTCCCAATTTACTGTCACAGGGTTCCCGCCGTGTGTGTCAGCCATCAACCGGGGAGAATTCCCTGAGAATGTTTCAGGCGTAAGGCAGCGTAAGCCCCAGGGGGTCTGGCTTATACAGTGGCCGAACCTTGGATGTGTCCATTGTGTCTCATCGACCAAGACTGGACAGGGGAGAGGAAGTGCAGCCTGACTGGAGAGGGCAGCTGGGAACTCAAGCACAACTCCCTCGGCTTTATTCTACGCTGACTTTGTGTTCTACTTTGCTGGTTGTTAATTCCCAGTGATTGGAGGTGTAAAACGTGGAATCATCAAATACCCTCTGTTAGAACGTAACTTTGAGTTGGATTAATGTGACCAATGGGAACAAGATATAAGGGTCAGCTGACCCAGTAAAACATGAACCAATCACAGAGGAATGTAATAGTCAGCTGACCAGCTGATTCACTATCAATAAGGAACTATGTAGAATTGTGGGAAGCTTGGAGTGACCCAGGGCAAGGCCCCAAGTTTGGAGTAATGGTGTTTTTTTTTATTAAACCCTTTCTTTGATTTATAAGTTGGAGTAAGTTTTTTTATTTTATATGTACTTTCATTAGCTGCATTTTGAAGAGTTCTTTCTGAGGAAACACCACCAAACATCTACCAAATTCACCCTTTGCTATCCAAGCAAAATTTACACAGCATGTTTGATGTCCTCTTTTATTCTTTCTTGGCGTAATTTTTCATATTAAAAAGTATCTCATCACAGCAAGATTATCTCGGAACGCAGGAAGGAGTGGGCTGTTCAGCACATGCATAATTGACCAGATCACTTTCTATTCCCACTATCCCCATAACCCTTAACGTTATTATCACAGAATCCCTACAGTGCAGAAGAGGACCTTTCACCCTGTCGAGTCTGCACCGATTCTCCAAAGCAGCATCCCATCAAGGTTTTCTTTTGCTCTACCTTCATAATCAAGCACATTTACCTCACAAGTCCACCTAACCTACACCTCTTGGGACACAATTTAGCATGGTCCATCTAACTATTCTACACATCTTTGGACTGTGGGCAGAAAACAGAGCACTCAGACAGACACAGACACAGGGAGAATGTGCACAGTGACCCAAGTATGCAATTGAACTCAGGCTCCTGCTGCTGTGCTAACCACAGTGTCACCAATTTGTGAATCAGAAATCTACCATCTCTGCTTCAAACACACCCAGTGACTGAACTTTCACAGCCCTCTGGGGTAGAGAATTCCAAAGATTCACAACACTCGGTGTAAAGAAATTTACCAAGCGGCTTTCCCCGACTTTGAAATTGTGAACCCCCCCAGGTTCTGGGCAGCCCAACTGAGGGAAACATTTTACCTGCATCAACCCTGCCTATTCCAATAAGATTATTCTCTTTATATTTCTTTCCCCCATTTATTATAAAAATATAAAGGGATAGTTTCTCATCTGCTATCAGAGTCAAGATCAGGTAGGCCAGTGGTGAAAAAGGGAGTGGAATGTCCTTTTTCCAAACTACTGGAAGGGCTGGGTAGCTCTAAAGATTATTTATTTGTGCCACAAGTAAGCTTACATTAACACCGCAATGAAGTTACTGTGAACATCCCTCAGTCACCACACTTTGGTGTCTGTTTGGGTACACCGAGGGAGAATTTAGCATGGCCAATGCGCTTAACCGGCACGTCATTTTCATTGTGGGAATAAACCGGAGCACCTGGAGGAAATCCATGCAGGCACAGGGAGAATGGGCACGTTCCACACAGACAGTGACCCAAGTCGGGAATCGAACGCAAATCCCTGGTGCTGTGAGGCAGCAGTGCTAACCACTGTGCCAACTTGGACAGCAGGGTCTGGATTTCTGTATTGCCCCAAGCATGTGTGGATGCCAGAAACTACTGCTCGATTTACCCCTTATGAACAGTAAGCACCGATAGCTTCAACATTACCTTGATCACAGAATCTGGGCCATTAAGATGAGAAATGAATCCCTCTCTTGTCTGCTCACCCAGTGCATTTCACTCAGTGTTAAAGCCACAGAAACAATCCTATCCCAATCTGCAATAGTGACCACAAGACGGCCACTGAATCTTGTCTTGGGTATAAAATCACTCAGTTAACTTATTTGAAGCAGCTTTTTACCGTGGTGTTTGATTTAAACCGCAAAAAATATATAGCCATGCAATCAAGTTAAGAATGATATCTGGGTAATGGATTGAAGCTACAGTGTCCTTTTAAGAATGTTTTTAAAATTTATGTAAGTTTCTTCATTTTGGTCCCTTTTTAATTCTAATTAATCTACTTTACGCTTTTACTGTCACCAGAATACCTTCTTTTACAATATTCAGCATTTTTGGTGACAATTATCCCAGTGGCGAAGACACAAGCTCATTCCATTAATATGGCATTGATTAAGCATCTCTGTCTCCCTATCCTTATTCTTATATACTGGTCCATGAATCAGGCTGAGAACTATAGAGGCTTAGACACAGGGTAAAGCCAACAAATAGAGTTAACTATTCTGTTAACTCATTCAAGGCTTCAACAGACAATTATCTTTGTCTCCAAGTTTGTATCCCTTGTTATTGACTGAATGTGTTGGGATAGAATTGGTCAATGGTGGGAGGTCAAGCGGGTATTTGGTTACCAGATATTCAATTTCACTGCCTCCTTGGAGCTGAATAGGTAAAGAAAAATTCCATAGTCCCAGATAACCAGAGGCTGTATCCCCTTTTGAGGGGGAAGCTGACTGGTAGTGACTTAACTAGAGGGTTATCATACCTCAGACGAGGGGTAACACTGAGAAGTTGGAATTTTCATGAATAACATCAGCTGTTGTGGGAATTGAAGCCCTGTCACTGGTATCGTTCCTCATCATGAACCAGCTGGTCTAGCCAGCTGAGCTAATCAACCCCAAAACCTGAATAACAAGTGGGGTGTATAACTGGCAGCGAGTGGATGCAACATCATATGTTTTGTGGTATCAGACATCCTGCTGTGTCTGACGTTTGAGGAGAATCTGAGGACTCTGGGTCTATACTCGATGGAGTTTACAAGGATGAGGGTGTGTTCTGATTAGATAGAGTGAATGTGGAGAAGATGTTTCCATGAATCCGAGGGTCCGATGGCACAGCCTCAGAATAAAGGGATAACCCTTTAGAACCAAGATAAGGAAGAATTCCTTCAACCAGAGGGTGGTGAATCTGTGGAATTCATTTCCATAGAAGACTGTGGAGGCTGATCCATTGAGTATATTTAAGACAGAGTGAAATAGATTCTTGACTGGGAAGGAGATCAAAGATTATGGAGAAAAGGCAGGAGAATGAGTTTGAGAAACTTATCAGTCATGATAGAGTGGCAGGGCAGACTTGAAAGCCCAAATCCATGTATCTGCACAGCACAGCGATAGTCACTGAGCTTGTGTGAGTTTACTATCAAATAAATCAGTTGGACTTAAACCTGGTGTTGTCAGACTTCTTACAGTGTCCTGAAATGAAGACAGAAAGTGCCAGAAGAACTCTGCAGAATCTTTTTTATTCATTTGTGAGACATGGGTGTTGCTGGCTGGCCAGCATTTAGTGCCCATCTCTAGTTGCCCTTGAGAAGATGGTGATGAGCCACCCTTCTTAAATTGCTGTAGTTCACATGCTGTTGGGGGGAATTCCAGGATTTTGACCCAGGACCTGTGAAGGAACGGCAATATATTTCCGAGTCAGGATGGTGAGTGACTTGGAGAGGAACTTGCAGTTGGTGGTGTTCCCATGTGTCTGTTAACCCGGTCCTTCTAGAAATAAGCAGTAGTGGGTGACTGGGGCAGCACAGTGGCACAGTAGTTAGAATTGGGTTCCATTCCTGGTTTGGGCCATTCTCTGTGTGGAGTTTGCATATTCTCCCCGTGTCTGCAGGGGTTTCCTCCAGGTACTGCAGTTTCCTTCTACAGCCCAAAGATGCATGGGTGAGACGTATTGGTCATGCTAAATTTCCCCTTAGTATTGGGGGACAGGGTAGGGTGATCGCATGGGGAAAGGGCATTGGTGGGATTGTTGTTGGTGCAGACTTGTGAGCCAAGTGGCCTCCTTCTGCACTGTAGGAATTCTACGTGGATTTGGAAGGTGCTGTCTAATGAAATAAAAACAGAGTTAAGGTATCGAGTCCAATATGACTCATTTGCAGAACTGATTGCATTTTCCCAGCACTTTCTGTTTTTATTTCAGATCTCCAACATTTTAGTATGTTCCTTTTATTATTTGCCCCTATTTAGTATTGCAGCAGGTCCCCAAGGCCATTGGAAGAAGGGAGAAATGAATGGCCTTAACTTCCAACACAAAGATACAGGACATGGAGTGGACGGAAACAATAGCGCGTAGCATCAAGATGACTAACACAGTGATTGATTCAGCCTTCTCATTTCAGTTTGGCTTACAGCTACAGTTCTGCATGGATAGATTTTCTCCACATGTTTGGTATCTGTGCATCTGCATGTGTGAACCAATAACAAAAGAAATGCACGGTAGGAAAGTCACTAACTGAAGTGAAAGAGATTAATGTTTCTCGTGAGATTTCACCAGCACTGGTTTGAGATTTTAAGTAGCTGGACTTTCTTTTATTTTGCTTTTGGTGACTTCTGTTTTCTATAGGACCCAACCGAGAATAAAAATAATCATGTTTATTTCATAACGATTATTATTTTGCTTTTTTTTTGCTATTTGAACTTTAATTTTATTAGTGTTACAAGTCTGAATGTAATGTATACAGTTAGAATCACTGTTTGACTTCCTTTGAGTGCAAGATAGTTGATGGTGATGTTGGTGGATGTTGCATTGCAGATTTTCCATTGCACAAAGTTAAAATGTCCCGGACTGGGGCCCTGAGCTTTACACGGGCGGAGGGGTTACTACTTGAAATGTAAGGATAATGTGTTGTATAACTTTCAGCTGAAGCTGGTTCTCCATTGCGTGAAAGCTGAGAGGAGATCCTGAGAGCAATTGTAACACAGCCAGGAAACCCTGATCTACCAGGGGATTGCCATTTAAAGGTGGCCTCATTTGAACCTGATCTAGACAGCGCCAGATATTCCATACTGCACTTCTGGGAGTGAGATTTCTGCTCTCCAAAGCGTAGTATAACTCAAGTATTACTTTAAAAGCACCCTTGAGTTTCTTTCGAACTTTGAATGATTTGCCAGACTATAATTTCCCCACGATAAATGTATAGTACTATCTGTATAGTTTATGCATAGATTGAAAGAAATGTTGTTTTTGAATTTCTGATAGGCGCGAGTGAGGATTTGATTTTTCAATAACTTCAAGTAGATTCAGCAGAGTAACTCCAGCAATATTCAACAACAAGGTAGCTCCTCATCTGGAATATTATTACTTTGTTTGAATTGCATTGAAACATACAGCAGAAATTAATCTTTTAATCAACGTAGTTGATTTAACAATAGCTTGTATTTATGTGGCACCTTTGAGTGTCACATAAATACAAGCAACTTCGCAGGAGCATGATAAAACGTATTTCTAAAACATTGGCCTATGAGGGGATACTCTGGGATCTTCTGCTCCCACCGCTGTCAGTGGGGGTTCCTATTGTTTGCACCTGGCAGGGATTGGGGAAGTGGGGGACTGGTGGCCATTGGAAGATTAGGCCAACGGGAATGGCCAGAAAATCCCGCCCAATATATCAGATGACCAAAAGCTTGGTCATAAAGGAATTCTCCCATTTGGAGACAAAGTGCAGTGATACGCAGCACTGATGATACCTCTCCTGCCAGCCGGATTAGCCGGATCCCATGCCAGATTCTGCACTCAAAAGCTTATTAATTATACACAAGCAAGTTCCTCTCCAACCGTCCTGGCAGCTGACTCACCCTCAGCCCACATTCGGCCGACGGGTTCAAAAGTCCCGGAGCCGTATTTAAACAGCCGTCCATCACTCTCATATCGCTCTCTCCAGCCCACCCATCTTCACCAGGCTGTGCGGGGTGTCAGCAGCCCCGAGGGAAAAAGTTAACAACCTCAAGAGGAATTCTGTTCCTCGATTCAACCGCCCTCCCTCCAAGTCCATGCCTCACTTGGACCTCAACCCACCACAGCTGGAGTTTACCTGCATCCCCTTCCATTAAATGATATGATAGCCTTTTGACCCTCTTGTTTCTGAGCTTTTCATGCAGCCTCATTGGAGCCCAGTTTCCCTTCCCTCACTCTTCCCTCCCCTCACTCTCTCTCCTCCTCCCTCTCTTTCCTCCCCTTGCTCTTCTCTCCCCTCACTCTTCCCTCCTTTTGCTTTTCCCTCCCCTTCCTCTTCCTTCCTCCTGTTCTTCCCTCCCCTTGCTGTTCCATCTGCCTTCCATTGTTCATAATCTTCATCCACCATCTTGACTCTGAGTGCCCTTGTGAGCCCTTAACTTTGAGCTCTACCTGTTCCAATATTGGGTCTCCTTGCAGAGCCCTCCTTCCCACTTTGTCTTCGTTAGGCCACTGTCCATCCCGCCTCCATCCCGCCGCCACCCCCCCCCCCCCCGGCTTCACTTCGCACTCCACCCCTGGTCGAACATCAGCCATGTGTCACATGGCAATCATAAGTTCCACAGCACAGTCCTGTCCAGATAGACACTGGTGTGGCATCAGGGGGAGGGAGACTCCCTGTGCCCCTCAACACCAGATACCATACTGATCTGACTGGGTGATACAGGAGGCTGCATGAATCTAGCAGCACAGTGTTGTTCATGGAGACCAGCTCAGTGTGGAGACAGAGGGCAGGAACTGGTCTGCTCCAGCAGAATGGTGTATCAGAAGCAGTGTAGCACTGTGGCAGTAAGTTATTGCACTCATCTCGAAATCTCTAGTGAAGTCAGGACCACCTTGTGCAGTCACTCACTGGAAATTGGGTTTGACAAGGACAGAAATTCCTGCTGATGTGACACAAGATTGGAATTTTGGAATACCAATGGGCAGCTGTTTTAATGAGCATTCATGAGATGCAAATGAATGCAAATAGCATTCCCCTCACCAACAGGAATGACCAACCCACCATTAACCCGCCATCGGGAGAATTGAAACGGGATTTGATGCCAGTGGGTTTCTGTCTTTTTGGCTCCCGTCAGATTCTCTGTGCCCACTACTGAGCCCACTGGGGCATAGGTTGGGGGGGAAGGCAGAAGTGTTTGGAAGAATTCCGGCCGCAGATTTTAAAGAGTTTCTGAAAGGAGGAGAGAGAGAGAAATAGAGAGGTTTATGGAGAGAATTCTGGAGTTTAGGACACAGATCACTGAAGGCAGAGTTGCCAACAGTGAAGGCAATTAAATCAAGTGACCAAGAGTTAGGGGAGTGTAGGGATTGCGGAGGGTTTTGGGCTGGAGGAGATTGCAGAGATAGGGAGGAAGGGGCAGAACCATGGAGGGATTTGAGAAACAAGGGTAAAAATTTTAAAATTGAGGTGTTGCTTAACCAATATCGGTCATCAAACACCAGACCAATGGAAGATCAGAGGAGATATGATTAACCTGTTCATATTAATTATATTGGTCACTATTTTAAGGGAGACTCTAATCTGTTTATTTAATGGACTTTTTATGTAAGTTTTATTTATTAGTGTTACAAGTAGGCTTACATTAACACTGCAACGAAGTTACTGTGAAAATCCCCTCCGACGTCTGTTTTGGTATACTGAGGGAGAATTTAGTATGGACAATGCACCCTAACCAGTACGTCTTTCGGACTGTGAGAGAAAACCAGAGCACCCAGATGAAGCCCACGCAGACATGGGGAGAATGGGCAGACTCCACACAGTCACTGACCCAAGCCAAGAATCAGACCGGGTCCCTGGCGCTGTGAGGCAATCATGCTAACCTACTGTGCCACATAGATTTTTTGCCCCTGCCAAGCCAGAAGCCCCTCATGAAGGAACTAAACGTCCAGTGACCATCAGCAGAACTAGAGAATTCTGGCAGTCGGCATGGCTGGAAAACCCTAGCTGGTGTTGACCACCATGACGCAAACCATTACCCCATGAGGCAGAAGGTTGCATGCTGGCACAGTGGTTTGTGACTAATAAATAAACTTTACTTGACCATTGCCTACTGTGGCTTGGGAGTCCTCATTCTGCAATGACACCGTCTCTGCTCATTTGCTGCAGAGGGTGGCAGTGGGCTGAGAAGGTCACTGGCCTCTGTTTTCTCTGGGCCTCTGAGATTTTTGATAAGATTCTTATTTCTACTCCAAAGAGTAAGCTTCTAGAGATCACGGCCGTTAGTGATTGCTGTCAGTGTTCGCCACTTCATACCCTACTTGCGCTTGCCCCTGTGGTGGAGATACGGATGCCCAGAAGGTCACGACCCAATGACTAGTTCACTGTACAGAAGGTGCAGCACCTGACCAACATCGCTGAGCCAGTGCAGACATCGCTGGCTTAGCAATGAGTGTATATTAATGGAATGAACACAGTCCAGGACCTCTGAGTTGAGACCATGTTCTATTGCCAAGGCTACATCTGAGACAGATCTGAAGGTGATCCCTGGAAAATGACTGTTTTGTAAGAGCTTTGGTGAGCTGCCTCAGCATCAACTGGAGCTCTTCAATATCTCAAACAAATGCTCTGTCAGGATGTTTGAGTTCCCACAATGGGTATTGGTAACCCTTCAACAAGGCAAACGCTTCCTCATAGAATCCCTACATTGCAGAGAGGCCATTCAACCCATCAAGCCTGCACCGATAACAATCCCACCCGGGTCCTATCCCCATAACCTCGTATACTTACCCTCATAATCTCCCTGAACTAAGGGGCAATTTAGCAAGGCCAAATCACTTAACCCACACATCTTTGTGGCACTTTAGCACGACTAATCCATCTAACCTGCATATCCTTGGAGTGCCAAGTTTAATCCATGCTAAACTTACTTTCATACCTCCAGCAGAGATCACTGAGATAAGCCTGGGGCAGCATGGCCTGTACAGTGGTTAACATTGCGGTGTCATAGCGCCAGAGACCAGGTTCGATTCCCGGTTTGGGTCAGTGTCTGTGTGGAGCTTGCATTCACCCCATGTCTGCGTGAGTTTCTTCTGGATGCTCCGGTTTCCTCCCACAGTCCGAAGATGTGCGGGTTAGGCAGTTTGGCCTAACTAGGGTAAATGCATAGGAATACAGGAGTAGGGTCTGGGTGGGATTGAAGTTGGTGCAGATTTGACGGGCCGAATGGCTACTTTTTGCAGTGTATGATTCTATGATCCTACAATCCCTTATCAGATAGTTCTGCCTCTCAGTTACAGAGTTTCTGAGGCCAATTATAACACAGCCGTTGTCACACTGTCGGTGACCAGAGAGGTGAGCTAAGTCCAGTCTTGCTCACAACAAACTTAGAATCTTCCCAGTGTGTATGGGACAGTGTTGTACCATGGAGTTCATTCTCATTCTGAGCCAGCGGATTGGGGCTTTGTTTCTGTATCTTTCTACCATTACTTCAGAGCAATTTCTCTGTCATTTTGAACTTGCTGAGAAGCACTACATAATTCAGTATTATTTAACATATATTACGTAGTCAGTTTTCCAGAAGAGTTATAAAATTAACTTGAATATCCTGACCTTACATATATTATTAATATTTGCTAAAAAAATGAAAAAAAAAAGCCTTGGAACATTGTTTTACAAATGCCACTTGGTAAAGACACTGAAAATGTTCACCTTGTCACATTTAACTAGGGACAGATTATCTTTCATTAATTTCGCAACAGGATAATATATTCTTATGTTAAATTGTGCATTAGCTAAAAGCATTTCTATAAATCTTTTCTGCTCTTAAACTGCTTCATCACTTCATTAATTTATAGGTTGCTGAGAGCCATGAGTGACATCATTTTAAACATTATTGTATGATTAGTTTTTAAACTGCAGCAATCATGTAGCTATGTCTGGAATTTATTGTAACATATTCTGGACATGTTTAGTTATCTGCAACTTTAAAATATGAGAACTTGATACTAGAAATTGCTGCCTCTTACTTGACGCTAGCGTTAAAATGTTCAGCCCTCTGGTGTAATATGGTTTCCCCTTTCCTTTTGTCTTAATGAAGGTGTAAGTCCATTTTCTTCATGGTGCACAGTGGTTGGCACTGCTGCCTCAGGTACCCGGGTTTGATTCCTGGCTTGGGTATCTGTCTATGCGGAGTCTACACATTCTTCCCATGTCTGCTTAGTTTCCTCTGCGTGCTCCGGTTTCCTCCCACGGTCTAAAGATCTGGAGGTTAGGTGGATTGGCTGTGCTAAATTGTCCCTTAGCATCAGGGGGACTAGCAACATTGGACATGGGGTTACGGGGGAATGGGGCCTGGGTGAGTTTGTTATTGGTGCAGGCTCAATGGGCCAAATGGCCTCCTTCTTCATTTTAGGGATTCTGTAAGTAAAACTTTCCAATAAAATGAGTTGGAAAGAGTGTTGTGCAAATGCTTTAGAAGGTTAATAGTCAGCGATTTGACTCCTCAGATAAGGAAGCAGACTATACCTTCTCATAGCAAAATTTGGACAACATTCAGACTTTGCCTATTAACATTTGCACTACTTCACTGACAGTTAATGGATATTTCCAACAAGAGAGCATCAACAAACTCACCATGACAGTTAATGGCATTACCATTGGTGAATATCCCACTATTAACATCCTGGAGTCACCATTGACCAGATGCTTTACTGGAACAGTAGCATAAAGGTAGTGGCAACAAGAACAAGTTTTGCTATGAAACCAGATATTCTGCATCACGTAACTCAAATCCTGAATCTCTGAATCTTCTCTGCAAGCTTAGGAGTACGTTGGAATACTCTCTGCTTGTCTGGATGAGTGTAACTCGAACCACACTCAAGAAGCTCAATATCTTCCAGCACAGAGCAGCCCATTTGATCACTCCCCCAACCATCACATTAAACATTTACTTTCTCCAGTGTGTGAAATTTTTACAAGACCCACTGCAGCAACCCATCCAGCTTCCTTCGAAAGCACCTTACAAGCCCATAACTTCTACTACCTAGAATAAGCAGAACATGAGGACATTACCACCAAGTCACACACCACCATGTTAATAGTGGGAGATTCACCAATGGTAATGCCATTAACTGTCATGGTGAGTTTGTTGGATGCTCTGTTGTTGGAAATGTCCATTGACTGTCACTGAAACAATGAAAATTTTCATAGGCAAAGCCTGAATGTTGCCCAACTTGATGTGAAAATATATCGTTGTTCCTTCACTGTCGCTGGGTCAAAATCCTGAAACTCCCCCCTGACAGCACTGTGGGTGTACCTACACCACATGGACCGCAGTGGCTCAAAAAGAGCAGCTCACTGCCACCACTTTCTCATTCTCTTTACTATCTGTAACAGTGAGATGAAGCACAACAGCTTCACAGTGCTTACTTAGATCCTGCCAACCCTTTTCAATCAAAAGTGTTAATGTAATTGGGATTTCAAATCAGGGATGGCATTATGACACAGTGGTTAGTACTGTTGCCTCACAGCGCCAGGAACTCAAGTTCGATTCTCAGCTTGGGTCACTGTCTATGCGGAGTCTACACATTCTCCCTGTGTCTGCATGGGTTTCCTCCAGATGCTCCAGTTTCGTCCCGCAGAAAAATGTGCTGGTTAGGTGGATTGACCTGAACAGGCGCTGGAGTGTGGCAACTAGGGGATTTTCACAGTGACTTCATTGCAGTGTTAGCATTAACCTACTTGTGACTAATAAATACATTTTAAGAAATGTATTTAAAGAATCAGCTGAGCTTCTCAACATTTTCAAATAAATATCATCACGATAATTAAAATTGAATTGCTGATGGTTGGTAATTTTTCCAAAGTTTTAATTAAGAAATATAGACTGTTAGTAGAGTTGAAATGTATGTACGGTTGGATGAATATCCCATCTCTGTATGAATTTGTTGTTTTCTGTTAAGGTACAGGAGCCTGGAAAAGCGAGGCAACAGATCAATGCAATGTTTAACTCCTGTTGATCTCAGCAAGTGAGCAGCAGTTCATACTCAGCGAAAGGGGTTTTAGCACTATCCATTTCTCTGATGATTATAGACAGCCAGAATCAACTGTCAAGGCAGCTTCTACTTACAATGTTTTATGAAATACTGGTTTTCCAGAGTTACAGTGCCACATCTATCAAACTACCTGCAAAGATGGTTATTTCGCTTAAAGGTGATTTGATTTGCTTTAATTTATCATTGTGACACGTATTTGTATACGGTGAAAAGTATTGTTTTTTTGCACAAAAAAGGATACCGTTCATAGAGAAGGAAATGATTCAATGCAGAATGTGATGTTAGCTAGGGTGTAGAGCAGGGGTCTCCAAACTAGGGCCCGTGGGCTACATCTAACCCCCCACAGCAGGCTGCATCCAGATCAGAGTTTGGTGACCGCTGGTGCAGAGAAAGACCCACTTAGTGCAAAGGGTAGATTCATTCAAAAGTCTGACAGCAACAGGAAGAGGCTGTTCATGAGTCAGTTGGTACGTGATCTCAGACTTTTGTATCTTTTTCCCGATAGAAGAAGGTGGAAGAGAGTACGTTCGGGGGTCTGTGAGGATGCTTAATTATGCTGGCCGCTTTGCCGAGGCAGTGTAAAGTAAGGTACTGGGGAAAATTAAGAGTCCAAGTTATTGGTCAACATTTGGACAGCATGGTGGCACAGTCATTCACACTGCTGCCTTACAGCGCCAGGGACCCAGGTTCGATTCTGGTTTCGGGTCACTGTCCGTACGGAGTCTGCGCGTTCTGCCACGTCTGTGCAGGTTTTCTCTCAGTGCTCCAGTTTCTATCCACACTCCAAAAGATGTGCAGGCAAGGTTAACTGGCTATGCTAAATTGCCCCTAATGTCGGGAGATTAGCAGGATAAGTCATAACATCTCTGAAGTGGAGAAGGAGGCCACACAGCCCATCAAGTCTGCATTAATCATATTCCCACAGAGGCCATATTCCCACAACCCCTCATATTTGCTCTGCTAATCTCCCTGACATTAAGAGGCAATTTAGCATGGCCAACTAACCAACTTGCACATCTTTGGACTGTCCATCTTTGGAGAGGAAACTCACGCAGCCACGGGGAGAATGTGCAAACTCCACACAGACAGTGACTCGAGGCCTGGGTCCCTGGTGCTATGAGGCAGCAGTGCTAACCATGCCGCCCAAATATGTGGGATTACGGGGATAGGATGTGGGTGGGATTGTTGTCGGTGCAGACGCGATGGGCCGAATGGTCTCCTTCTGCACTGTAGGGATTCTCTGATTCTGCGCTTATCAAATTAAAACGTGTTTCACGTGTTCCACAGCACTGTAGGGGTTTGCTCATTCCAAAGGATTCAATGTATTTGCCTTCTTTATTGCGATTTTAACAACTGACCTTGAAGATTGACAGGTATCATGAAGAAGTGGGGGTTTAATGGTCAATTGTTGCTCAGTTCTCAATCAATTGCAAATGACAGACACCGGCACCATATTCAGGCTGCTTTCATCCTGTGGCAGTCTTCTCTCATTTACCTGTCACCTCTCAACTTGCAGCCTAAAAGTAAAACAAACGTAGGGAAGTTCGCAGGTTTGCCCCGCTTATGCATTTCAGAAATGACAGCGACTTATGAGAAAAGAAATCACCTTCGAAAAGTCCAACATCTCTTCCATTAACTTCTGAGATAACTGGAGGAAACTAAACAGATTTGATTGGCAACACCTCCTCACTTGCTTCAAGCACATTAAAACCACGAAACGCAAATCATCTTAAAGTTTATTCATTAGTGTCACAAGTAGGCTTATATTCATGAAGTTACTGCGAAAATCTCCTAGTTGCCACTCTCTGGCGCCAGTTCGGGTCACACTGAGGGACAATTTAGTATGGCCAATGCACCCTAACCAGCACATTTTTCGGACTGTGAACATTGGCTATGCTAAATTACCTATGCTAAATTTAAAGTCCTAAGATAGTTTAAGTTTATTTAATAGGGTCAATGATTAATCCTACAATGAAGTTACTGTGGAAAATCCTCTAGTCACTATACTCCAGAAACGTCCGTTAACCTCAGGTAGGATTCTATGTCTCTGGGACAATCAAGATTGTAAAATCCATACCAAAATGGTGTCAGGATCAGTAGGATATGAATGGGAGATTATCATCACCAACGTCAGATGTTCACTGATTCTGTGAAACTGCATTAAGCCCCGAGAACCTCACTCTTGCTCCTCACTCATTCCCCATTCAACAATAATTGTGACTTCTCCCATTTCCACTCATGGTTTTTTGCACTATCTCACAATGACAGAGCTTATGTGGTGTAGTGAGTTAGCATCGCTATCTCTGAGCTAGAAGCTCTGGGTTCGAGTTCCATAGTAAGAAGTTTCACAACATCAGGATAGAATCCAACAGGTTTATTTGATAGCAAAAGCCACGGGATTTCAGCTCCGAAACTAGTAGCTTTTGCTATCAAATAAACTATTGGACTTTAACCTGGTGTTGTGAGATTAGATGGGATTGGGAGTTACAGATAGTTCTGTGGCCTAGTAGGTATGGGTATGATTGTGCAACTTGTGGGCCGAAGGGCCTGCTTGTGCTGTAGTGTTCTATGTTAATCTCTGTGTTCTTACTGTGTTTATCCAGTCGAATGCTGGCATCTCCACATCATGACTATCTTCGAATTTCATCGCAGGACTTGATGACCACAGACGGCGTGTTGATGACCTGGACAAATAAGTGGAGCAGTATCATGCTACTATACCTTTTAATATAGGCAAATGGTAAGAGGGGGCATGATTCCTAGTCAGCCATAGAAAGTCTCTACTTCCTCAGAAGACTAAGGAAATTTGCATGTCCACTACAACTCTCACCAACGTCTACAGATGCACCATAGAAAGCATTCTTTCTGGTTGTATCACAGCTTGGTATGGCTCCTGCACTGCCCGAGACCTCAAGGAATACAAAAGGTTGTGAATGTAGCCCAATCCATCAGATAAACCAGCCTCCCATCCATTGATTCTGTCTACACTTTCCACTGCCGCGACAAAGCAGCCAACATAATTAAGGACCCCATGCATCTCAGGCATTCTCTCTTCCTCCTTCTTCCAAGGGGAAAGATACAAAAATCTGAGGTCCCATACCAACTGACTCAAGAACATCTCCTTCCCTGCTGCTGTCAGACTTTTGAATGGAATTACCTTGCATTAAGTTGATCTTTCTCTACATCCTAGATATGACTGTAACACTACATTTTGCACTCTCTCCTTTCCTTTTCTATGAATGGTATGCTTTGTCTATATAGCACACAAGAAACAATACTTTTCATTGCTTGTTAATACGTGACAATAATAAATCAATCAAATCAAATCAAATATGACAGAAAGACATCTACCATCACTGCCCATAACCCCAATGTGCATGGTGGCACAGCAATCTGGACTGTCCAAGTGAAATGTAACACACACTACTAGACTGACTCCTGGGATGGAGGGACTGACATAGGAAATCGAATCAGTGAGGATTATATTCACTGGAGTTTAGAAGAATGAGGAGGAAGCTCTTGGCCCTATAAAACTAACAAGACTAGACAGGGTAAATGCAGGAAGGATGTTTCCAATAGTGGAGAGCGCAGAACCAGGGAGTCACAGTCTGAGGATACGGGGTAAACCATTCAGGACTGAGACAGGCAGAAATTTCTTCACCCAGAGAGTAGTGAGCCTCTGGAATTCTCTCCCACAGAAAGCAGTTACGGTCAAACTATTGTGGCGGGATTCTCTAGCGATTTACACCAACGGGATTCTCTGGTCCTGCTGCAGTGAATGGAGATTTGGCTGAGCACCAAATTCTCTGTCCTCGCTGGTAGTGTGAAGGAACGTGAACGGCCAGAGAATTCCGACCCGTATGTTTCCAAGAAACAGTTAGATCGAGCTCGTGCGGCTAAAGGCATCAAAGGGGAAAACAGGATGAAGTTCCTGAGTTGGATGATCAGCCATGATCATAATGAACGGGGGAGCAGGCTCGAAGGGCTCAATGGCCTCCTCCTACTCCTGTTTTCTATGCTTCTACTGTCTGATATCATTTTGCGATTATTAGGACCAAAGTTGCACTGTATACCTCCAGGTGGCACTGTAAAGGTCATGTTAGGTGAAATTTGTTAATTCATTTAAAACTTTGATCAGGTGTACATGGAGTTAAACAAGAACACATTGTATTGCCTAATATCACTGTAACTGTCCCTACTCAGCTCCCCCTCAGCACATACTCAATTGTACCTGATTGCCTGCCTTCGGAACTGATGATAAAGCCTGGTGCCTTGTCCAATGTTTTGTCATGATGTAGAAATGCCAGCATTGGACTGGGGTAAGCTCAGTAAGAGGTCTGACAACATCTCTCAACAATCAGCAATCTGTAAACTGTCTGTGCTGATATGTGCGCTATTGCAGACCAGAACACCTCATCCGCCTGACAAAGGCCGAAAGCTAGCAGGTTTACTATCAAATAAATCAGTTGGATTTAAAATTGGTGTTGTCAGACCTCTTACAATGTTTTGTCAGCCAGTTGAGTAACAGCAGAAGGGATGGAGTCCAGACCAGGGGGAGAGCACTGCTTCCCATTTAGTCTTTCCTGGGATGTGGGTGTCGCTGCCTGGGCCAGCATCTATTGCCTATCCCGAAGTACACTTTGAGAAGGTGGCGGAGAGCTGGCTTGACCTGCTGCTGTTATATATAAATTTCTAAATTTCCCATAAAGTGTTGTGTGATAACTTCAGCCAGGCTAATGAGGTTGCCTTGCCAGAATATGAACTACCTGATGGGTCCTTGTGTTATCCACCCCGAGAACCACATTTTGTTCTGATGTTTCTGATTTCCTTTCGACTTTGTTCTCCCTTTTTTGGGGGAGTTAATTTGAGTTAGTTTATTTGGTTGCTATCTGAAAGAGATACCTCGTGAATCCTAACTAATGGTTAAATCAAGAAGCCTCATGCCCCCTATTTAAAGGATGTGTGTCAGACTCCCAGCCTCATTTAGCAGGGAGCAACTGGAGAGCTGGCTGTGTACTGATGTATGGTGTAAATAAAGTAACTTGGTGATGGGACTTTCACCTCCATGGAGTTATTACAGTGGACCATTCAAATATTTGTTGGGGTTGGGGGGGCAGGTAGCTTGGTGCTTGGTCAATAGTGGGTTAGATACTGTTATTACTTTGGAAAGATCTTATTGACTTGTTCCCTTCTTACTTAGATAGTCAAAGAATGAAATAGCAGAGGTGGCTATTCATCCCATTGTGCTGACACTGGCTCCTTAACAAACCATCCAATTAGTCCTATCTCTTTTTCCCATTGCCCTGTAAGTGTTTTCCCCTTCAAATGTCTATCCAATTCCTTTTGGAAAGCTGCTGTTACATTTTCTTCCGCGCACCTTTTGGGGTAGCGCAACAACTCACAACATCAAATAAGTTCTCCCTACCTTGCCCTGTTCATTCACCAATAAACTATTTGCAGTTCCGGACGAGGAACGTCAATGTGAAGAAGGTGGAGAATGGAAAAGTTGCAATGGGAAATGAGAGGAGGCACCATTCTTAATCACTGGAATCTCACAGAAACTCCAAACTTTCCAACACTGCCACTGGAGGTTCAAACAATCAAAGTTTCCAGTCAAACGTACATGAAAAATAAATCTCTAATGAGAAAGGAAATAAGCAAAACATCTGTCTTTTGGAACTTGGCAAGTCTACAAAACCTCAGGAAGGATTTTGACTTTACAGTCAGTGAGATGGAAGCAGAGTCCTGGGAGAAAAAGGCGAAGGGAGGCCTCTGAAGCTTACATCAGGGCTACCTGATCTGATAACCCTCAGAAATCTCCAATAACACGCTGGTACTTAAATCGTAGAGCATTTAACAACAGACACTTGCTTCTCTACTCATGGAAAACTGACTCAAACCACCCTTCCCACTCAGTGTGGGGTGATTTGGATCCTGCAATCTCTGTCTGTGGGATTGACGGCATGCACTCAAAATCAGAAGAGCAAGATTCGCACCAGTGAGTTCCGATCTCACTGGCTCCTCGCTGGTGGAGTGCTGGGAACCATACAGTGGGCCTTCAGGCAGCTCATTTTAATATATTTGCATGTTATTAGTAAGCACCCCCTCTGGGACTTACCCACTCACCGGATATTCAGTGGGGGTGGGTGATGGAGGTGGGTGCCAGCTTAGCTGTATGGGTGAGCGAAAAGAGGTGATGGTCAGTGGAGGGGAGAAGGGGCCAATGATCGGAGCATTGAGGGGCAGGAGGTTAGAAAGTTCTGACATCGAGCAGGAGTTGGGGAGGGGGTGTCACTTAGACCTCCATACTAGGCGGAGGAGGGTTGAGTAAAGATTATTTAATTGTCCGTTCTTTGCTCCTTCCAGAGATTGTATAGGAACTGTGGATGTTGCTCTGCATTCATCCGAGCTTGGCGTTGTCATGTTACTGTTACATTGGCTGAACAGGACGCCCTGCGCTACAGAACGTTTTTGCTCAACTTCAACTGAGGATTCTCCACAGAGGACAGAATCTTTCCTTGACTAATGCAATCCTCCTCCCATCAGTGAAACTGGGGGGGTCTTTTCCATCGTTCCCCCACTCTGACATTGAAAATCTCAAAACCAGGCAACCCCCTCAACTCCTACAAAACTGAAAAGACAACAAGACAACTAGCCCTTCCATCCCACTGAGAACAATGTTGAGGTTGATACATTTCCATTCATCTCCACTCCTTCCTCCATTGTCTGCTTTCTTCCACACGTTTCTCTCCTTCTCTTCTCTTTTTTTCCCTTCCTGTTTGTTTGTTTCACTGTGATGAAAACAGTCGCTTACCCATTCTCACCTCAACCCATCTCCTCCACTGCCTGCCGCTTCTCTTTGGACCATCCATCTTCATTTGCATTCCCTGTTCCCAGCTTACTCTCCAGCTTCTCTGTCACAAGCTCCATCCCCTACATCTCTATATATCCTCACTCCCAACTCCAACCCTTACCTGATAACTGGGTCCCAGTGTATCTCTATCTTCTAACTCATGATTTGATTTATTAGTGTCACATGTACTGGATCACAGTGATAAGTACTGGTTCTTGCACACTACATAGTCAAAGCATACCATTGATAGAGTACAGAGGGGGAAGGAAATGAGAGGATGCTGAATGTAGTGTTAGAATCATAGCTAGGGTACAGAGAAAGATCAACTTAATATATGGTCTGTCTATTCAAAAGCAGCAAGAAAGTAACTGTTCTTGAGTTGGTTAGTACATGTCTTCAGACTTTTGCATCTTTTTCCCAATGGAAGAGATATGTCTGGGGTGTGTAGAGAACTTGATTGTGCTGGTGGCTTTTCTGAGGCAGTGGGAAGTGTAGACAGAGTCAATAGATGGGAGGCTAGTTTGAGTGATGGATTGGATTACATTCACAATCCTTTGTAGTTTCTTGCAGTCTTGGTCAAAGCAGGAGCCATACCAAGCTGTGATACATCTGGAAAGGATGCTTTCTATGGTGCATCTGTAGAAGTTGGTGGGAATCGTAATGGACATGCCAAATTTTCTTAGCCTCCTGAGAAACTCAAGGTATTGATGGGTTTTCTGAAATATTGCGTAAATGTTGTCTTGACAACTTGTGTCCAATACCGCAGGAGATTGAGTACAGATTATTTAATTGTCTAGGCTATTTCAGTATTGATTTCCAAATATATTTGCCTTTAACTTTTCAGATTTGGTTAGTAGCATTGTAGCTGAGTATTCTCTGTCCATTCTTTGCTCCTTGCAGAGGTTGTATAATAACTGTGGGTGTTTCTCCGCGTTCATCTTAGCCTGGCATCGTCACTGTTACTGTTACACCAGCTGCCTGGTTAGACTGTAGGGAAATGAAATGCATGGTAGTTGTTTGTGTGGACCAGCATGGTTTCAAAGTCAGGGCCCAGTCACTTTCTTAGTTTTAAGCATAGTTTTATTTATTAGTGTCACAAGTAGGCTTAAAATTAACACTGCAACGAAGTTGCTGTGGAGATCCCCTAGTCGCCACACTCTGGCGCCTTTTCGGGGGAGATTTTATTATGGCCAACGCACCTAACCAGCATGTCTTTCGGACTATGAGGGGAAACGCAAGCACCTGAAAAGAACCCACCCAGACATGGGGAGAACATGCAGACTCCACATGGACAGTGACCCAAGCCAGGAATTGAACCCAAGTTCCTGGTGCAGAGAGACAGCAGCGCTAACCACTGTGCCACCAGTATTTTGTTTCTATATTGGGATGAAGAAGTAAGATTGAAACGCAATCCTTTTGCTTCAAGATTTTTATTGTTCTTAATGGTTTGGTCATTATATTAACAATTTCTCTGGCTGGCAACGGGTTGTAGACAGGATCATCTCTTTTATATTGATTTTTCTTTAATGATGTTTGCGAAAATCATTATTTAAAGGAAACAATGCTTTCTGAGAGCAGGAAATATGACAGAGCACAACATAAACCAATGAGAACTATTACAAGAAGTAACTTAGTCCACAGCTCATAAAATCCATAAAATCTTAGTGCAGAAGGAGGCCATTCAGCCCATTGAGTATGCACTGACTACAATCCCACCCAGGCCTTATCTCCACGGGGGGAGAAATTGGGCATGCGGAGACCAGGGAGGGATTTAAAAAGTAAGATGAGAATTTTAAATTTGAGGTATTTGTTGGACCAGGGTCCAATGTATGTCAATGAGCAACAGAGTGAATGTCACAGGGAGATGGATGCATCAAACTTGATGCAAATTGTAACCTGAGCAGCGGAGTTTTAGATGCAAATGGAGGATGGATGACGGGAAACTGAATAGACAAATGGTGGAATTGTCAAACCTGATGATAGCACGTGCATCAGATCTTTGTCTGATGATGCTTCAGTGAAGACCCTGGGTGAAGTTTACCATGCTAAAGGTGCTATATAGACATAAGTTGTTCACCTGGTTCTCATTTATCCCCAAGATTTAGCATGAAGATATTTTCTTGAAGAGTTTTTGTGAAATGCCTTTTAGAAGTCTAAGTGTTCCTCATTGTTCCCTTGGAGCAGCACAGAGAGGCAGCGATTTGGGAGAGCGTGAAGTTCGAGTGTTAAGTAGTTTTTTAACTTTTCTCTTTGTTTAAAATAGTGAGCGGGGGTAGTTTTTGCCGTTTTTATTTAAACTAACTAGAAACCGGAAGTCGTCATTAGGAGGCTGCCGGTAGTTGTAGTTTTTTCTGTCTCTATAAATTGGTCCAGAGAGGAAACCCGATACTCTACACAGGTAGAGTATCCCACCCTCCCCCCTCCTCTAACCTAATAATATAAGTGTGTGGGAAGTTTTTTTTCCTCTCTCCTGGAAATTAAAGTATGAGGGATGGCAGTGCAGGCAGTACGTTGCGCCTCCTGCGGCAGGTACGAGGTGAGGGACACCAGTAGTGTTCCTGCTGATTATACCTGCAGGAAGTGTGCCCATTTGCAGCTCCTTGAGGATCGTGTTAAGGAGCTGGAGCTGGAACTAGAGGAACTCAGGATAATTCGAGAGGTTGAGGAGGATATTGGCAGGAGTAACAAAGAGATAGTCACTCCTAAAAGTGATTCTTGGGTAACTATTAGGAGGAGGGGTAAGAAGCAATCGGGTAGACAATCCCCTGGGGCTGTTCCCCTCCAAAACAAATTTTCTGTCTTGGAGGCTACAGTTGAGGAAGAATCAACTGGAGATGACCAAAGGGAGCAGGTCTCTGGGGGTGAGCCTGCTGAGAATGCTCAGGTGGGTAGGGGGAATAAGTGATTGGGTAATTGGAGACTCCATAGTCAGAGGGACAGATAGGAGAGTAAATAGTAATAAAAGTGACTCAAGGCTGGTGTGTTGCCTCCCAGGGGCTGCGGTCCAGGATGTCGCAGATCGGGTTTTTAAGATTCTTAAGGGAGAGGAGAGTCAGCCCCAAGTCATAGTTCATGTAGGGACACATGATATAGGAAGGACGAGGGAAGGGGATATTAAACAGAAATTTATGGAGTTGGGGTGGAAGCTTAGGGCCAAAACTGGCAGAGTGGTTATCTCTGGACTCTTGCCTGTGCCAAGGGATAGTTTGGAGAAGAATAGAGAGAGGGAATGTTTGAACTCGTGGCTGCGGGGATGGTGCAGGAGGGAGGGGTTCAGGTTCCTGAACAATTGGGACTCATTCTGGGATAGGTGGGACCTCTACAAGAGAGATGGTCTACACCTGAACCAGAGGGGAACTAATATCTTGGGGGGAAAATTTGCTAAGGCTATGCAGGGGGCTTTAAACTGATTCGGGGGGGGGGTGGGATCCTAAGTAGTTGGGGTGCTAAGAGGGATGAGAGTAAGGGGGTCATAGAGGAAAGCTGTAAAACACAGCAGCGTACGGGTGGGGTAGGGCATGGTTTGAAATGCGTATACTTTAATGCAAGGAGTATTCGCAATAAGGGGGAGGAACTTGCAGCTTGGACCAGTACCTGGAACTTCGATGTTGTGGCCATTTCAGAGACTTGGGTAGAGCAGGGACAAGAATGGATGTTGCAGGTTCCGGGGTTCAAATGCTTTAGTCGGAGTAGAGAAGGAGGTAGAAGGGGGGGAGGAGTGGCATTATTAGTCAAAGACTGTATCACAGTGACAGAAAAGAAGTTTGATGAGGACTTGTCTGTTGAGGTAGTATGGGCTGAGATTAGAAACAGGAGAGGAGAGGTCACCCTGTTGGGAGTCTTTTATAGACCTCCTAAAAGTTCTAGAGAGGTTGAGGAAAGGATTGCAAAGTCAATTCTGGTCAGGAGTGAAAGTAATAGGGTAATTGTTATGGGGGACTTTAACTTTACTAATATTGATTGGAATAGCTATAGCTCTAGCTCGTTAGAGGGGTCAGTTTTCGTACAAAGTGTGCAGGAAGGTTTTTTGACTCAGTATGTAGATAGGCCAACTAGAGGTGAGGCTACATTGGATTTGGTGCTGGGCAATGAGCCAGACCAGGTGTTAGGCTTGGAAGTTAGTGAACATTTTGGTGATAGTGACCACAATTCGGTTACGTTCACCTTAGTGATGGATAGGGATAGGCATGAAGCTGGGGGCAGTAGTTATAGCTGGGGGAAGGGTAATTATGAGGCCATCAGGAGAGAATTAGGGTGCATAGATTGGACTAGGAAACTACAGGGACTGGGAACATCTGGAATGTGGAGCTTATTCAAGGAGCAGCTGCTGCGAGTCCTTGATAAGTATGTCCCTGTCAGGCAAGGAGGAAATGGTCGAGTAAGAGAACCTTGGTGTACGAAAAAAGTTGATTTGCTGGTTAAAAGGAAAAAGGAGGCTTATGTCAGGATGAGGCTTGAAGGCTCGGTTAGTGCAATGGATAGCTATAGATTAGCCAGGAGGGAGCTAAAGAGTGAATTGAGGAGAGCTAAGAGGGGACACGAGAAGACTTTGGCTGATAGGATTAAGGAGAATCCTAAAGCTTTCTTTAGATATGTTAAGAATAGAAGATTGGTTAGGACAAGATTAGGGCCAGTCATAGACAGCAGTGGGAAGTTGTGCGTGGAGCCTGAAGAGATTGGAGAGGCACTGAATAAATATTTCTCTTCGGTATTCACGCAGGGTGATGTAAATGTAGTTATGGAGAACACTGAGGTACAGGGTAGCAAACTGGAAAGTATTGAAGTAGATAGGGAGGATGTGCTAGATATTCTCGAGGGTTTGAAGTTGGATAAGTCCCCTGGGCCGGACGGGATTTACCCTAGGATTCTCTGGGAGGCAAGAGAGGAGATTGCAGAGCCTCTGGCTCTGATCTTCAGGTCGTCGTTGGTTACGGGTGTGGTTCCGGAGGACTGGAGGATAGCGAATGTGGTCCCATTGTTCAAGAAGGGGAAGAGAGACCTTCCAGGGAATTATAGGCCAGTGAGTCTTACTTCTGTTGTGGGCAAAGTATTGGAGAGAATTATTAGGGATAGGATTTATAGTTATTTAGAGAGAAATGAATTGATTGGGGATAGTCAGCATGGTTTTGTGAAGGGTAGGTCGTGCCTTACTAACCTCATTGAGTTTTTTGAAAAAGTGACCAAAGAGGTGGATGGGGGTAAGGCGGTTGATGTGGTATATATGGACTTTAGTAAGGCGTTTGATAAGGTGGCCCATGGAAGACTTCTGCAGAAAATGCAGATGTATGGGATAGAGGGTGATTTAGCTCATTGGATTAGGAATTGGCTAGCAGATAGAAGACAGAGGGTGGTGGTTGATGGGAGATATTCATCGTGGAGTTCGGTGACAAGTGGTGTACCTCAGGGGTCTGTTTTGGGGCCCCTGCTGTTTGTAATTTTTATAAATGATCTGGATGAGGGTATTGAAGGATGGATTAGTAAATTTGCAGATGACACTAAAGTCGGTGGAGTGGTAGATAGTGAAGAGGGGTGTTATAGTTTGCAGAGAGACTTGGACAAGTTGCAGAGCTGGGCCGAGAGGTGGCAAATGGAGTTTAATGTGGAAAAGTGTGAGGTAATGCACTATGGCAGGAATAATAAATGTGTAGAGTATAGGGCTAATGGTAGGATTCTTAGTAGTCTTGATGAACAGAGGGATCTTGGTGTGTATGTGCATAGATCCCTGAAAGTAGGCAGTCAAGTCGAGAAGGTTGTTAAGAAGGCATATGGAGTCTTAGCTTTTATTGGTAGGGGGATTGAATTTCGGAGCCGCAACGTCATGTTGCAACTGTACAAAACTCTAGTGCGGCCGCACTTGGAGTATTGTGTGCAGTTCTGGTCCCCACATTATAAGAAAGATGTGGAGGCATTGGAGAGGGTACAGAGGAGGTTTACCAGGATGTTGCCTGGTATGGAGGGCAGGTCTTATGAAGAGAGGCTGAGGGATTTGAGGTTGTTTTCGTTAGAAAGGAGGCGGCTAAGAGGGGACCTTATCGAAACATATAAGATGATTAGAGGTTTAGATAGGGTGGACAGTGATAGCCTTTTTCCTAGGATGGAGAAAGCTAGCACGAGGGGACACAGCTTTAAATTAAGGGGTGATAGTTATAGGACGGATATCAGAGGTAGGTTCTTTACCCAGGGGGTGGTTCGGGAGTGGAATGCCCTGCCTGCAGCAGTTGTAGATGCGCCAAGTTTGGTGGCGTTTAAGAGGTTAGTTGATAAGTATATGGAAGAGAAGGGAATGGTTTAGTTTGGAGGGGCATTGCTTTTTATATTGGTCGGCGCAACATCGAAGGCCGAAGGGCCTGTTCTGTGCTGTAATGTTCTATGTTCTAAGTGTGCTGTTGCTGTGTAATCTTATATTGGTGCAGCGGTTAGCACTGCAGCCTCACAGCACCCGGGTCCCAGATTCGATTCCTGGCGTGGGTCACTGTGTGGAGTCTGAGTGCTCTCCATGTGTCTGCATGAGTTTCCTGCAGGTGCTCTGGTTTCCTTCCACATTCTGAAAGACATGCTCATTAGGCGAACAGGTGCTGGAGTGTGGCAACTAGGGGATTTTCACAGTAACTTCATTGCAGTGCTAATGGAAGCCATACTTATGACGACTAAATTAACTTTAACTTTTCTTCTATAGTGCACTAGGAATGTTCCATCCTTAAAGAAGTCAAGAGGTGGAATTTTTCTGCCATTCCATTCACGCCACAGAGATTTTCCAGTCTCGCTGCAAAGAATGTAGCTTAGACTGAGCGCCAAATTCTCCATCCTTGCTTGCAGCAGCGACAGGCTGTAAACAGCTGGAAAATTCTGGAGCATGGTGTTTGGTGAAATAGATCTTTGCCTTTCTGAATGGCTGCTGTTCATTAAGTTGTTATAATGTAGGTATAATCCAGACCATCAATACTTCAGCATGAAAACAACATCACTGCTCATTGCCAGCACAACAACCAATCTGTGATTAGCCAAAACATTGGCATCATTCCTTGCTAACCAGCAGAGTGGTGAATCAGCACTGCTCAGTGACAGAGGTACACTGATCTCCGAGGCATTACAGCTCACGGGTAGAACAGATAAAAGAGAAAGAGAAATGTGGAAAGCTCTGAAATGAGAGAGACTTTCAAAGACAGACTATTAATACATCAACAGTGTCTTCAGCTGCTGGAGTTCTTCTCACCTTCTCCTCTGACCCTCCAAATGAAATTCACACATTTTTCAATTGCTGAAATTATCTTCAAGAATCTCTGTTACCTCTTTTGTATTCAACAATCCTTTCCCCCAGTCCAATTCTGAACAATCTATGCGCCTGCTCCTGTTCAAGGTGTGAACACTGCTCCCATATTTAGGAAGCAAGAAGTCTCACAACATCAGGTTTAAGTCGAATCGATTTATTTGATAATAAACATTACTATCAAATAAACCAGTTGGACTTAAACCTGATGTTGTCAGACTTCTTACTGTGTTTACCCCAGTCCAATGCCGGCATCTCCACATCATGACCCATATTTAGGAGACATAGAAATTCTTGCGTTCTTAGACAGATTCCAAGAAAAAAGCTGCTCCTCTGATTGGAGATCATGCTCTCATCTCCAGATTTGCTAGAAGATAAAACAGCCACAAGTATCTTCTACACACCAGGGACCCGGGTTCGATTCCCGCCTTCGGTCACTGTCTGTGCAGAATCTCCACGTTCTCCTTATTTCTGCGTGGGTTTCCTCCGGGTGCTCCGGTTTCCTCCCACAGTTGGAAAAACGTGCTAATTGCACTGCATTGACTGTGCATTGACTGTGCTAATTTCTCCCTCTGTGTACCCAAAAGGTGCCAGAGTGTGGCAACTAGGGGAGTTTCACAGTAACTTCAGTGCAGTGTTAATGTAAGTCTATTTGTGACACTAATAAATAAGCATAAAATTAATACAGCAGCAAATTATGTGACAGTTCAGCGTTGAAGATGATGCTTGGTCCAACAAACCTTTGTCAATATAGTTTCTGGAGAATCATAAAGTCCCTAATGCAGGAGGAGGCCATTTGGCCCATCGGGTATGCACCAATCACAATCCCAGCCAGGCCCTGTCCCAATAACCCCATGCACTTTTCTCGCTAGTCCCCCTGATACTAAGGGGCAATTTGGCATGGCAAATCCACCTAACTGACCCATCTTTTGGACTATGAGAGTAAACCCACACAGACATGGGGGGAATGTGCAAATGCCACACGGACAGTGACCCAAGCCGGGAATTGAACCTGGGTCCCTGGTGCTATGAGGCAGCAGCAAAAACCATTGTACCACTATGAGACAATGAGGAGACTATCGAGGAGAAATTAATGCCTCAAGACTTGAACTGAAACTTAGGGCAATGTTGAAAAATGCCCCTGGGAAATAATCAGTCACACTGTCAAATGCTGACAACAATACCAAAGGAGGGAAGGAGCAATTATCAAACAAAACCTGACACCCAACCAATGGAGTAATAATTAGGACAGAAGAGGAAGATTTAAAGGGGGAGAGAGAGATGTAGTGAAGTACCGAGGTTTCCAGAAGGAATTCCAGTGCTTCAATGGGGGCTGGGGGGCAGCAGGGGGCATGCATTGAAGGCAGGGCTGTCAACGATGGTAAAAGGAACAATGAGGATATTGAAAGGGCAGAATTGACAGAGCAAAGAAAAGGGCTTTCTGGGTTTAAGGAGATTGCAGAGACACAGGGAAGATGTAATTTGGAATCATAAGACCATAAGATGTAGGAGCAGAATTAGGCCACTCAGCCCATCAAGTCTGCTCCGCCATTCAATCATGGCTGATATTTTCTCCTGCCTTTTCCCTGTAACCCTTGATCCCCTTATTAATCAAGAACCTTACTGTCTTATAGACGCTCAATGACTTGGTCTCCACAGCCTTCTGTTGCAAAGAATTCCACAGATTCACCACTCTCTGGCTGAAGATATTCCTCCTCATCTCTGTTTTAAAGGATCGTCCTTTCACTCCGAGGTTGTGTCCTCAAGTTCTGGTAATGTGGAAACATCCTCTCCACTTCAACTCGATCAAGGATGAGTTTTTGTAAACTAGACGATCCTTGACTGGGAGCTAAGGTGGGTCAGTGAGTGCAATGGCCATGATGGATGAATGTCTATCAAGCGTGGTATCTACTATGGGGATCATTCATTGTTTAAGGTGGGTATTTGACTGGCAGCATGTTGATGTGGCCCAGCTGTCAAGATGGGCTTTGGCTTTTGCTGCACCTTTGGGTGCTGGGAACTCACCTAGCTCACTGGCTTCCTGTTCAGGAGCTAAAATATCCCTGTCCTGCTCTCCAGGACTAGACGATGCTTCAATGGCCAAATTTTCAGCATTTAACTCTAACTGCACATTAAGCTTAAATTTCCTTCTCTCCTTCAATTCCATTTTGTCCACGGATCCTATTAATTCTTTGTTCCCATTAACAGTGGCTACATATACGCTTCGTCCTGGTGTGGGCCTGCTGGCTCCTGCTTTGCCCTTTCCTGGAACGGTCTATAATTTCAGGCAACGTGACCCTTTTCCCGCAATTCCGACATTGAGATTCTCTCATCCACATACTGGTTTCCATGTGGGTTCCTTTTGCCACACTGACAACCCTCCTTGGACCTCGATTGACTTGTGTACTATTGCTCTCGTGTCTCAGTGTGCTGCCTCAGTGACAGCCCATCCCATGTTACTATGATCTCGAAAGCCTCTTTGAAATCCAACTCCTCCTCCACCAACAACCTTCGCCGAATTTCTTCCTGTTGTTAACCGCAAACAAACCGGTCTCACAGCACTTCCTAAAGAAAAGGACCAGAATCACTAAATTCTGCCAATCTTTTGAGAGATCTTACATGAAGATGAGTGGAAAATTAAATTGTGTGGAAGATGCGGAAAGTCTGCAGAGAGATTTGGATAGGCTGAGTGAGTGGGCGAGGACCTGGCAGATGGAGTTTAATATTAGCAAGCGTGAGATTATCCACTTTGGTAAAAATAATAGTAAGATGGAATATTATTTAAAGGGCGAAAAGCTGCAGCATGCCACAGTGCAGAGGGACCTGGAGTCCTTGTGCATGAGTCGCAAAAACCCAATCTGCAGGTGTTGCACACAATTGAGAAGGTGAACAGAATGTTGGCCTTTATTGCGAGGGGGATAGAATATAAAAGCAGGGAGGTCTTGCTGCAATTGTATAGGGCACTGGTGAGGCAGCAACTGGAATACTGTGTGCAGTTTTGGTCGCCGCATTTGCAAAAGAATATATTGGCCTTGGAGGGAGTGCAGAGAAGGTTCACTAGGCTGATACCGGAGATGAGGGGGTTAGCCTATGAAGAGAGATTGAATAGACTGGGTCTGTACTCATTAGAGTTCAGAAGGCTGAGGGGGGATCTTATAGAGACATATAAGATAATGAAGGGGATAGATAGGGTAGAGATAGAGAGATTCTTCCTGCTTAGAAAGGATAGCAGAATTAGATGGCACAGCCTGAAAATAAAGGGGGGCAGTTTAGATCGGAGTTGAGGAGGAACATCTTCAAAGGATGGTGAATCTCTGGAATTCTCTGCCCATTGAAGTAGTGGAAGCTACCTCGCTGAATATATTTAAGTCACGGGTAGATAGGTTTCTGATAGACAAGGGAATTAAGGGTTATGGGGAGAAAGCAGGAAAGTGGAACTGATCCACTTCAGATCAGCCATGATCTTATTGAATGGTGGGGCAGGCTCGAGGGGCTGGATGGCCGACTCCTGCATCTATTTGTTATGTACTTATATTCTTAAATTTAATAACATTTTCGTCCTCCAGTTGGTCCTGCTTGTAAAACCTGTACCATTCTACAATTCTCAATGGTTGTAGTGCAAAGTTTCTACAGCTCTGTGAATGGCTTCTCAGCTTGTTTCTCTGGCTGCAGAATGTTGATTTTTGATTTGATTTGGTTTTTTATTGTCACATGTATTAATAAAATGTACAAAGTAATGTTTCTCGCGCTAAAGAAACAAAAACATACCATTCACAGAGAAGGAAATGAGAGAATGCAGAAATGTAGCATTACAGCCATAGCTAGGGTGTAGAGAAAGATCAACTTACTATGAGGTAAATCCATGCAAAAGTCTGACAACAGCAGGGAAGAAGCTGTTCTTGAGTTGGTTGGCACATGACCTCAGACTTTTATATCTTTTTCCCAAGGAAAAAGGCGGAAGAGAGCATGTCTGGAGTGTGTGGGGTCTTTAATTATGCTGGGCTGCTTTGTCAAGGTAGTGAGAAGTGTAGACAGAGTCAATGGATGGGAGGCTGGTTTGTGTGACAGACTGGGCTACATTCATGACTTTTTGTAGTCCTTTGCGGTCTTGATCAGAAAGAATGCTTTCTTTGGTGCATCTGTAAGCGTTGGTGAAGTCGCAGGCGACATGCTAAAAATTTTCTTAGTCTCCATTTAGGACTCTGAGTGCTTTACTCACCACTGTGCTCAAGGCCACCATCTATTTTGTTTGCTGGAATAAAGTTACTCCGTCTCTCTATGTGAATGGCTCACAGCTCAGCCTCTTTGTGGAACTCTGTGGTGGTAGTCCGCCATTTCACCTTGGTGATGTCAAAGTTTCCTGCCTCAGTATAATTAGATCCGAAGCCTGTTCCTCTCTCCCTGACTCCTGGCTGCCAACTGCGGTCCTGTGACAAACACAGGAATCCTTCACTTGATCAGCAGTGGCTGTGGTGAACAGCCTCATAGATGCACCCAACTTTGACCGCCCATTTCCTTCCCCCAGTGCCTGAGGCCTAACGGTGCTGAACATGCTCCTGAAGTAGTGCACTTGCCATGGGTCTCTTCATGGTTTGCGGTGAAGAAGGAAGAAAATCCTCACTCCTCCCTTGCAGCCGTGGAACCAAGGCACTGGTTCACATCACCAGTATAACAAGTGGGGAATGGGATAGTTGCAAACAACTCACAGGGAGGCAAGCCAGAGGATCAACCAAGGGTTTACTTAAAAGAACTGTCAATCACTCTCCAGCTCTCAATGACTTTAAGGGTGGATTCCCGGGCAGGTCAACTTCTACCCCCAAGAACCACCCCTCTACACACACCCTTCACTCACCCACATCTAGGGACACCTGACCTATCAAGAACAGACAAAGAACAAAGAGCAACACAGCACGGGAAACAGGCCCTTCGGCCCAACGAGCCCACGCCGCCGTCCTAACGTCTTAATGACATATCCTGGACTTTAGGCTATGCCTATTGTTGAAGATTCCCATATAGGGACCAATATAGGGACAATTTGTTACCCAATCAGCCTAAGAGCACATTTTTGGGATGTGGGAGGAAACCGGAGCACCGGAGGAAACCCACGCAACCACGGGGAGAACGCGCAAACTCCCGCAGACACAGGCCCAAATCCATGTGTCTGTACAGCAACAGCGATAGTCTCTGAGCTGTCATGTTGCCCATCAGATGGTCCAGTTTAAGCACACACTAACGACATGAAGCACTAGGCAACTCCTGAAGCAACCTCCAAGAGCAGCTCTCGCACGACATGCCGCATGCGTGCCCCTTGTTGGTCAACAAGGTGGACCGAATTGCCTGCGGAAACAAATAAGACTTAATTAAACATGCTAAAAAAAAACTAAGCCATTCCCGAGACGAAACTAAAAGATAGTCTACTACTATTTGGTCCTCCCGATATTCAAACAGTCCTGCTATATCCCTCTATCTGCAGACCGCTCATGTGGCTGTCCAAGAGACCCTTAAACAACCCTAGTGAGCCTGCTCCCACCACCTTACTCGGCAGTGCATTCCACACCCCCACTACCCTTTGTGTGAAAAACTGGCCTCTAATATTCGTCTTATACATAGCCCCCCTCACACTGAGCCCGTGACCCCTCGTTCTATCCATTTCTAATGGTGGAAAAAGCTTACCACCATTTACTCTATCTATACCCCTCATAATCTTATATACCTCTAAAAGATCCCCTCTCAGCTGACGTCTTTCAAGGGAAAACAACACCAGTGTTTTCAATCTTTCCTTGTTAGACAGCCCTTCCATATCAGGCAGCATCCTGGTAAATCTCCTCTGCACTCTCTCCAGGGCCTCTACATCCTTCCTGTAGTACGGCGACCAGAACTGGACGCAGTACCCCAGATGAGGCCTAACCAACGTTCTATACACCTGCAACATTAGACTCCTACTCTTGTATTCTATACCCCTTCCTATGAAGGCTAACATACCATACGCTTTTTTTTAAAACCACATTCTCCGCCTGTAGTGACACCTTCAGAGACTTGTGAACTTGCACCCCCAGGTCTCTCTGCATCTCTATACTCTGGATAGTTTTACCTTTTATCCTATAACTCCCCTCTACATTATTCCGTCCAAAATGCATCACCTCGCATTTATCCGGATTAAATTCCATTTGCCATCTATCTGCCCAATCTACCAGCCTATCTATGTCATATATATCCTCTTAAAGGGGACTATGCTCAGCAGACATAATAACAATTCATTTATAAATCTCTCCATGACATCACCTCTCCCTATATCAGTAAAATTCTCTGTCTATGAAATCCTCTCTGATATCAACACTCATCCAATTCTGGCCCTTTAGTGCTTGCTCGACTTCAATCGCTGCTCTATTGGCAGCTGTACCTACAACCTGAGGATGTAAGTTCTGGAATTCCCTCCCTAAACCTTTTCAGTTTTCTACCTCTCCTCCTTTAAGGCACCCCTTAAAACCCACCCCTTTCACCAAACGTTTGGCCACGTAACTTAGCAGCAACTTGCAGACCTCGATGTTTTATTCTGCTACGTAATGCTCCTATCAAGTGCTGAGGGACTTTTCTTTATGTTAGGGGTGCTATATAAATGCACATTGTTATTAGTGCAGGAAAGAGGCGAGCTATCTTTTGCGGAAGAACAGAAATTGGGCCTGAGAAGGATTCAGAGCTCCCAGGAATTGTGTTGGGGAAGTGGGGCGCTTTTGGGAAGTTTTAGGAAGTGAAAAGGCAGCTTTGAAGGTAGTTTTTGGAAAAGTGGGTCAGAGACGGAATTGGTCAGATGTGAGATAGGCATCAGCAGTCAACAGGAGAAAATATGCAGCCCTGTGATGGGATGTCTAACAGCCCATGGAGGGCAGCAGTAACCTTTAGGAAAGATGATAGTGGCAGGTTTTGAGGAGGGAAGATAAATATTGACTTGGAGTGCTTTAGCCGTGTCAGTTTAGAAAATGGGAGTAGGATTTAAATTTCCATGTGATCAAAGTTTATTAGCATCATTACAGAAAACAACTGTTTAGCAAACTATCAGATAATTGATTACCCTCTTTAGCCATTGGATCTGTCATGGGGATTTTAAAAAGGCAACAAATTTTATTATAATATGATAATTTTTCCAACTGTAGAAGTGTACTCAAATTAAAACTCAAAGACATCCTATAATTTAAACTTCTGCAATTCCAAGTGACAGAAACTATAAAAAGATCCACTCTTATTTATTCTATTTTGATTTAAGAAAAAAGAATTCTTCAGATCTCCCCCCTAACGTACGAGGGTCTGTCAATTTCAACAGAGCCTTTTCTTCTGCAAGCTCTCTGTAATTAAAACCAAGGAGTGTCTTAATGACTTGGGGTCGCAGCAGGTCTTGTGGTTGGGGTCTTGACAATTCTTTGCAAAGACCAATAAAATTACAATACATGTCCCTTCTTAGCACTAAACCGATTGGAATCCGTTCACCCTATGTGAAAAGTGGAAAAGATTCATTAATGGCACTTCATTAGGAAGTTGAAATGGAGTGCAGTGAATGTGACTCCTCTGACAAAAATGTCAGCCTGTCTATTAGGAAAGGAACAAAGACAGTTTAGGAAGCTAAACTCTGTCTCCACTGCTGAGGATTAGGAAGGGTGATAGGATTAGTGTTTAATGACTAGAGGCAGGAGACAAAAGGGAGTTACTGCAAAGAGGCTTAGATATGGAAGAATTAACACTGTATATCCCAAGCATATCTTTGATGCCTTCTAACATTCTCAGCTCCTTCTGAAATGAAAGTCCAAAGAATAAACCGTCTCCTTTTTAACCAAAAAAAAGCATGAAATCTTTGCACTCCTTCATTACCACAGAAACGTTGCTTTGCCTGAATTACATGATGGGGATAAGTTTGACAAGGAAAACTCGTGAGCCAGATTTTGTGTTTGAAAAACAGCGAGAAGGGCCGATTACGCTTTTTAGAAAATGAGAGGAGAGGACAGTGTACAGTGAGTCAAAACAAACCAAACCGCTGTTCATTTAATGTGACTGCCAGTGCTTCATTGAACCTGTAATACCAGGTACTGACTGATTTGTGACAAAGTTAGCGTTACACTGGAGAACGGCAGGGACGACCCTTCAGTAAGGTGACCCCTTCTGCCAAACATTTCCGTAATGTGCCTAATAACCGCAGGCCAAACTAAACGTGTCAACTTTCATTGCCCTTCAGAAAGAAAGAGAATCATGCTAATATTTATCTTATTAGCAAACACAAACTGGTAAGAAGATGTGTTAGCCGGGGTGCGAGATGATCTCTGCTGGCACCCCGGGTCAATCAACCTTCAGACTTAGTCCATGAAAAAGCAAACAGGTTTCCCAAGCATGCAATAAATGCCAAACGTTACTGTACATATTCCTGAGAGAAGCAAGAAGCAAAGCAAAAAACAAATGAAAGGACTTTGCAAGTGGAGAGGCACTGATCAAATACTGCATGAAGAAATTCAAGACAAAAAATTCTTTTGGCAAACAATTGTTCCAAGCAAATTAAAAGTGATGAATTTATAAAAAGCCTCAAAATCTAAGGCAACTTTCTTTTTTGTTTCATCTTCAACAGTATAAATAGTACAGTCACTGGTTCCTACTTAGATTCTGAGGCCACATATATCTACTCTTTTTAGTATAAGTGCGAAAATGGCAACCCCCTGCTGTAATCCTTTCAGGGGCAATGCCACAGTTAGTGTGAAATTAAACACATTACAGGGTTAAGGATTAAAGTGTTTTATAGGCAGTTGTTCAGCCACATCAAACTTTAGCTTTCTTTTTTTTCCCAAAAAAAAGAGAAAAAAATCTGAACATTTGATCCTGAGAGAGGAACGGTGGCTTGAGAATGGGATTGGCACATTCTGCGCTGCCAGTGGGGCATGCACTCGCCTTCAGCTCAAAGCACTGGCCTGCTGAAGAGGAAACACGCACAAGTAATCAATCCAAGTTTGGGGGAGAATAAACGCAAGCTGTGTCGTTAACAATCAGTATTCGGCAGAGCAGCTCATTTAGCCAACAACATCAAGAGTCTTTACGAAGTCAGGGTCGTTCCAATCACTGTACCAGGAAGACATGGAAGATTATACTGTGCAATGCATCATTGTCAAACAAAGTCTCTAATGTATCCCTTGTAGACGTTACTGATCCATGCAGAAAACAACAGGGGATTCTACAGTTTTTTGACTTTCATTTCCCCATTCAATGATTTAGGCATCTTGTGGCCTTCCAGCGCAGCATTCCAATTTAACTTTCAACATTTCGGCTATCCTGCTTATTTGCAAACCTGCATTTCACACCAAACACCCCCTCAGCCTCTTTCCCAAGGCCTGCTACCGGGGGCTTAAAGCTTAGGTGGGGGGGGGGGTGCTGATTAATTCGAGCTTCCTGATTGAATTTGAAAAATTTCCTTTGAAAAAATACAGTGCATGGGGTTTGGTGGTGTGGTGGGGGGGTGGGGTGTGGGGGGGGGGGGGGGGGTGGGGGGGGGGGGGGGTGTGGAGAGGGGGTGCGTGGGCAGGATCTGCAAGGGGCGTGCGTTCCCCAAGAGACCTAGCAAACACAAAGCCACTGAACACCTTTTTTCACAGCCGAGGGAAATGAGTTCAGTGGCTGGAATAAAACAACTTGACCCCTGAAGATATAAAGGTTGTAGAAGCATTATCATTCGACCACCCGAGAAAGGAGATCAATAAGACAAAGACAAGTAAAATGTGCTACCATTTTAAGACGAAAGATATACCTGACTATTTCCAAAGAAATCTACTTAGATTTCAAATTTTGTTCCACCAATCATTCTTACTGTGCCATTTAAAACCCATTTGAGTCTTGCTTTATGAATTACGCAACAGGAATGTATTAGTGTTTGCATCTGAGCTGGGAGTTTGACTACTCAAAAAGCGTACAACTTGCTTCACACCGCACTGATCTCGAAGATGAGTAATGGCTACGGCAGATGTTCATATCCAAATATTCCGTGACGGAGTTTCATTTTATTTCTCAATTGGTTGACTGACTTCAATGTCTCGAGAAGGCTTTCTGCTTTCCTCTGGGGTGGGGGGGAGGGGGGTGGTGGAGGAGGAGGGCAGAGAGAGAGAGAGAAAAGGTTTGGCTTTTTATTAGATTGTAATGCCTGGTGTTTTTTTGTTGTCTCTGGATGTCACTTGGAATGAGTGGCCAAGGAATGAGATGACCATGTGTAGAGGAGCCAAGGCTGGAGTAGATGGTGAGGTAAGAGCTGGGGGTGGGGGGCAGCGAGCAAGTGCATGGGGGAGAGAGGGGATGCATGGGGGAGAGGGGTGTTAGAAAAGTACGGTGAATGTAGTAAAAAGGGCAGGTGGCACTCAACCCAAGGGATAAATTCAGCTCCTCATGAAAATGATACAAGACCAAAAGGTTACAAATAAGTGTGCATATATCTCAAGAATGTTAAGCACTCAGGAGTTGTATGATTTCCTAATCACACTTCTCAGAAGGCTAGGGAAGTGTACAGACTCCTGGTGATTCCCTCATTGCACTGCATACAGGCAGTTTCACAATCTGCTCATTCTGTCTTATTATTTGAGCATCTCTGTTTTGCTAATTCTTTCCTCTTTTGACCTTTTTTCTCTCTCTGTCTATTGGGTTGCTCCATTTGCCTCTCTTTTCCCCTCTTTAAATTTTCTCTCCTTCCTTTTGATTGGGATGTGACAATGCGAATGTTCAGCTCTCGAGATTGTCACAGGTTCATGCTGTGTGCTTGCCCCAAAACTGGAAAATACCGCCCAAGGTCAACAGACCTTTCCATGTCTGCCCTATGCTTCTCGTGGAATGGGAAAACTCGCCCCCTTCTTTTCAATATTTCTCAGATCTCTGGCCTTAGTGTAACTCTCTCAGACGCTTTCTTTCACCCCTTTTGTTAAATATCCCCTCTCCCACCCCGCCTCCATCACCATTGCTGACAGCTGATGCTTAGGAGTTAGATCTCGCTTCTTTGAGTCAAAAGTTCAAATCCTATGATGGTACTGAAACACAAAAACCTAGATTGACATTCCAGTACCATACTGTTGATGCTCTTGTAAGTGCTGGCTGGAATTCCCCGACCTCACTCTGGGGCTGGGATTCTCTGACCTTGCCCATGACCAGGATTCACTAATCTCACAATATGAGGCAATTTACAGTGGCCAATCTACCCAACCTGCACATCTTTGGAGTGTGGGAGGAAACTCATGCAGACACGAGGAGAATATGCAGACTCTGCACAGACAGTCACTGGAGGCCGGAATTGAACCCTGGCACTGTGAGGCAGCAGTGCTAAGCACTGAGCCACCCTGTGTCTCCTCCCCATACTTTTCTCTCACTTCAGAATTCCACCATTTTGACTTCTCCCTTTCTTTATATTTGAATGTCTGTTAAAATTTCAAATCAAAAATTATAAACACTGAATGATTAGAATTGCAGATTGGGCAATAAAATAAGTGAAAATATGCAACATGCTTAATAAAAAGGTGTGAAAAGTCATAAAATGTGATAAAATGTACTGTGTAATGGACTGAATAACTTGGCCTAGCACTAAAAGCAAAACCTTGTAATTCCCTCCTATCAATCCCATCATTAATTCTAATTCTTGCTTTGGTCATGTCAAAGAGGAGTAGGGATTCAGAGCGCCAGGCACAAACACATCACAGACAGGTTTCGTAAGTGCATAATTTACCGTTAGACCATTAATGCTGAACTTTGCTGCTCCTTAACCCACCCTTGCAGTTAGATAAGAACGGAAGCTGGAATTATTCAAATTTACCTCCATATAAATGGATGTGAGCCGCTTCAATTAAAATCAGCATGGCTCAAAGGGCAAACTTTCCAACTTGGATTTCACCCCCAGTTTATGTCAGGAATTCTCCCTGAACCGTGCATATTTGAATTCCCGATATCCGCTCTTCGTACGTTACAAATTTTGGGATTAGTGGCAAATCACCTCTCACATTTGGTGGAGGATGTTCCCATGGACCTCATGTTCCTGGCTGGAATGTGGAGTTTGTAGGAACTGTAAATCTGTCAGTGGTTTGAGTGTTAGCCATTTGTTAGAAGTTGGAAAGGGTACTCTCTTTCTGTCACCGTTCTGGTTCCTGGGGGTGGGGTGGGGGGGTGGAATGAGGATGGGGATTGTCCTATGAGGAGGGGTTTGAGTCAATTAGGCCTATAATCCCTGGAGTTTAAAAGGACAAGAGATGACCTCACTGAAATATAAAAAAGTCTTAAAGGGCCTGAAAGGATGGATGCTCAGAAAATTCTTTCCCTTTGCTGGGGGGAGGGTTCAGAATATGAGGGTCACAGTCTCAGGATGAGGTGCTGGCCCTTCAGGGTCAAAATGAGAAGAAATTCTTTCACTCAGAAGCTTGTAGATGTTTGTCATACTGCATCGTAGAGATCTCTGCATGTTCAGTCATGGAGTACGTTCAAGATTGAGAGTGTTGGATGTTTAGCTGCTCAGGGATGTCACGGGAAGGTGGAGTTGAGGAACACCCCTATTGTCCTTCACATGGTGCCACAATGTCTACAGCAACTTGCATTTATGTAATGTCATAACATCTTCCAATATCAAACAAAATGTGACACCATACTGCACAAGGACTGATGTCCTTGGTCAAAGGTTTTAAGGAGAGTCTTGAAGAAGGAGAGAGAGAGGTGGACAGATGTAGAGACAGAATCCCAGGGTCCAATCGACTCAAGACACGGATATCAATGGTAAAATTGCAGATATACAAGAAGCCAGGATTAAAGGAAGGCAGGGATTTTGGAGAACTGTCAGGATACAGGAGATGGGGAGAGACTGATGCGGGCGGAGGGCAGGGATTTGAATACAAGAGTGAGAACTTTAATTCAGAGCAGGGGATCTGCTACATCTAGCAGAGAAGACAGAATGCTCCTCGGTTTAATGTTCCAGCATGGAACAGGGTCAAGGCTAGATAAGGCTCATAAAGACAGTGTGGAATTTGCACTTTCTCCCCATGTCTGCATGAGTTTCCTCCTGGTGCTCTGATTTCCTCCCACGGTCTGAAAGCTTGTGGGTTAAGTTGATTGGTGATGCTAAAATGACTCTAATCTCAAGGGAATTAGTAGGGTAAATGAGGGTTACAGGAATAGGGCCTAGGTGGGACTATGCTCGGTAAAGATTCAATGGGCCAAATGGCCTCCATCCGTACTGTGGGGATTCTACGATAAAAGGAAGTTCTAAATGTTTTGATAAAACTTGCTTAATGAGCTGCATGTGGAGTAGGAATGCCTGTTGGGACCCAGAAGCAAACCTGAGGCTAACCCTGTCACAAATTTTGCCCCTGGCAACACCCCCCCATCTGATTACGGTAGTCCATTCTGCAGTTGTACCTGCACAGGAAATGGCCTCTGCATTGAGTGAGTTTGTATTGCTTCCAGCCTGAACCAAAAAGGTACAAATAAATCTGGCAAATTAATCACCCTAAGCTCTCTTTCTTTCAGAGGATGTAAGATATGACATTAAATTCAGAAAGAAATAGATACCCACCAGGAAAGATTGAAGAGATCTTTTCACTGGAACAGAGAACTGATAGTGTCTTTCAAAATTTTAAAAGGATTCATTGGATGAACTTCAAGAAGGTGTGGGAAAGACCAGAACTAGGAACGATAAATATAAGATAGTCATTAGTAAATCCAACAGGGGATTCAGAAAAAAAAAATCCTTATCCGGAGAGGCAGTGGCATTAGTAATCCAGAGACCCTGAGAAAGATCTGGAGAGCTTGTTCAAATCCTGCCATGGCAGCTGTGAAATTTGAATTCAATAAAAATCTGGAATTAAAAGCCTAATGATGACCATGAAACTATTGCCGATTGTCGTAAGACCCATCTGGATCACTAATGTCCTTTAGGCAAGGAAATCTGCTGCCCTTACCTGGTCTGTCCTACATGTGTCTCCAGAGCCACAGCAATGTGGTTGACTCTCAGTTACCCTCTGAAATGGAGGGCAGTTAGGGATTGACAATAAATGCAGGGCCCAGCCAGTGACACCCACATCCCATAAATAAAAAAACCAATGGGTTAACTGTGGAACTCACATTTAATTATTTAAGTGAGTAATTGAGGTGAGTCATGTAGAAGAAATTAAGGAGAGGCTGGATAAATATACGAGGTAGAAAAAAACCTGGTTAAGAGAAGGCTCCTTTGGAGCTTCAATGCCAGCATGGGCCAGATGGGCTGAATGGCCTGTGTTCTTTGTAAAACTCACTGGTGAAAAGTTGGTCCCCCAGTTAAAATCTGTAAGAAGCCTCACAACACCAGGTTAAAGTCCAACAGGTTTATTTGAAATCACGAGCTTTCGGAGCACTGCTCCTTCATCAGGTGAGACCTCCTTTCAGCAGGGATATTTTCCCTTGGTGCTACCCCTGTATTTTCATTGTTTGTTGTAGATCTGTGGGAGCGTTGCTTAATGGTGTAGCAGGAGTTTATATTACTGACATTGGGGAATGTTTGGGGTTAGTCATAATGAGAGTGTTGACATGGCTACAGCACAGTGTTGATGAGACAAAGTTCTTGTGTTGTATTTGAAATGGTGCTGGTTCCCAGGCAGGTGGTGTCAGTCGCATTGCTAACTCAAGTAGGTGGAATAAATTTGGTGACCTGTCCACATGTGCCAATGTGTATTGAAGAATGCTGTTCCTGTCACATACATTGACCAGTGCTTGTGTTGTTGCTGCAGTGGAAATAAAGATAGGTTGGTGTCATAGAACATAGAACGTTACAGTGCAGTACAGGCTCTTTGGCCCTCAATGTTTCCATTGGTCAGCGCAACAATCTTATGACTCTCTATCCTAAACTATTCCAATATTATCCATATGCCTATCCACTGACTATTTGAATGCCCCTAAACTTGGCGAGTCCACAACTGCTGCAGGCAGGGCATTCTGTGCCCTTACAACCCTCTGAGTAAATAAACCACCTCTAACATCTATCCTATAACTACCACCCCTTAATTTAAAGTTATGTCCCCTCATGTTAGCCATCTCCATCTGAGGAAAAAGTTAGTGTCGTGGAATACAGGCTGTCCAACAAAAAAATGGCAACTTACGAGGATATTGCTGACTGACCTTGTCTAGTTCGAAATCTTGTTAGCCGCACTTCTGAATATTATTGAATCCAAGACTCAAGCACAATATGAGTAGATATGATGAAGAGAAATTCATGCTACAGTATGTGAGAAATATCCAGCCAATCCATTTTATTTTCTTTATCGGGATGTGGGTATCGCTGGCAAGGCCAGCATTTGTTGTCCATCCCTTATTGCCCCTTGAACTGAGTGTCTCGCTCAGACCATTTCAGAGGGGCAGTTAAGAGTCAACCACATCCCTTTGGGTCTGGAGTCACGTGCAGTAAGAAGTCTCACAACACCAGGTTAAATTCCAACAGGTTTATTTGGTAGCAAAAGTCATCAGCTTTCAGAGCACTGCTCCTTCGTCAGGTGAGTGGGAGTTCAGTTCACAAACAGAGCATATAAAGACACAAACTCAATTTACAGATTGGAATGTGAATCTTTACAGGTAAATCAAGCCTTAAAGGTATAGACAACTGTCACATGTAGGCCAGCAGATTTCTTTCCCTAAAGGGGACATTAGGGAACCACATAGGTTTTTTATGACAATTGATAGCAGTTTCACAATCACCATTACTGAGATGAATTGTCATTTCTAGATTTTATGAACTGAATTTAAATTCCACCGGCTGTCCTGGTGGGATTTGAACCTGTGTCACAGAGGATTTGCTTGATTACTAGTCTAGTGACATTACTGCCACAGCACTTTCTCCCCAGTTGAATGCAAGTTATATGTGAGTTCCATTCAGCCAAAGGGGAGGTAATGAAGCATTCCAGTGCAAAAATCTCCCAGATCCTGAGAGTATTTACCTTCTGGAACTTTGAACCAGAACAGTATGCTCTAACGTGCGCTAGACAGTTCCTGTTCCCTGCACAGATTAAAACTTGCCTTCTCATTCTCCCTGATCCATTAGCAAGCTCCTTGAGGAATGTAACAGGCCATTAATTGGAGGTGCACAAGTTTCTCATTCCCTCCCTACCTACCACCCTCACCAAAGGCGTCGGGATTCTGGGCCTCAAATTCCCATCAGCACGGATCCATAATCTTCCAGGGCAGAGCCTGCAAACAGAGACAGTTCTCTTGATACACAGAGCTGGGGGAAGGAGAGAAAAATGGAGAAGTGGCCTAAAGTAGGTTTTGTTAAAGTTATGACCCACCCCTCACCCAATCAAACAAAACACATTGCCACGACTCACTTCCAGAGATGTTTCAAAAAGGCTGGAGTGCACCCTTTACAACATGATACATTTTAACAGTGATTAAAAAGTTGATAGCCCATCTAAACTTTTATGATTTTTTTTCAGAGCTTCACAGATTAAAATGAACAAACAAAACTATTAACAGGTAAAATCATAGAATCATAGCATCCTTAAAGTGCTGAAAGAATCGTAGGATCCCTGCACTGACAACAATCCCACCCAGGCCCCATCCCCATAACCCCTGGTATTTACCCTACTAATCCCCCTGATGCTAAGAGTCAATTCAACATAGCCAGCCCACCTAACCTGCAACTCCCTGATGGGACAAAGACAGGGAAAAATAGTCTCGCTTACTAACCAGGCAGCATGGAGTCAAGGTGGTTAGCACTGCTGCCTCACAACACCAGGGATCCAGGTTGGATTCCCAGTCACTGTCTGTGTGGAGTCTGCACATTCTCCGCATGTCTGCCTGGGTTTTCTGCAGTTTCCTTCCACAGTCCGAAAGATGGGCTTGTTATGTGAATTGGCTGTGCTAAATTCTCCCTCAGTGTAACTGAACAAGTGCCAGAGTGTGGCGATGTCAGTATTTTCACAGTAACTTCATTGCAGTGTTAATATAAGCCTTCTTGTGAAACGTAAAAGTTTAGTTTGATAAATAACGTGGTAAATTATAATTAGCCGCACTTAAAACAAAGTCTAATATATTATTCCATGGAAGTTGCACACATTTTTATGAAGAACTGAGCCATCAGAGTAAAGCATTTACATGTTGCCATTACTGTCTCGGACTGGCTGACGCTGAGATGTTGTTTACAGTTTGTTCACCTTGATTATGTCACCCCCATTAAGGCATATTTTTTCAAGCTTGAGTTACTGAAATTTCAAATAGGAATATGTTTCTGGTGTCAGGGCTGTTCATCACAAAGTGAATCATGGCTTCTTGTAAACCTTCTTATGATGGAAGGTCCAGTGGGAGAGAAGTTGTAAAAGGAAAGGGATTTACACTGGATTTACACGTATACTGTTTCACTTAAGCAACCAAGGTCAATTTAACAGTCCTGCTCTTTTAAGGTCACAAATACGTTTACCACCCAGCTTTGAGAACCACATTGAGAGTGAGCCGAGTGGTGAATTTGTGGAGGGTACGTGTACTACAGTGAGAAGGGTGAATTTACATTCTTTCAAACCGTCACTGGGATTTGGCTTAATGAGCTCTGTCGTTTTGTCAGAGAATCAACTCCTGTGGGTCTGGAAGGGAAAGGAATGAAGCAGCTGCCTCTTACCTCCAGGAGATCCACAGGTTTTATTCTGTCTTGTGGCCCGTGCAGACACAGGCAGCGTCAGCTGCTGTCCTTCCCCATTGAGACAGATAGAGAAAGAAGGTGGCAATAATAATCAGTTAAGAAGGTTTGATTTATTATTGTCACATGTATTGGAATACAGTGAAAAGTATTGTTTCTTGCATGCTATACAGACAAAGTATACCATTCATAGAGAAGAAAAGGAGAGGGAGCATAATGTAGTCATAGTTAGGATGTTGAGAAAGATCAATTTAATGCAAGATTGGTCCATTCAAAAGTCTGACAGCAGCAGGGAAGAAGCTGTTCTCGACTCAATTGGTATATTTCCTCAGACTTAAGAAGGTGGAAGAGAGAATGTCCAGGGTGTGTGGGGTTCTTAATTACGCTGACTGCTTTGCTGAGGTTCAGGAAGTGTAGACAGAGTCAACGGATGGGAGGTTGGTTTGAGTGATGAACTTAGCTTCATTCACGACCGTTTGTAGTTTCTTGCGGTCTTGGGCAGAGCAGGAGCCATACCAAGCTGTGATACAACCAGAAAAATGCTTTTTATAGTGCATCTGTAAAGGTGAATGAGAGATGTGCCAAATTTCCTTAGTCTTCTGAGAAAATGGAGCGTCAGTGGGCTTTCTTAACTACAGTCAAGGTAGCCCCATCACATTTTTTTCTTCCAGTCCATCAAGCAAGTCATTGAGGAATCAGCACCGATAGCAGCGAGGCAAAATCAAAATCCTTAATAATAAGTGGCTCCTAGGAGCGGGCAACCAATCCATTCCTGAGGTTGTATTTTTAAGGGAATGCCAGAAGATAACTAGTTAGCAATTGGAATGTGTATAAGCAACAACAGATAGCTGCATGGGACAACACCATTTCTATTTTTTCAATGTTTATTTATTAGTGTCACAAGTAGGCTTACATTAACACTGCAATGAAGTTACTGTGAAAATTCCCTAGTCGCCACACTCCAGGAGAATTTAGCATGGCCAGTCCACCTCATCAGCACATCTTTCAGACTGTGGGAGGAAATTGGAACACATGGAGGAAACCCATGGAGACATGGGGAGAACGTGGGGATGCTGCACAAACTGTGACCCAAGCTGAGAATTGGACTCAGGTCCCCTGCGCTGTGAGGCAGCAGTGCTAACCACTGTGCCGTCCAAAGACTCCCCTACTACTAGAGTTGTACTCCATGGTAATAAGAGATATGGTTCTATAATTATTGGATGGGGCAAGTTGGGAGGATTGGAATATTTGTTGAGTGTAAGGAGACCAGGAGAGTGTATTTGGTTAACTCATCAAGTACAGGAGCCCAGAGGAGAGTGAGAAACACCTTGTAAAATTTGACAATACCTTTCAGAGTTGCTGGTCTGCTTGAGGGACTGTTGACTATTGACTATTTTTGCATCTACTTTGTGAAATATTATGAGCTAATTCAGGAAATCTTTTCACATCTCTGATAACTTTGAGAGGGCAAGTGGTTTAACACCTCTTAGCGCCGTTATTGCTTTGTGACATATTCAGTTCTTTGTAACCAACATAATTTAATTTCCATCTGCTCCCTTGTAATGACCTCAGATGAATATCGTATAACCACTTAGCTGGTCTCCTTAGTCAGCTGATAGACACACTGATAACCAGGCTTACAACAACCACTTCACTTCAAACTATTTCATTTTTGTTTGTGGCATTGACCTTATACAATTGTTCGTTCTACACCGACTATTATATCTGTGCATAGGTGCACTGTTTTGTGTGTGTGTGTGTGTGTGTGTGTGTGTACATATTTTTATATCCTTTGTCCTTGAGAAGGTGGAGGTGAACTACCTTCTTGAACTTCAGTAGACAGTCCATGAGGTGTAGGTATACCCACAGTGCTGTTAGGGAGGGAGTTCCAGATTTTGACCTAGCGACGGTGATGGAATGGTGATATATTTCCAAATCAAGATGGTGAGTGACCTGGAAGGAAACTTGTATGTGGTGGTGTTCTACTGCTCTTGTCCTAACGAGTAGAGGTCAGGTGTTTGGAAGGTGTTAACAAAGGAATCTTGGTAAGTTGCTGCAGTGCATCTTGTAGGTGGTACACACTGCTGCTGAGCGTTGGTGGTGGGGGGAGTGGATGTTAAGGTGGTGGATGGGATGCCAATCAAGTGGGCTGCTTTAAGTCTGAACCTAAACCCTTCTTGGTCAAACGAGTGGATTATTTAAATTATAACCTGATATTGTGCTGTTTGACAGATATCCTGGCTGATATGATAGCTATTATTTTTATACTATAAGATCACTTTATAAGAAGTAATCTTTGTCTAAGGGTGTTTTATCTGAGTAAGGCTGATACAACTGCCTCAAATCAAAGCTCCAGTACATTCATGCTTGTCTCTACCTTCCCCTTACCATGAGTTGCAGGGATCAATCATTGTAGTTTCATTCATCCTTCAGTCTTTGATGGATTGCAAAGATTGAGGAAGTTTCACCAATACCTTCTGTTCATAGGGTCAGTTTTAGCACAGAAGGAGGCCATTTGGCCCATCGAGTCTATACCAGCTCACTATGGAGTAATACATTCAGTCCCATTCCTCCATTTTATCCCCATAATCCTGCAAATTTACTTCTGTCAAATTCCCACCCAATTTCCTTTCAAAGTTGCTGATCATCCTCTGCTGTCACCATCCTTGTGGGCTGTGAGTTCATCATCACTCATTGTGTGAATACTTTGCCCACACTTTCCCCCCGCAACTCTTTGTCCAAACCAAATCCCTTAATCCTTGTGCCATCAACCAATGGGAACAGTTTATCCTTCTTTATGTTAACCAATCCTGCCATTACCTCTCTCAAATCCTCCCTCCATCTCCTTTGCTCCGAGGACAAGCCCAGCTTCATTGACCTTGTAACGAGAATCCCGCATCTCCAGAACCAGTCTGCAACATCTCGGGGTCCCTCACATGCTCTTTGAAGAGTGGTGACCAGAACTGGACTCAATACACTAGTTGTGACCCTTTCAGGGTTTTGTTCAGGTTCAATGTATCTCACCTGCTTTTGTACTCAATGCCCCTATTTATGAATAATTCTGCACTCAGCTGATGAAGAAGCAGCGCTCTGAAAGTTCATACTAAATAAACCTGTTGGACTTTAACCTTGTGTTGTGAGATGAATTACTCTATTGATGAAGCCATGTCAATTCATAGCATCCCTACATTGCAGAAGGAGGCCAATCGGCCCATTGAACCCACATGACTCTCTCTGCTAGGATATCTTCTCCATGCCCTTTTCTCCCATTCTATCCCATAACCCCACACGTTTACCATTGCTAATACTGGATGCTTCGGTTTCCTCCCACTATCCGAAAGATGTGCTAGTTAAATGCATTGGCCATGCTAAATTCTCCCTCAGTGAACCCGAACAGTGCTGCTGAAGTGTGGTGACTAGGGGACTTTCATAGTAACTTCATTGCAGTGTTAATGTAAGCCCATTTGTGACTAATAAGCTAACTTTACTTTGGGGCAACACAGTGGCACAGTGGCTAGCATTGCTGCCTCACAGTGCCTGGGACCCAGGTTCGATTCCAGGCTTGGGTCACTGTTCTCCCTATGTCTACGTGGGTTTCTTCCAGATGCTCCAGTTTCCTTCCACAGTCCAAAGATGTGCAGGTTAGGTGGATTGGCCATGCTAAATTGCCCCTTAGTGTCAGGGAGACTAGCTAGCGTGAATGCAAGGGGTTATGGAGATAGGCCGTGGATGGGATTGTTCAGATATTCCTAATCCCTGCACAGGGGAGGTGATGGCCTAGTGGTATTATCACTAGATTCTAGAAACTCAGTTGATGTTCTGAGGCCCTGGGTTCGAATCACACCACAGCAGGTGGTAGAATTTGAATTCAATAAAAAATATCTGGAATTATGAATCTTTTGATGACAATGAAATCATTGTCATTTGTCAGGAAAACCCATCTGGTTCACTAATGTCCCTTGAGGGAAGGAAATCTGCTGTCCTTACCCAGTCTGGCCTACGTGTGACTCCAGAGCCACAGCAACGTGATTGCTTTCAACTGCCCTCCCAAATGGCCAAGCAAGTCACTCGGTTGTACAAGGGCAACTAGGGATGGGCAAGCCAGCCAGCGAATGAATAAAAAAATCCCAATTCTACACTCTGGTATAATATGTGATATTAAACAGGGAGATGGTGGCACAGTGGAATTGTCACTGGACTAGTAATCTGGAGGGCCAGACTAATGCTCTGGAGACATGGATTCAAATCCCACCAAAGCAGCTGGTGGAATTGAAATTCAGTTAGTAAATCTGTAATTTAAAGCTAGTTTCAGTAATGGTGGCTGCAAAATTATCCTTGAATGTTGTAAAAGCTCACCTGATTCACTGATGTCCTTTAGAGAAGGAAATCTGGCCAATATATGACTCCAGAGCCACAATAACTGGGTTGACTTTTAACCACCCTCAAAATACCTAGCAGCTACACAGTTCAAGAGCAATTAGGGGAGGGCAACAAATCTTATATTAAAAATGAGCTAACTGGAGGAGCTCAACTTTCAATTAGCCACATTTATAGACCTCAGTTCAACAACTTTCTCCTTCAGTATTTTTTGTTATATATCCCAAACAAGTTTTCTTCCTCTGAGCCTTCTGTCACTTGTTTGCTATATTGTTGTTGCAATCTCTCCCAGCTCCCACAAATCACTGATCTCCTATTCCAGCTGCTCCACCCTCTCCGATACACAATATAATCCAACACAGTTCTTGCTCTCAGCTCTGAAGAAGAGTCAGATATATTTGAAATGTTTCTGTCTCCCTACGAACCTGCTGAGTTTTTCCGACAGTCTCTGTTTTTGCTTGTGCGCAAGTATTTCTTGATTCTTTTGGCCAGTCTCCCATCTTCCGATCATCTGCAACTCTACTGCCTGTGTCCTAATCGATATCATGTCCCCTTCGCCCATCACCATTTGAACTTGCTGATCTGTGTTATTAGTTCCTGGTTCTGGAATGCCTCAGTTTTGAAAATTCCCATCTCATGCTTTCAAAGCTTTTGTCCAACCTAAATTGTATCTACACTTCCCACTGCCTCGGCAAAGCAGCCAGCATAAGGACCCCGCGCACCCCGGACATTCTCTCTTCCATTGGGAAAAAGATACGAATGTCTGACGACATGTTCTAAACTACTCAAGAACAGCTTCTTCTCTGCTGCTGTCAGATTTTTGAATGGACTTAGCTTGCATTAAGTTGATCTTTCTTTACACCCTAGCTATGACTCTTCATTCTACACCCTCTCCTTTTCTTCTTTGTGAATGGTGTGCTTTGCCTGTATAGCAAAAAACAATACTTTTCACTATATGTTAATATATGTGACGATAATAAATCAAATCTTTTGCAATTTCCTTTAGTCCTACAACTGTCTGAAATGGTTCAACTTCCGCAATACTAATCTCTTAATCTATTAATTTTGATCTTTTCAACATTGGCAAGCGTGTCTTAAGTTACCTGAGCCCCAAGCTCCAGAATTCTCTCCCTAAATCCATCCGACTCTCTCTCTCCCTCTTTCTTTCTCTCCTCCTTAACACCTTTTTCACCAAGCATTTGGTTATTTGTCTTAAAAGCCTCCTTACTCGACTTGGTGAGAATCTTCTTGATTGGTAATTGCTCCAATTACCAATCCAGTGTCTCAGGGCATTTTAAGGCTGGGCAGACATCCAAGTTATTGTTGGAGAAGCAAGTCAAAAATGAACGGTTTTGTCACAAATTGATTCAGTCTGTCATTAATTCCAATCTTTTTTCCCACCAAATCTTCTCATGATCATCCAGGTTGCAGTTTGATCGAGTTATTTCTTCTGGCTTCAGGACTGAGTCATTGCCCGTGCTGTCTGGATCACTCACACTTCATTAGTGCTCATTCAGAAATTACCAACTGCACAGGATTGAGGGGATTTGCACCTTCATTGTCCCGATTTGATTGTATTTCTCTCCTCGAATTTCTTTAGCCCTTTGGAGACTTTCTGCTCTCATATTTTCCTTCTCCATTTCACTGTTATTTTCATTTAGTAAAATGTAGGAACATTCTTGGCTTGTTAGTGGCTTCTCACTTGCAACTGTGATCTAAACGCCAGGAATTGTAGAATTCCCCAGCTGGTTCTGAGAAGCTGTCATGAAGTAACCATTAGCTGGAGTCAGAGGAATTTCAGACTGGTGTTCAGTGTTGCAGGTGCAGAGTGACTGTTTCATCTGAAGCTGCAACTTTCGCCCCGCAGTGGAAACAGAGTGATTTTCCTCAGGCCTGGCATTCATGTTCCCAGCAAAATGCCAACTATAAATTGATTTATTGTAAATACATGACAAATATGTCCACCCAATTCTCTTGCCATACTCATTGAATTATTACATTTCTGATCACAAACAGTTCCCTTATCCAGTTCTGAAGGGCACAAGTCCCACTAACAGTCAGATACTATGTTGTGGGACCCATTGGCTGCTCAACCCTTTATCTCATTCAGATTTTGTTTCCCTCAGGCCATGTTTTGGAGTTTTAAATTAGCTGTTATGCAAGCAGGACCCCAGTACACCAGCTGGTAGCAAGTCAAAGTCCTGAATACATGTGTACACAGATATATTTCCAGATTTAACTACACATAATTAACATATACCAATCAAATATATAAGAGTTATCTATGACCACTCACAACTATTAATGAGAGTTACATCATGCATAATTTACAAATGTTAAAAGCTAATCAAAACTTTGGTACATCTGCTTAAGTATAATATCCAGTTAGTTTGAAGGTTTGAACATGCTAGCTGATCTAATTTATTATCATTCCAACTTGTGTCTGGATTTGTAGATGTCAGTTATCTCTCCCATGTCCAAATGTCTGATTTAATGAATTCTCTCAGATGAGGAGCCATCAATAGATAAACCTATATTCTGGGGTTGTCTCCTTTGTAACTAGACCTTGACACTTATCTGGGTTGGCTCTAATAAAGACCTGTGGTTTCTTTCATAACAACTTATGTGATTATTAATCTTTTTGGATATGTAGCCTCAAACTTTAAATAGATAATTGTTTACTGATTGCAAAAGGAGAGTCAATCAGAAAATAATGCATTTGACGAAACAAATCGCAACTAATTTGAAAAGGGAGTTAAACTTGCGTTGATGGAGAAAGAGATTGGCCACATGTCAATCCCCATAGCACCCATTGGGGTGAAGCTCTGTGACTGATGCTTTTCTTCATCCATTAAAAAACAGGGCAGAGAGACTCCTGAGACCAAGATGATGTTGTCACTAAGACCTAGTGCTGACTTATGAGGTCAATACGGCTATTGATTTTTGTCGGAGGAAATTGTTTACTCAACACCAATTGCTACTCCATGCCTAATCCTGTCCCCATGTTTGCTGAGGATAAAGGGTTCAGATGATTCATAACTTGGAAACATGGTAGATAATCATAGCCTTGGGAGACAATGGCCCTGTGGCATTATCGCTAGAGTATTAATCAAGAAACTCAAAAATGTTCTGAGATCCAGTGTTCAAATCCCGCCACGGCAGATGTTGGAATTTGAATCCAATTAAAAAAGTCCTGGAATTAAGAATCTACTGATGACCATAAAACCATGGTCAACTGTCAGAAAAATCCATCTGATTCATTAATGTCCTTGAGGGAAGGAAATCTGCCCTACTTACCTTGCCTGGCTTATATGTGACTCCAGAGCCAGAGCAATGTGGTTGACTCTCAACTAGGAATGGGCAAGAAACGCTAGCCCACCCAGCGACACCCATATCTCATGAATAAATTTAAAAAGAGCTTCAAGATGATATTAACGTGATGGTGAAATGGCAGATTGAGGTCAATGCAGAGAAGCGTGAAGTGATGCACTTTGGGAGCGCGATTATGTAAAGACAGTATCATTATAATGGTAGGGTTTTGAAAAGTGGATGTGAGCAGAGGGACTTCACAAATCCTGCAACTTGGCAGGACTAGCAGGTAAGGTGGTTAAAATGTAGATGGGTTACTCAGGTTTATAAATAGGGAAATAGAATATTAAAGTATGTTCAAACTTTATAAATTACTGGTGGGGCCTCAGCTGGAGCATTGTGGACAATTGTAGATTTCACACTTCAGGAAAAGTGTAAAAGTCTTTGAAAGGATTGAGAGGAGGTTTTCCAGGAAGTTACCAGAAATGAGGAAGTTTGATTATGAGGAGAAGTTGGAAATGTTTGCACTGGTTCTCCTTGGAACAGAACAAAGAACAAAGAACCATACATTATAGGAACAGGCTTTTCAGCCTACCAAACGTGTATCGATCATATTGTCCTATCTAGACCAACTGCCTGAATCCCTCTATACCCCACCTGTTCACGTGTCTATCCAGATAAGACTTAAATGTCGCTAACGTGTCTGCCTCAATCATTTGGCAATGTATTCCAGGCCCCCACCTCCCTCTGTGTAAAAAAGGTCCCCCACACATCTCCACTGAAGATGTTTCCCCCTTTACCTTGAACTTGTGCCTCTTATAATTGTCATTTCTGCCCTGGAAAACAGAGAAGATTGAGAGGTGTCCGAAGAGAGATGATGAGAGGTTTTGACAGAATAAATAGAGCAAAACAATTCCCTCTAGTGAGTGAATCAATGAGAGATCATAGATTTGAAATTGTGGTGAAAGATCGCAAGGGGAGATGGGGAAAATTGTTTTCACTCAGAGATATTAGAATCTGAACCACCCAACCCAAAAATACAGTATAGGATGTCAATTCCATAAATCATTTTAAGAAGGGAGTTAGACAAGGGTTTTGAGGATGAGGAGCTTATGGACAAAAAGCAGAGATGTGGGACTAAGCACAACAAGCTGGATGTTCTCCTTCCATGCCTTAGGTTTGGGTGAATTGATAAACATCATGGCCCAGCTTGAGTGAAAGTATCCCAGAGTGAAAGTCCCACTGTGTGGAGAACATCAGTCACTGAAGACTCTGAGGTCAGCTGCTATTATGGAGATTGATGATAAGTGGGCAGTGCGTAACAGAATAGACCTGAAAACGGACACAGACAATGCAAGGTGTGTGCATATTCTAAATTTTTTTGAAGGACATTAATTTAGCATCACCCAAACTCTCTTTCTTTGTGAATTCTGAATCCCTGTGATCTGTAGTCTGGGCATGACCTGGTCAACTGGATGACAGATTCCTAATGTTCCTTTGTCATCACAATATCATCATCTTGGCTTGGGTTTTGAGTTCACTCAGCGTTCTCTCAAGTAATGATATTATATCAAGGTACTGTGCTACATATTGCTGTATGATTGAGAGTGTCGGAGAAAATGCAAAGACAAAACAAGATCTTTGATTTTTCTTTCCACCACTGCCAGTATACTCTCTGTGCCAATGAGTGTCTTCTGTTTAGGCTTGTGGGACAGCGTGATCTAATGCTGATTCTGAGCTCTCCTACGCTGTTCCTCTGTCAGGTTCTGCTCCAATCTGTCCTGAAAGCAGAGAAAGTTCAGAGTTATGGAATCCTCGGGCAGTACATGTAGCGACGTTATCATGCATCTCACTTTTTGTAGGATACATTCCACACACATCTTAGTATGAAGGATTTTGACAGGATATATGTTTTTTTAAAAGTCAGTGATGTAAGAATGTTTCCAGTGATCATTTGAGTATGCAGAGTATGTGTCATTTGACCACATATCTGAGGCAATGATTGAGATATATACCGTTATCCCTGTCCTTCATTCAACAGCAGACATTATGTAATAGGTCAAGAGAAAATACTGCGACATGCAGTCTTTTCTTATATTTTTATTGTGGTCTATCGGGTAATATATTTTTGCCACCCACGGACATTCGGCCCATCTCTTCCTCTTGTGCTTTGATGCCGTGGGTGTTCGAATTCCCAGACATTCTCACTTTCATCACATGTGGGGGAGCGGGTTCCCTCGGGTTTCAAACAAGTCTTGCACGATTGCAGCTCTGGTTCCATTTCCAGATGTTGCACTTTTGGATTGGTGCAGCTCCATTACAGCTTCATTCTTAACCCTCAGTAATTCTGCAGTTAGTAAAAATGATGGTATAACTCTTCACCTACACTGGGCATACTGCCCTCTCCAGCTGTAAGCTCGTAACCAGGAGCAAACGGGAAAGATCAGCTGTGAATGGTGGAGCGGGCTCGACAGATCTGCATGGTTTACCCCAGCTCCTCTTAACTCATTCTGTGCAGAGCTAATGATCCGCTGCCACTCAGAAGCTGTGGAATCCAAATATTGTGCCAATTGATATTGTAGCTACCTTGTCACCTCAGTGACCATCAGAGAAATTCTACTCCACACATCAATGCTTTTGCTCTTCTCCAACCTCATTCACAGCTGGGATTCTCTGACCTTGTGTGTGGCTGGGATTCTCCAACCTCACCTGCAGCTAGGATTTGCATATTCTCCCCGAGTCTGCATGGGTTTCCTTCATGTGGTTTGTTTTCTCCCACAGTCTAAAGATATGCGGGTTGGGTTATTTGGACAGGCACCTTAGTGTCTTGAGATGACATAGGTCAGGGGGATTAGTGGGTAAGTATGTAGGCATATGGGGTAGGACCTGAGTGGGATTGTGGTCGGTGCAGACTTAATGGGCCAAATGGCCTCTTTCTTACTATAGGGATTCTAAGTCATTCTAAGTCAAAAATCATGCACAAATAACACTGAACCCATTAACCCACTAAGCTGTACTGAGGGAGTTTTAGCATTATTTCTTTTTATTCATTCCTTCATATGGGCATCATTGGCAATGCCAACCTTTGTTGCCCATCCCTAATTGCCCTTTGTGAGTCCATCACATTGCTGTTGCTCTAGAGTCACATTGTAGGCCGGACCGGATAAGGACGGCAGATTTCCTTCCCCTAAAGGGCATTAGTGAACGAGATGGGTTTTTGCAACATTGATGATGGTTTTGTGGATACCAGAGGTGGGATTTTATGGCCTCACTTGGGCAAGATTGTAAAATCCCACCCAAGGCCAACCAAGATACCCATTCTGAGAACTTCGCCCACCCTGAGCTTTCACTATAGATTTTTAATTTGTTGATTTGAAATTCCACCAGATTTGAATCCATGTCCCTAGTGCACCAGCCTGGACCTCTGGATTACTAGTCCAATGACGTTATTCCTACACTACTGTTCTCCCACAATGGTCGAGTGTGTGGAATTAATTTGTGTTTGCAGCGGAAAATGGGATGTATTCATAATGATTTTTCCCTGTGTCTCATCCTTTGACCATAGAGCCACATTTCAAACTCTTTCTAAAGGCTAGTTTCCGAGTTTCACAGTCCCTTTTACTGGATCTGAATTAAGCACCTTTAGCAACATTTATCAGGTCAGTTTGGCACAGTGAAGAATCTGTACTGGATCACATTTTTCACAGATAACTCCAATTAACGGTTGAACTCCAACTGGGAGGCACAATGTGGATACATGTATAGAATGTGCTTTGATGACCAGTTAATATTTCCAGTATATAGCAATATGTGTTCCAGAGTGAGTTACTGAAAACCAGAAACTAGGTAAATGAAGAGCTGTTTAAGATTAATTACTTTATGATAAATAGAAATTAACTGGCAGACGGCTAATTGAAGCGTCCTTAAGGACCACATAAAAATGTGTTTTTCACAAGGTACTGGATTAGGACACAGGAAGTTTACTCACTTTGAGCCTGGGTGCATCAGGAGTTAATATAACATGGATTCTGTTTTGTAAGTGTGCAGGTAAAGTTTACACCGAGCATTTGAAAACTCTCTAGAGTACAGAAACCCCGAGATGCGATAACAAGCATGTTGACGGAATATGACACTTATAATCTGCTCCCTGCTGAGGGAAAGCGCACACACAGATTCCATTACCACACTCATTAGACTGCAGTGCACTTCAACTTAAAAGGGCTTTAATTGTGTGCAAATCATTGGCTTGTAACAACCAATCCAGTCACTAATTTATCCATTGCTTAAACCTGCATGGTGACAATGTATAACTTAGTACAGATAGCTGGCTGAAATACAGAGGCTCACCAACAGCTGCTATTTAATTTTTGGCACCAAGAAATGATTGATTTATTGGCCAGTTAGTCTCAAGTCTTCCGTAGTCATTTGAAATGTAAGCTTCAGTGATGGGTAGAAAGTAGGATCCAATACATCCATTTCACAGGCACAGAGAAACACAGAAGATAGAAGCAGGAGGAGGCCATTCAGCCCTTTGAGCCTGCTCCACCTTTACTTATGATCATAGCTGATTATCCAACTCAATAGCCTGATCCCACCTTCTCTCCTATATCCTCTGATGCCCTTCACTTCAAGTGTTATATTGAATTCCACAGGCTCACCACTCTCTGATGGAGAAATGTCTCCTCACCTCTGCCCTAAGTGGTCTATCCTTTATCCTCAGACTGTAACCCCTGGTTCTGTAACCTCATCATTTTGTACATCCCTCTTGCATCCACTCTGTCTCATCCTGTTAGAATTTTATAGATCCTATGACACACAGACTTTGACTGTAAAATTCTTATCCCCAATTTCAAATCCTCCTTTAGTCTTGCCCCTCCCCTTTCCCTGAAACCTCTTCCAACCCAACAAGCTGCAACAAACATTTCTGTGCTCTTCCAATTGGGACATCATATGTTGGAACTTCCTCATTCTCCATTCGGCAGCCGTGCCAGTGCTGCCTGGGCTGAATGTTCTGGAATTCTCTTCCCAACTCTGTCCTCCTCTCTGTCCTCCTTAATGACTCTCTATGAAGCCTATATCTTTGGCTAAGTTTTGGGTTGCTGTGCCCTGGTATCTCTTTAAGTAACCGGTGTTATAACTTTGCTTTGTTGATCATTGGCATTGGGTGAGATTTTTCAAATGCTGAGGCACCCTGTCACCTTTTTTAAAAATTTGATTTGATTTATTATTGTCACATATATTAACATACAGTGAAAAGTATTGTTTCTTGTGTGCTATACAGACAAAGCATACCATTCATAGAGAATGAAAGGAGAGAAGCAAACGTAATGTTACAGTCATAGAGAAAGATCAACTTAGTGCAAGGTAGGTCCATTCAAGTGTCTGACAGCAGCAGGGAAGAAGCTGTTTTTGAGTTGATTGGTATGTGGCCTCAGACTTCTGTATTTTTTTCCTGACAGAAGAAAGTGGAAGAGAGAATGGGATGCGTGGTGTCCTTGATTATACTGGCTGCTTTTCCGAGGCAGCGGGAAGTATGGACAGAGTCAATGTATGGGAGGCTGCTTTGCGTGATGGACTGAGCTACCCTTTGTAGTATCTTGTGGTCTTGGGCAGTGCAGGAGCCCATACCAAGCTGTGATACAACCAGAAAGAATGCTTTCTATGGTGCATCTGTAAAAACTGAGAGTCATCGTGGACATGCCAAATTTCCTCAGCCCCCTGAGAAAGTAGAGGTGTTGAAGAGATGAAAGGGATTAGGAGAGAAATAGGCCAATAAAGGAATAATTCTTTGGTGCCAAAACCGATTGTGCCAAGGAGGGTTAATTGGTTTGAGACAGGACTTCCACTCACCTCTCCTTCTAGAGGAAACTCCACCTCAGAGAAGTGGAGACAATCAGATTGGCTGGCAGCAATGTAGACCTGGAAACAAGGACCAGGATTGTGATTACAGGTGGTCACCAGATTCTGAATCCCAGAGTCCAGGATCAAGAAGGTGGGTGGCATCTCCTGGCAGGGAGGGGTGGCAGGTTCAGGGATGTGGATGTGGTGGTCTGATAGAGTTTGCAAAACCTTGACCTTTGTTGTTTGCCTTTCAGTCTGTGCTAACTTGGGCTTTGCCTTGGCTGAAAGCAGGAAGGACAGTCTGGCAGGGAGCTTTGCATCGCCTGTTACAGAAACAGCTAAAATTTCTTTCCATTCATTGGAAAAGAGGGAACATTCAGCAATGCTGCTTGCCAAAGTTCCCTTTCTGAACTTTTCCCAGGCAATGTTTGATGCCCAGGATAGAAAAAAGCCAAATCTACTCATATGTGTGATTTTCATAATTACCATCAGCAAAAGGTTATGGGAGGTAAAATCATTTCAAAATATATTCACAATACTTTCCTCATGGCCTGACTTTGTCTCTGGCTCATTCATTATCAATTCTGTGATTGGTTCATCCAGCATTGGCAATGCAGCTTCTTCTGTGTATATATGAAATAGGAGCAGGAGTCAGCCATTCGGCCCCTCGAGTCTGCTCTGCTATTCAATAAGATCATGGCTGATCAGCTTGCGTTTGAAATTCCTCACTTCCATTTATTCTTGATAACCTTTGATTCCCTTGACTAACAAGAGTCTATCTACAGGGTGGATGGTGGCACAGTGGTTAGCACTGCTGTCTCACAGTGCCAGAGTTCAATTCCAGCCTCAGATGACTATCTGTTCAGAGTCTGCATGTTCTCCCCATGGCTGCGTAGGTTTCCTACAGGTACTCTGGTTTCCTCCCACACTCCAAAGATGTCTGCGTTAGGTTGACGGGCCATGCTAAATGGCCCCATAGTGTGTCGGAGGGATTAGGAGCAAGCTACAATAATCGGATCCGGGTGGGACAGTTATCAGCGCAGGCTTGGTGGGCCAAATGATTTCCTTCTACAGATTCTATGATTCTATGATACATCTGCTTCGACAATAGTTAATGACCTTCCTTCACCAAGTTCTGAGCAGAGTTCTAAAGTTGCACTCGGAACAAAAGAATTTCTTCTCATCTCTGTCCTAAAAAGAAGACCCTTAATTTTTAAAGTGCTCCCTAATTCTGGACTGACCCACAAGAGGAAACACCATTTCCACATACACCTTGTCAAGATCATTCAGAATCTTATCTCCTTCAATCTTCTAAACTCCAATGGATACAAGCCCCAGTCTGCCCAACTCTTCCTCAGAAGATAATCCGCTCATTCCAGGTACCAATCCAATAAGCCTTTGCTAAACATGCCTCCAATGCATTTACATCCTTACTTAAATAAGGAGACCAAAATTATATGACCTGTGATCTCAATTCCTCCTTGAGAGGCAAAGTTTACCGAAACCTCTGAACAAATGCTTTAAAGTTAAAGTTCAGTGATGTCGAAGCCAGGTGCAGCAATGTGAAAATCAGCAACAACTTCTGGATTGTAGAAATCATCAACAAGCCAAATTTAAATGGAGGAGTAATACTCATATACTAATTAAAGAGTCCATAAAGGATCCCAGCATGAATCAAACTCTGGAGCGAGGCTTGTGGGCCTGTGTTGAGTGTGAACATCAGACTTTAGACAATGAGATAATTATCAATAGAAGTGAGTGGTAAATACAATGTAAAATTCAATCAGGTTATTGATCAGGATCAATACATCGTCAATTAGTCATACTAGTCAATAATAATTACCAACTTGGTGAAATTGACAAAAGTTCCAAGCCTCTCATTGGCGGAAGTGGCCATGTTATTTCACTGCAATCAATCAGATTGGTTCAGAGTTCATATTCAATTTTGTAGGGATTACATTGATAACTCAAGTTTTATTAATGATACATTCGCTGCCACCTTACAAAGTGTATATACCATGATTAACAATTGATAGTAATCACCTAATCTATTTTTCAATTTTAATCTTTCCTTATTATTATATATCTGGCTATCGCTTCTTTGCTGTAAACAACCATGTCATATTTTTAGCTTTTTTAATACATGATTTCCAACTCTCTGCCATTTATAAACTAAACTAAAATAAGTTTATGGAATCACAAGCTTTTGGAATGTCACTCTTTCAACAGGTCCAAAAGCTCATGATTCCAAATAAACCTGTTGGATTTTAACCTGGTATTATGAGACTTCTTCCTGTGCTTACCCCACGCCGTCATTTCCGCATCTAAAATAAAATAGCATGAAATATCAGCCCTCATAATTACCCATTATTTTCTTTGGTGCTGCCCTATGTTTCCATGTTGCTGCCTTTGAATAAGTCATAAGCCTTTCTAGAAAGCTTCCATCAAAGGGTGGCCAGCTGCTCACACTTGGGCGATTTTCCAGTCCTGCTGCAGTGAATGGAAATTTGCCTGAGCGCCAAATTCTCCATCCTTGCTGGCAGCGGCAGCAGGGAGTGAATGCGGTGTAAGATCGCGCCCCATGTCTCTTTGTGCTTGGTGATGCGGGTGGTTTTATTTCTGTTGTTTGTGCATTCTTGCATGTGTTTTCCGCCTCTCACTACCAGCTTGGAGTAACAGGCAGGTTCGTACTCCTGTAACCCAGAAGAGGATGGTGGCATCTCAGCCGGCAACTACACTAACTCTCCATCAAGGATTACATCTGAATTTGATCTCACGGCCAATTTAGAATTCAAATCTCTCCCACCAGAGCCGAGAGGCTAATCCATTAACCGATTCACTGTTGCAAATCCAAAAGAGAAAATGCTGGAAAATCTCAGCAGGTCTGGCAGCATCTGTAAAGAGAGAAAAGAGCTGACGTTTTGAGTCCAGGTGACCCTTTGTCACAGCTAAAAGGCATAGAAAGTGGGAGATATTTATACTGCAGGGGGAGGGAATGAAAGATGAGTCAAAGCCACAGAAACCAGGAGAAAGGCTGCTAATGGCAGCCCAGAGAGAGAATAAAGAATGTAAACTGTGACAGATGAAGATTTTGGGGGAGTGGGAAAGTTGGGACAGAGATAGAATGTAAAGGGGAAGCGAAGGGGACAGAAAAGATAAATGAAGAGCAATGAAGTAGGGGGAAAGAGTGGGGGGAGAAAGAAAGAAGAAAAATGAAGAAAGACAATAAAGACATAGAAGGAGTGATTGTTTTAAAATACTGGTCAAGAAGGCCAGCATTTATCTTTGCACTAAGGAGAACTCTGGAATGATCTGATGTTTAAAAATTCTGAATATTTTGCAGTGGAGAGATGTGAAGAGAATGCTTCCAACTGTAAGAGGATCCAGAATTAGGGGCTAGAAATATGAGATAGTATTACATGCAAGTACACAAGACTCGGCTGTCTCTTTTCCCTCTCCTCATTTGAACACAACTGAAATTTTTTTCTTAAGACTGTTCACACTAACCGGACTTTCCCATCCCGCCACAGTGAATGGAGATTTGGCTGGGCACCAAATTCTCCAACCTTGTTGCAGTGGGACCGTGGTGTGAATGGCTGATAAGATCATGCCCAGAGAGTTTTTAACTGTTTGTGTGCTATGACTATAAAAGACACAAACAGGTTTTCTTTATTTTTTTAAAAAATAAGGGTAGCTCTTATTATACTTCACACTGACTTTCGCATACACATAGTTTTAAATCTCTTTGTTATTCATTCATGGGACATGGGTGTCACGGGCTGTCCAGCATATATTGCCCATTCCTAGTTGCCCGTGGAGGGCAGTCGAGAGTCAACCACATTGCTGTGGCTCTGGAGTTACATGTAGACCAAACCAAGTAAGGATGGCAGATTCCCTTCTCTAAAAGGACATTAGTGAACCAGATGACTCTTTTCCCGACAATCGACAATGATTTCATGGTCATCTGTAGATTCTTAATTCCGGATATTGTTTATATCGAATTCAAATTCCAACATCTGCCGTGGCAGGATTCGAGGCCGAGTCTCCAGAACATTCACTGAGTTTCTGGATTGATAATCTAACAATAACGCCACTAGGCCATCGCCTCCCCTATTGTTCACAGGGATTGTTCTCAAGTGTCCTCGGACAACTGGGGATAGGCAATAAATGCAGGCCAGCTCGTGACACCAATGTCAAAAAAAAAAGCTACTAATAAATCCAATTGGGAAATCAGGAGAAATTTCTCTTTTTGGAGAGTGTCTGGAACGTGGAGCTTGCTACCAAGAGAGGTGATTGAGGTAAATAGCTGAGGTACTTCCAAAAGGAACTTAAATGAGAGGAAAAGGGAGAAAAAGATTCAATAAGAGGGATGGGAAAAGGCTGGTGTGCTGGTCTGGACACCAGCACAGACTAGCTGGTCATTCCTGGGCTGTGGGTTCAATGTAATTCTACACAATTTATTTATTCAGGAGCAGTTGTACATCACAATACTGCCTATTCTCTGTGGGACCATGTAACATACAGTACAAAAACTGTATATCATTCCTCTTAATCATTCATTGTCTCTGACTTAAATCTTTTTTGACATCCTCGGCAGAAAGCGAGCAGTTCCAGGGCTACTAGAAAGGTTGACTGAAGGGAGGAAACATGCGTTCGGTGTTGGACTGAGCTTCCGAAGCAAGGAATGACAACCTTTCAACCCTTTCCCCAGTCAATGTGTCAAATACTCCTTTTATCCAATTTCTTCACAACCATTTCAAAGAGATAATTTGACATATTTGGTATCATAAAGCACTTATTCTTTCAGAATTGAAATGCAGTATTTGATTTAGAGAATATAGCACTTGATTGTGGCTAAATTGACAAGTGTTGAGGCTACTGTCAATATATTTCATCTGTCAAGTGATTTTAGAAGCAGTAGGGTTGATAGCTAAGCTTCTTGGCAGTGATTTAGCAATTGCGCTGTAATGAAGCTGATCATGTCTCTTCTTTCCTATTTTGACAGATGACAAACTCTCCTGCCGAGAGAGTGCTACAGTACACAGGATGGCCAGTGGATGGAATACATGATATCTGTCGCTAAAGGAAAACTATCGTTCCAAATGCAAATGATTTGTGTTTTCTTGTTTCTTTCATTCTGCAACAGGCAGTTAGTGAGTCAGACCCTAACTGGAAATTATATTGGCTCACCTGCAGTATTTGGTTAATGCTTCAGGGTTTGAAAAGGAAGTTATTTGTACCCCTTTGTGCAAACACTAACTCCGCCGCAACAAATGGCAAGTATTCTGTCCCTTTTATTTACAGATTGAGCCAATGGGGTATGTTGATATCCGATTCTGGTCTTGATCTAATTACAGTGAGGCTTCTTCCTCTGCCTCTGTGCACCCAGTGTAACTTCATTATCAGATTATCCTTTTGCAAGGGGATAAAAAAAAAGAATATTAAAGAAATTCAGTTCCGAAGTGCTCAGGCAGCACAGAACGCAACAGGGTAAATTTGTTCTGAGCTCCGTGGGCACTTTGCGGGAGAGGTGTGGGATGTAGCCACATGGTACGGAGCATTACAATGTCCAGCAGGCATGTCGCATTGGTGCACACATCTGTGACCTTTAAATTGACACCATGATGTACAGTGCCAATTAAGTGTGGATTTGATCTCCGAACTTTGCAGTTGAAGCCAGTCAGCTATATCACAAAAGCCATTGTTTTCACCGGCAGAATTCTACGTTTCTTTGCTTTAAGTGAGAAATGTTAATTTTGCATCTACAAACACAGCCTGGCCTGGCTGCCGGTTGCTGGAATTTATACAACTCATTGGTAGCAGTTACAGTTGACTTATCATTTTCTTAGCTTAGGAGCGCCCATCACAGCACAAACTGAATAAATATTCTGGCGCAAATCTCTCCAGGTGGGTGATGTTTGCTCTGGAGATAAACAAAGCTGCTTGAACGTTGTGCCGATTGCAGAGAATAAGCAAAATGCAGAGGGGTGGGTGCCTGGAACTCGCTGCCGGGGGAGGTAGTGGAAATAGGTATGATAGTGGCTTTGAAGGAGCATTTTGACAAATACGTGAATAGGATGGAAATAAAGGGATATGGTCCCAGGAAGAGGGTTTAAATTCAGCCAGGCAGCATGGTCAGTGCAGGCTTGGGAGGACAAAGGGTCTGTTCCTGCGCTGTAATTTTCTTTGTCCCAAATAAAACTGTACCTATTCAAAGATTTTGGCCAAAATTCCCAATGGAATTCCCATCGACAGCAGCAGGATCAGAGAAATCCCACCACTAGCAAACAACACGTCACCTCCTGCCGGCAGGAATCTGGGAGGCCGGAGAGTCTCGCCCTGTATTCTTCCAGAACTGGGCATGTTAACATGTCACTATTGGTAGAATTATATTAATGAACAATATTAATGGACCCAGAAGCAAAAGTTGGCAAACCAAATGAACTTGCACCTAGTAACTCAAATTGCACCGAAACTGAACAAAGATGATATCACAAAATCCATAGAATCCCGACAGTGTAGAAGGAGGCCATTCAGCCCATCGAGTCTGTGCCGATCACAATCCCACCCAGGCCCTATTCCCGTAACCTCACATATTTAGTTTGCGAACCCCAAGACACTAGGGTCGATTTAGCATGGCCAGTCAAGCTAACCTGCACACCTTTGGACTGGGGGAGGAAACCAGAGCACTCGGAGGAAACCCACGCAAGACACGGGGACAAACTCCGCACAGACAGTGACCCAAGCCGGGAATCGAACTTGTGTCCTTGACGCTGTGAAATAGCTGTGCCGCCATGCCACCCCATTTCACCTCTCTGGCACCTTTCACTCCCCTAGGACATCCCAAAGCATTTTGCAGCCAAAGAAGTAATTTTTCAGAGGCAGTCGCAACTGATAATGTAAGAAATACATTAATGATCAGGGTTGTAGTAATATATCCCTTGACTATCCTATCTGTGTCTTGAGTACCTTACCAGTATTTCTAACAGCTGATTATTACAGAAATGATCATCATTGCAATCTTTTAAGATACAAACATGATTCATTTGAAAGCAGTGTTCTAGCTATGGTTGTGCAGTGCTATAGGGGTGATGCAGCAGACTGTGCATTATTCATAAATCACATTTTAGAGGATTAAGATAATCACCCATCTTTCCTTCATGGTCAAAGTAATAGTGAAGTATGATAGTTGCCAGGAATGTACAATCAATATGCTTTTGGTTATAAGGACCGGATTAATAATTTTGAGTCCCAAACAATGGAACCCTCTCTCTGTAGATTCTTCCAACAATTTTGGCCTTTGTTTTGGAAATGCAGCAGTTTAAAATAAAGCTTCAATTCTGCAATTTTCGCAACTTAGCTTAGGAAGGACCGTCGCACAATTTAAATAAATATTTTTGCCCCAGGTGTGTGATGTTTGCCCTGGAGATAGACCAAGCTGTCTGAGTGTGGTGCCGAATGTATAGAATAAGCAAAAAGCATATTAAATAAAACTGCACCACTTCAGAAATTTTGACAGGAATTCTCTGGCCGGGAGTTAATCGCAAACATTCTCCAAGGAAGAAGAAATGAAAATAGCAAAGCCACCTTCAGACAGGAGTGGCTTTCTGCCGAGGTTGTTCTTAATGTGGGTATGCCGGTGTTGGACTGGGGTAAACACAGTAAGAAGTCTCACAGTAAGAACACCAAATCCAACAAGTGAAGAGTTCTGGTCTCAAACAGAGCATATAAAAGGCACACATAGTATTCTGTAAACTGTGCTCTCCACTCATCTGATGAAGGGGCAAACTCCGAAAGCTTGTGCGTTTACTATCAAATAAACTGATTGGACTTTAACCTAGTGTTGTGAGACTTCTAACGAGGTTGCTCTTGAAAGGGATGGGAACTCTACGTACAACTTCTCCATAATTCACTCAACAAGCTGCAAATTATTTACAGACCCAGTCATAAAGACATCTGCTGATGATACCAGAGAGTTCACAGCTCATTTGACAATCGTAGTGACCTCATCTTCGTGAGAATCGAAATGTTTTCTTGGCATTGGGTTTTGTGACTGAGAGATGAAATCTGTTCACTCTGGCCAACAAGAGACAGCCAGAAAAGAAAAGCAGTTTTTGCCCTGAATATATCATTGAGGTTTGGTTTCGGGGAATACGTCACATCCAGACTCTCTCAAACATCTCTCTGTGAAAAGTATCATTGATTGGCTGAGCCCAATTACATTAGTATCATTAAGCCTTTCCCCAGTGTACACACGGATTCAGGTTGGACAGAGTCTGCTTGTTAGGCTGGCTATTTCCTTTAAATTTTCAGTCCAGTTTTATAACTTGCCCATATTATGTAAATTCAAAGGGTATGTTAGATAAATAAAGCTATCAAGGATTTGAGAATCCATTGGTGGGGGTAGCATCACTTTTCTGCTAAAGGCAGCACAGTGGCACAGAGGTTAGCACAGCCGCCTCACAGCGCCAGGGGCCATGTTCTGTTCCTAGCTTGGGTCAATGTCTGTGTGTAATCATAGAACCCCCACAGTGCAGCAGAAGGCCACTCAGCCCATCAAGTCTGCACCAACAGCAATCCCATCTGTGTCCTATCTCTGTAATCCCACGTATTTACGCTGCTAAGCCCCCGATGCGCTGTATCGATTAGGTGGCTTGGCCATGGTAAATGTGTGGGGTTGCTGCCTGTTTGTTGAACATTGCTTTTGTGATATTAGGACAAGACATCAGAGTGGCACAGTGGTTAGCACTGCTGCCTCACTGCACCATGGACCAGGGTTCGATTTTCCGCTTGGGTGATTGACTGTGTGGAGTTTGTACATTCTCCCCATGTTTGCATGGGTTTTTCTCCAAATATGTGCAGGCTGTTTTGATAGGCCGAGCTAAATGCATGACTTACAGGGATAGAGTGCAGACTGGGCCTGGATACGATGCTCTTTTGAAGAGTTGCTGCAAACTCGATGGGCTGAATGGCCTCAGTCTGCACTATTGGGATTCTACAGTTCTAAAAACTGTAACTAAACGACTTGCATTTATTTATTTATTGGCTGTGGGTATTAATAGCAGAGCAAATATTTATTGCCCATCCCTAATTACCCCTGAATTAGAACATAGAACATAGAACATTACAGCACAGAACAGGCCCTTCGGCCTTCAATGTTGCGCCGACCAATATAAAAAGCAATGCCCCTCCAAACTAAACCATTCCCTTCTCTTCCATATACTTATCAAATAACCTCTTAAACGCCACCAAACTTGGCGCATCTACAACTGCTGCAGGCAGGGCATTCCACTCCCGAACCACCCTTTGGGTATAGAACCTACCTCTGATATCCGTCCTATAACTATCACCCCTTAATTTAAAGCTGTGTCCCCTCGTGCTAGCTTTTTCCATCCTAGGTAAAAGGCTATCACTGTCCACCCTATCTAAACCTCTAATCATCTTATATGTTTCGATTAGGTCCCCTCTTAGCCGCCTCCTTTCTAACGAAAACAACTCAAATCCCTCAGCCTCTCTTCATAAGACCTGCCCTCCATACCAGGCAACATCCTGGTAAACCTCCTCTGTACTCTCTCCAATGCCTCCACATCTTTCTTATAATGTGTGGGGACCAGAACTGCACACAATACTCCAAGTGCGGCCGCACTAGAGTTTTGTACAGTTGCAACATGACGTTGCGGCTCCGAAATTCAATCCCTCTACAATAAAAGCCAAGACTCCATATGCCTTCCTAACAACCTTCTCGACCTGACTGCCTACTTTCAGGGATCTATGCACATACACACCAAGATCCCTCTGTTCATCAACGCTATTAAGAATCCTACCATTAGCCCTATACTCTACACATTTATTATTCCTGCCATAGTGCATTACCTCACACTTTTCCACATTAAACTCCATTTGCCACCTCTCGGCCCAGCTCTGCAACTTGTCCAATTCCCTCTGCAAACTATAACACCCCTCTTCACTATCTACCACTCCACCGACTTTAGTGTCATCTGCAATTGAGTGGCTTGCCAGGCTATTTAAGAGTCACATGTAGGCCAGACTAAGTAAGGACAGCAGATTTCCTTCCCTAAAGGGCATTGGTGAACCAGATGGGTTTTTGTAACTACTACATCATGGTCATCAATAGATTTTTAATTTCAGATTTTTATTGAATTCAAATTTCACTATCTTCTTTGCTGGGATTCGAACTCAGGTCTCGAGTGTTATCCTAGGTCATAGGTTACTAGTCCAGTGACAATACCACCAACCCCACCTGCCGGTGTAGGAAGTACATCCACTGACCTTAGGGTGAGGGGATGAGTTCCCCTGAGAGTTAGGAAGCAACAAATCCCAGGATGGGGTGGGGGAGGTGAGATGTCAGGGTGAGGGTAGCAGTGGGAGAGGTGCAGAGGGAGGTGAATTGGGGTGGATAGAGGCTCCTCATAGCAATTGCGGTGTAATGCAGAATAGAATCCCAGCCTTCCCATTGGCTCCTTAAGTCATGATGGAAGTACATTGAATCTCAGAGTCTGTAATGACTTCAATCACTATCAGGCCAATGAGGTTGGCCTACTGGGATATGAATTCCCTGATTAAGGATCCAATTGATTGGCCAATCAGGGAGTCTTTTCTTTATAACGTGCAAGGAGTGTCAGTTCCAATGAAGTACGAAGAAAAGATTCCCTGATTGGCCCATCACTTTGGCTCCTTAACAAGGAAGCTCATTCTCCAGTAGACCAATCTCAATGGCCTGATTGAAGTCATTACAGAGTTCATCTCCAGACCTGCAATGTGCTGGCATCCTCCAGCTGTACAAGGTGGTTCAAGATGTAGAGATGCCAGCGTTGGACTGGGGTAAACACAGTAAGAAGTCTGACAACACCAGGTTTAAGTCCAACCCATTTATCTGATAGTAAACTCACAAGCATTCACCTGACAGAGAGGATAATCTCAAAAGCTTGTGAGTTTACTATCAAATAAGTAGGTTGGACTTAAACCTAGTGTTGTCAGACTTCTTACCATGGTGGTTCAATCCAGGGTAATAGCACAATCTGAACGTGTTAACTCCTCATAGCTCTCGCCGTTCCACTCCAACGTGAAGATGATTGATAGCTTTGAAAAATAAAGAGAATAAAAATGCTTCCATGTTCAGGGCAATACTGCGTAATTTACAGTGTTGTGGCTGCTAAATATGTGAATATTGCTGAGTCAACCAATCATTTTCAAATAGCAGAGGATATTAGAGATTCAGGTTACAGACAGAGGAGACTTTTTTTCTCTCTCTAGAAAGCAATTGACAACTCTTACCGCTGATCAAAGGCATACATTATGATAACTTGATACCACTGCCCAGAAACATGTGGACACAGCTGTAGTGTCATGTGTCACAGCTGTAGTTCTTGCCATCTGGCAAGGACATAAAGGAGGACCGAATCAAACAATTACTGTAATTCATAACACCAACTCTGCATTCAGAACACAGTGCCGGCTTTATGCAGTAACTCCCCATTAAAACACACCCAGCCATGTAAAAATGTTTTAATCACCTGTCAATCTCACCCATGTGACTGTGCCAAAAAAAATCCCTGTACTTTACTATCCATTGTCCTGCTGGGAGACTGTCACACTTGCAAATGGACGCTTCTTGTTTTAAATGCCGCGGAGGCATGATGTTATGTCTCCCCGAACTGTCAGACATTTTTTGTTTAAGTTACAGCAAAAACTTGTTTTGGCAGGCTTTAAATCAAAGTGTGTCATCTGGGCAAAAAATAAAAAGAATTCACTTAACAGAAGTTTGCTTTTCGCAAACACAACTTTAACGGGATGACTACAAATGGGGTGGAGAGAAACGGCCTGGGGTTTTTAGAAGCCGTATTTATATAGCAAAAATATTCACTTGTCGGATGTTTACTTAAGCGAGGCTGGCCGCACCACTGGTCTTGGATTGGTAAATACGGGAGATGTAAGTGCCACAGAAGCGCAAGTTAACTGGTCTGAATTAAATAAGGGTCTGATCTAAAGGAGAGCACTGTCTCAGGTCCATCACTATTTGCACAGCGCATGGAGCCAGAATTTTAGCCCGACCTACTTGGAATTCCTTGTTAAATTTAAATTTGGTTTTGGCCACTGTGATTTTCTTCTTGTTTTAATGAGATGAGATTCTGGCTTCATACACTGGCAGCACTGTGGCACAGTGGACCTGGGTTGAATTCCTGTCTCGGGCCACTATCTGTGTGGGGTTTGCATATTCTCCCCGTGTCTGTATGGATTTCCTCTGGGTGCTCTGGTTTCTTCCCACAGTAAGAAGTCTCACAACGCCAGTTTAAAATTATGAGACTTCTTACTGTGTTTATCCCAGTCCAACACCAGCATCTCCACATCATTCCTCCCACAGTCCAAAGATGTACAGGTTAAGTAAATTGGTCATGCTAAACTGCCCCTTAGTGTCACAAGATGTGTATGTTAGGAGGGTTAGTGAGGTAAATGTGTGGGGTACATTCAAATAGGGTTGATGGTGGGCCTGGGTAAGATGCTCTATCAGAGATTAGATGGGTCAAATAGCGTTCTTTTGCACAGTAGGGATTCTATGATACTGGAGCTACCTGTCACTGAAACTCCTATTTCCACCCCTTTTAACAATTTCACTCCTAGCTCAGTCTGTCCAGTCCTTAAGCCCCATAACAGTGGCTACGCCACCCATTCAGGTTGACCACTCCAAAGTCGCCCCTGTCTGCTTTCTCACATTCCAACCCCCACAAACTTAGGGTCATCCAAAATTCTGCTGCCTATGACCTTTGTCACATTCCTGTGTCTCGTTCATTTGTTCTCTGACCTATATTGACTCCCAGAGCAACACTTTGATTTTAAAATTCTAATCCTTGTTTTCAAATCCCTCTGTGGCTATCTCTGTAATATTCTCAAGTCCTACAATCCTTTTAGATATCTGTGCTTGTCCATTGCTAGTCTCTTGATCTTCTTTGTATTTAATCATTCCACTATTGATGGCCATGCCTCATTTGCCTCAGCCCCAAGCTTTGCAATTCTCTCCCCAAACCTCTCTTCCTTCCTACTTCTTTTAAGATACACCTTAAGAAGCGTCTTTGGACCTTAAGTCCAATGATGTGCAGGTTAGGTTGATTGGCCAACTAATTTGACCTTAGTGTCAAGAGGATTAGTAGGGTAAGTATGTGGGGTTATGGGAATAGGGTCGGGTGGGATTGTAGTCAGTACATACTCAATGGGCCAAATAGCGTGTACTGTAGGGATTCTATAGATACTGCCTCATTGAGCTTTTGAGCATCTACCTAAATATTTTTCTACGTAGACTGCTATCAAACATTTGCCTTTTAATGTTCCTGTGAAGTGCTTTACAACTTTTTATTACATTAAAAAGTGTCATACAAACATTTTTGTTATTTGTTCAGGGGATGGTCCAGTATGTATTGCCCATTCCTAAGGGCATTTAAGAATCAACCACATTGCTGTGGCTCTGGAGTTCACATGTAGGCCAGGCTGGGTAAGGAGGGCAGATTTCCTTCCTTAACGGACATTAGTGAACCGGATGGGTTTTTACAACAATTGTTAATGGTTTCATGGTCATCAGTAAATTTTTAATTCCAGGTATTTTCTATTGAATTCAAATTCCATCATCTGTCAAGATGGGATTCAAACCTGGATCCCCAGAACATTACTTGTGTGTCTGGATTATTCGTGCAGGACAGTACCACCTCACCACTGCCTCCCCTATGTTTTTGTTATTCTCAGAAAGATTCCATGGGCGGTTTCCACTGCACACAGCGAACAGAATCTCGGTATCCAGCAGCAGGACGAAAGAGCTGGATTTTCCTGTGTAGGAATCAATAGTTGGCTGGGGACTAATATCCTCTTGAAATCCAAATCAGAAGAGCACCAAAACCTAGAAGCAAATTTCACAAGGAGTCACAAAGCTGATGGATATTGCAGAGAAGAAGTTCACACTGCTGGTTTCCATGGGGGAAGGATCCGGAGATGCATAAACCAGAGGGGATTGTTTTGGATCAAACTGAAAATAAAATCCTGAACTTAAACCATGCGGCAGAACTGCTGCATTGTCTTGTTATGTTCCACTATCAAATCCACATTGAGAAATCCAAGAACATCCTTACCTCCAACAGAGCAGCAGGAATACAAATCATTCCTGTTAGCTTTGGCATCTGAAGCTTTATGTAAGACACAAACTGGAAATATAAAGGATGCAAATTTACATTGAAAAGTATTTTCCAAGCTCTGATAAGGAGGTGTCACTAATGTTGTAACAAGAACAGGGGTATTTTTTGGTTCATTTCTATTAGCCTTGCATCATGGCATTTATTTTTATCATCTAACTAGAGGCTGTCCAAACAGTGGTTAGCCATGATAGGTAATTACTTACTATATAAGATATGTCTTTGTTACCTTGGTGAAGAATAGAAACAAATTATTGGGTGTTCAACCCACCAACATCTCTACTTTCTCAGGAATGAAGAAATTTCAACACGTCCACTATGACTCGCATCAATTTATACAGATGCATCATAGAAAGTGTCCTTTCTGGTCGGATCCACAGCTTGGTACAGCCCCTGCTCTGCCCAAGACCACAAGAAGTGACAAAGGATTGTGAATGTAGCTCAGTCCCATCCATTGACCCGGTCTACACTTCTCACTGCCTTGGAAAAACAGCCAAAATAATCAACGACCCTACACACCCCGGACATTCTCTCTTGCATCTTCTTCAGTCAGGAAAAAGATACAAAAGTCCAAGGGCATGTACCAAACCGACTCAAGAGCAGCTTCTTCCCTGCTGCCATCAGACTTTTCAACATTAGTCTGATATTGTGGCCATAGATTGCCAATGAGCCAACTAATCCCATGGCAGTCTTTCTTGGAATACATTAAAGATAAGTCCAATTATATGATTAGATCAATAATTAGAGTTAAGGAATCTCAACTGGTTGAAATAAACCAGACTTTGTAACTGGTTTTTCAATCAATCATCAGGTTAGCGCAATGAGAAATCTCTCAACATCAGGTCAAAATCCAACAGATTTATTTGGAATTATGAACTTTTGGAATGCTGCTTCTTCCTCAGGTGAGTGGAGAGGTAAATTTCACAAACACAGCATATCCAGACAAAGGCACAATTGCAAGATAATGCTAGTCTTTACAGGTACAGTGGAGGTTAAAGAGATACGAATTGTCTCAAGCCAAGATAGTTAGTGAGATTTTGCAAGCCCTAGTCAAATAGTGGGGATGACATGTATAGAATTATAGAATAGAATCCCTATTGTGCAGAAGGAGGCCATTTGGCCCATCGAGTCTGCATGATCACAATCCCACCCTGGCCCTATTCCCACAACACCACACATTTACCATGACGCTGGGGTCAATTTAGCATGGCCAATCAATCTAACCAGCACATCTTTGGACAGTGGGAAGAAACCCATGCAGGCATGGGGAGAATGTGCAAACTCCACCCAAACAGTGACCTGAGGCTGGAATTGAATTTGGATCTCTGGAACTGTGAGGCAGCAGTGCTAACCACCGTGTCACATAGTGTGACATGAACCCAAAATCCCGGTTGAGGCCATCCTCATGCATGTGGAACTTGGCTATCAGGTTCTGCGTTGTTGTGCGTCTTGAAGGCCGCCTTGGAGAACGCATACCCAAAGAAAAGAAGCTGAATGTCCGTGACTGCTGAAGTGTTCCCTGACAGGGGTAGGGAACACTCCTGCCTGGTGATTGTCGAACAGTGTCCATTCATCCATTGTCGTAGCATCCGCATGGTCTCGCTGATGTATCATGCCTCGGGGCATCCTTCCCTGCAGCAGATGAGGTAGGCGACATTGGCCCAATTACATGAGTGTGTACCATGTACCTGATGGGAAGTGTTTTCACGAGTGATGATGGTATCCATGTTGATGATCCACTTTGCAGAAGTTGCCCTGGCAGGGTTGTGTGGTGTTGTGGTCCTGAAGGCAGGATAGTTTGCTGTGAACAATAATCTGTTGGTCTCCTAGTCAGTGGGTTAATCAAAGATGACCATGAGATATAACGGGTCCGGTTTAGTGAATTGTTTAAATGATGTTCCTTCAAAGAAAAGCAGGCTTGAAATCGATAGAACATGGCAAATCTGCACTCAAATTAAATAAAAGTAATGAAAAGAATTAAATTAGAATGGAAAGAATGATGAGAACATAGAGAAAAGAGGAAAGATGGGACAAGCAGAAGTCATCTTCCAAGATTTGAAATTGTATTTCATTTCGGTTAATGAATGAATCCAGAATAATGATGTTCCTTTAGTTATTGAGTGAATTTTTAAAATGTAATGTCAATCTTCCTTTCACTGCTGTATCATATGATTGAAGAGCATTAAAGCAAAGAGCTGGTCCAGAGAGATTCCTAAAACCTCTCAGCAGTTAGAGGATTAAAGGAGATAACCCCTTTCTGCAGACAGGACTAGTCTGCAGTCTTCAACAAACTGGACCCCGAATTCTCTGGCCTTTCATGCCTGACCGCTGCCAACGAGAATGAAAAATTTGGTGCTCAGCCAAATCTCCGTTCACTGCAGCGGGAACAGAATGCCGCGAGCAAGAATTCCAGCACTGGGACTTTTACTGTGCTTTCAAACAATATTTGAGAGGGGCGAGAAACAATGAGATCCTCTCCGCTCCAGCGATCATTCCCTGATGTGTTCTGTTTCCTCCCAAATTTCCTACTTGGCACCTCAGGCTTCCTGAATGGATGCTCTGATATTGTCATACCAGCGTGCACAAGATTGACCTTTGTTGTTTATGCATTTCTTCTAATTTTCTTTGTTGTTGGTCTTTTTATATCTCCTTTCGTGAGAGATCACAAATGTTGAGTGCTCTCTTGTGGCTGATATCTCTCTGTCAGAGAGAGAGAGCACACATATAGGCTATTCAATGATAGAAGAATTCAGCCTTGTCCAATCCGATCCTGCTCATGCGGCTTGCCATTCCAACACGGATCTTGTATTGCAACTACGCATGGGAAATCTCTCTGAAATTTCCTTTCCCTAGTTCAAGGCAAACACGCAGCTTCTCAAATCCTGTCTCAGTTGAGATTAAGACCAGGCCAAGAATATAATATAGGCTCTTCAGAGCCAATGTTGCACTGGGAGACACTGGTGTATACAAGCTCTACTCTTGGGAACATAAGAACAATAGTAGGCCATTCAGCCCCTCGAGCCCTTTCCATAAGACCATGGCTGATTTGTGGCCTAACTCCATGTACCTGCCCTAGGCCCAAGTCCTTTAATACCCTTGCCCAATAAAAATTTCTCTCTCTCAGGACTTAAACCTAACAATTGAACCAGCATCAAACGCTGTTTGAGAAAGAGAGCTCCTCATTTTGTATCCCGAGAAACAAATGTTTCAGGTAATGTATCAGCCAAATGTCATCATTAATGATTAACAATTTAATTATTCCTTGATTTAATTCCTTTTCATCTTCCTAAATATGTAAGCTATACTTATATGTACTATGTGATTTTTTATGTATATAAATGAGCCTCACTGTAAATTCCAAGCTTATGCAGCAGATTTTAATATGAATCTTCTTTCTCTTGTCTCCTGATGAAATTCCCAGTTTCATTAGTTTTAGCAAAGCACTGATATAGTGGCCAATTTAAAGGCCACACAGGAAATATGCAATATAAAATAATTTCTATATTGGGATAATAATTGGGATCCAAGTTAGTTTTATTTTAAGACAATTGCAGCAATAATGAAGTCTATTCTTCATTGAAATCCACGTAAAATCGGGAAGATTTGCTGCACACACTTGATTTGATTTGATTTATTATTGCCTTATGTATTAGTACACAGTGAAAATATTGTTCTTGTGCTCCATACAGATTAGATGGACATAGTATTAACAGAGTACATAAGGGAGAAAGGAAAGAGAGAGTGCAGAATGCAATGTTACAGTCATAGCTAGGGTGGAGAGAAAGATCAACTTAATATAATATGGGTCCATTCAAAAGTCTGACAGAATTAGGGGAGTTGGTTGGTACATGAACTTTAGACTTTTGTATCTTTTTCCCTGATGGAAAAAGGTGGAAAGGAGAATTTCTGGGGTGCGTGGGATCCTTGAGTACGCTGGTTGCTTTTCCTGAAGCAGCGGGAAGTGTAAACGGAGGCAATGGATGGGAGGCTGGTTTGTGTGATGGATTGGGTTGTGTTGACAACCCTTTGTTGTTTCTTGCAGTCTTGGCCAGAGCAGGTGCAAAACCAAACTGCGATACAACCAGAAAGATGTGGGTTCAAATCTCAAAGTTTGCAAACCATTTTATGGACACACATCCTCAGAATTCCAGGCTAATTTATTTAAGAGATAACATCAGGAATTTTGTACTCACTTCTTTGTGAAGTAATTTAAGTTGCTGATAGAACTCAGAATCACAATGATTTGCCTCCACTCAGTTGGCAGGCAGTAAGAACATTGCATACTATTTTTAAGTTTGTAGTAACCTGAGATTTATTTCAAATTGAATGTGGGGACTGCCCCCAGTTTCAGCAGGTGCTCTGCATTCTGCGAATGTGTATCCAGACATGCCATTCACATAGTTACCATCTGATTTAAATAGTAATGGACTATATTTGACCAAAATGAAATTGTGTCCAATGCTCTGAAAATGTGTTTCGCATTTGACTGTTACGAGGTCATCACTGTAAAGTTAGCACCTTCAAAAGCAATAAAGTGCAAGCAAAAACTGATACTACAGACTTAGCTAAGAAAGTAAGTAATGTTAGTATTAATCTCAAACAAGAGCCAAGAAGACAAATTAAATTGAGTTTTTAATTTGTCAACAATGATATTGAACCAAAAGAATGTGAAAGATGCAAAACTTCAATATGGTAAGCAGAAATTTATATAGAATCCTGCAAAATCTATTTTTGTTATTGTGTTATGGTTCAAGTTAGAAGTTCCAAGGTGTTTTATGGATCATAAGTTTTGCATCTTGAATTTTGGTTAGGATAAGTATGATATGTTCGACTTCAGGTATGATTCAAATTACCCACTAGGGAGCTTTTATCATTGTTTATTTAAGAATATAGTTAACATGCATCATAAGAAAATTAGAAAGTTTTTTTTATCAATTAGAAACAAGAAACAAAACAGGCACTATAATGTACAACATTTAACAAAGATATCTAATGTGTTCTAATCAAACCAAAACTCTTGCCATTGACAAAACCCTTTAAACAAGTTCAGTGCAGCAAAGTCTGCTGTTCAAGTGACAATGAAAATCAAGTCCTTTGGCTGAAGTCTGCAGTTTTCTGGATTCACTCCAAACAGTTTGAAGATAAGACAGCTTCCCAAAGCACCAGAGACACTCTGGTCCAGCCCTCAGCAACAGCTAGCTTTCACCCTTCAGGAAAACAAGTGAATTTCCAAAGGGAAAAAAAGAGGGAAGACACTACTTTTTAGCTTGCTGTTCCTCACTGGCAGCATTATGACACATCCACATTATTTATTACTACTTTTCAAAATTTAAAACCAGTCAAGTTGACCATGCTTGTGTTGAGGAGATACCTGAAGGCCCCAGGGGTTGAGGGTCAATATTAGGCATTGTCCCCTTGGCAGTGCCCACTGGGGGGCTATTTTCCTCCATTGTTGAGGAGAAAGTCATGCATGCCATAACAACATTGGATGATAACTGCTTGTAGCTACTGGACTATATCTTAACATCTCTCACTAAAGTCTTCAAAAGCATTCAAAACTGATCAAGACTGCTTCAAAAGGTGACAATCTGAAAGAAATACACTGAACAGACAAACCATTGTATAATTTCAAGAAGAAATTAGATATAGCTCTTGGGGTGAAAGAGATCGAGAGATATGGGGGTATTAGGACATTGAATTCGATGATCAGCCATGATCAAGATGAATGGTGGAGCAGGGTCGAAGGGCTGAATGGCCTCCTTCTACTTCTGGTTTCCATGTAAAGTTTATTTATCAGTGTCACAAGTAGGCTTGTGTTAACAGTTCAATTCAGTTACTGGGAAAGCCCCCTAGTTGCCACCCTCCGCTGCTGTTCGGGTACACTGAGGTACAAGTTAGCATGGCTGGTGCACTCTTACCAGTACGTCATTCAGACTGTGGGAGAAAACTGGAGCACCAGGAAGAAACCCACCCAGACACGGGGGAAATTGTGCATACTTCATACAGACAGTGACCCAAGCTGGGAATGGAACCCAGATCCCTGGTGCTGTGAAGCAGCAGTGCTAACCACCGTGCCACCCCATGTTTCTATGTAAGTGAATGATCTAGTTGTGATACAATGGCTGAACTTCTCCAGTCTCGTACGGAGAATCTCAGCTGTGGGCGAGGCCAACAAATTCCGGCCAATATATTATCCTATTTAAAAATTGTTTGTTTAACAAAGGTGGGTAAAATAACAGAAACATTGCAACTCCAAAAACTAATCTACTACTTCACCATTTTTAATCTTTAAGGATGTGGGCTTCGTTGGCTAAACTAACATTTATTTAGCATTTGTTGCTGTTGCTGAGCATAACATTTATTTAGAACAACTTTGTTCAAGAAGGGGAAGAAAGACTTTCCAGGGAATTATAGGCCAGTGAGTCTTACTTCTGTTGTGGGTAAAGTATTGGAGAGAATTATTAGGGATAGGATTTATAGTTATTTGGAGGGAAATGAATTGATTGGGGATAGTCAGCATGGTTTTGTGAAGGGTAGGTCGTGCCTTACTAACCTCATTGAGTTTTTTGAAAAAGTGACCAAAGAGGTGGATAGAACATAGAACATAGAACATTACAGCACAAAACAGGCCCTTCGGCCTTCGATGTTGCGCCGACCAATATAAAAAGCAATGCCCCTCCAAACTAAACCATTCCCTTCTCTTCCATATACTTATCAACTAACCTCTTAAACGCCACCAAACTTTGCGCATCTACAACTGCTGCAGGCAGGGCATTCCACTCCCGAACCACCCTTTGGGTAAAGAACCTACCTCTGATATCCGTCCTATAACTATCACATGGATACAGACAGTGACCCAAGCTGGGAACAGAACCCAGATCCCTGGTGCTGTGAAGCAGCAGTGCTAACCACTGTGCCACCGTGCCACCCCATGTTTCTATGTAAGTGAATGATCTAGTTGTGATACAATGGCCGGATGGGGGTAAGGCGGTTGATGTGGTATATATGGATTTTAGTAAGGCATTAGTAAGGCATTCGATAAGGTGTCCCAGGGAAGGCTTCTGCAGAAAATGCAGATGTATGGGATAGAGGGTGATTTAGCTAATTGGATTAGGAATTGGCTAGCCGATAGAAGACAGAAGGTGGTGGTTGATGGGAGATATTCATCGTGGAGTTCGGTTTCAAGTGGTGTACCTCAGGGGTCTGTTTTGGGGCCCCTGCTGTTTGTCATTTTTATAAATGATCTGGATGAGGGTATTGAGGGATGGATTAGTAAGTTTGCGGATGACACTAAAGTCGGTGGAGTGGTAGACAGTGAAGAGGGGTGTTATAGTTTGCAGAGAGACTTGGACAAGTTGCAGAGTTGGGCCGAGAGGTGGCAAATGGAGTTTAATGTGGAAGAGTGTGAGGTAATGCACTTTGGCAGGAATAATAAATGTGTAGAGTATAGGGCTAATGGTAGGACTCTTAATAGTGTTGATGAACAGAGGGATCTTGGTGTATGTGTGCATAGATCCCTGAAAGTAGGCAGTCAAGTCGATAAGGTTGTTAAGAAGGCATATGGAGTCTTAGCTTTTATTGGTAGGGGGATTGAATTTCGGAGCCGCAACGTCATGTTGCAACTGTACAAAACTCTAGTGCGGCCGCACTTGGAGTATTGTGTGCAGTTCTGGTCCCCACATTATAAGAAAGATGTGGAGGCATTGGAGAGGGTACAGAGGAGGTTTACCAGGATGTTGCCTGGTATGGAGGGCAGGTCTTATGAAGAGAGGCTGAGGGATTTGAGGTTGTTTTCGTTAGAAAGGAGGCGGCTAAGAGGAGACCTTATCGAAACATATAAGATGATTAGAGGTTTAGATAGGGTGGACAGTGATAGCCTTTTTCCTAGGATGGAGAAAGCTAGCACGAGGGGACACAGCTTTAAATTAAGGGTGATAGTTATAGGACGGATATCAGAGGTAGGTTCTTTACCCAGAGGGTGGTTAGGGAGTGGAATGCCCTGCCTGCGGCAGTTGTAGATGCGCCAAGTTTGGTGGCGTTTAAGAGGTTAGTTGATGAGTTTATGGAAGAGAAGGGAATGGTTTAGTTTGGAGGATCATTGCTTTTTTCATAATTGGTCGGCGCAACATTGAAGGCCGAAGGGCCTGTTCTGCGCAGTAATGTTCTATGTTTATTACCCATTCTTAATTGCTCTTGAGAAGGTGGTGATGAGCTGCTTTCTTGAATCACTGCAGTCCATGTGGTGTAGGTACACCTATCGTGCTGTCAGGGAGAGAATTCCAGGATTTTGATCCAGTGACAGTAAAAGAACAGCCGATACATTTCCAGCCTCCCATCCATTGACTCTGTTTATGCTTCTGCTACCTTGGCAAAGCAACCAGCGTAATTAAGGACCCCACACGCCCCGGATATTCTCTTTTCCATCTTTTGCATTGGGAAAAAGATACAAAAGTCTTGAGTCATATACCAACCAACTCTAGAATAGCTTCTTCTCTGCTGCTGTCAAACTTTTAAATGGACTTATCTTGCATTGAGTTAATCATTCGCTATATCCTAGCTATGACTGTAACACTACATTCTGCACTCTCTCCTTTCCTTTCCTATGAAAAGTAAGCTTTGTCTGTCCAGCACGCAAGGACAGTACTTTTCTCTGTATGTTAATGCATGTGACAATAATAAATCAAATAAAATCAAATCAAAAATTCGGATGGTGAGCAAGTTGGAGGGCTCTCTGCTGCCTGTTGCCCTTGTCATTCTGAGTGTTAGAATTTATGTGCTTGGGAAGCCCTGGAGAGAACCTGCAGTGAATCTTGTAGACATGCACAGGTAAGATCTTACCTTCTTTCAGAAATATTGACTTGGGCCCTCTTGAGATTTTCAAACAGCCTCTTAGCTTCTTTGAGCTTTTGTGTGTTGCAATGCTCAAAGAATTCTCCGGTGCATTGTATTGTTTGAAACAGTCTTTTTAAATTCTGGAGAAAGAACTGCTGTGTTTCCTGGATCCTGGACATCTGATTTCCTCGAAACTACCATTCAAAATACAAGCTGACCCCATCACAGAGCTGGGAAAAGTCAGCTGTGCCTTAACCCAGTTACCGTAATAACAAACCTTACATACTGTCACTAAACGGCCACTAAATGCCTGAATTCTCATCACCGAGTTTTAAAGAGACAACTACTGATTTCAAATTACGGCAAAGATCCACTATCTTATCCAAGGTATGCAATTCGTCAAGTCATATTCATTGAACTCTTGAACTTTTAGTAGGACTTTAACCCGTGTTTCAACTGAACACATTTTCTTGGGAACCTTCATACATGTTAAAAGTTTCAAAATTAAGGTCGATAGAACCACAGAAAAGTTACAGTCCAGAAGGAGGCCATTTGGCCCATTTTGTCCATGCCAGCCCTTTGTAATCCCACTTTACTGCACCTGGCCCATGGCCTTGTAGCTTACAGCACATAAGGTGCAAATCCAGATACTTTTTAAACAAGTTTTGGGTCTCTGCCTCCACTACCATCTCAGGCAGTGAGTTCCAGACACCCACTGCCTTCTGTGTAAGAAAGTTCTTCCTCTTCTCCCTCACGCCTACTGCCACTTACTTTGAATCTATGTCCTCTGGTTCTAGAATTGTCCACCAAGGGAAACAATTTTATCCTTTCCACTCTGTCTCTTGCCCTGGTAATTTTGTACACCTCTATCAAGTCACCCTCAGCCTTCTTCATTCCAAGGAAAATATCCTCAACCCAATCCAATCCCTCCTCATAGCTACACTTTTCTAACCCTGGCCACATTCTTGTGAACCTCCTGTGCACTCTCTCTAGTGCAATAACTTCTTTCTCTTGTTGGGCCAAAATATTATGGCTGCAGTTATGATACAGAGAACAAATTAAGCTCAAGGAAGTGAATGGCCTACAGAGTTCATATAAAATTATAAAAAAGAATTTGCATGGTTGACTGTTTCCCTACTCATCAAATATAAATCCAAAGGAATTTTGATTGTGCTGTTCACTGCTTTGGACCATGAAATATATAATACATAATATCTGGAGATTGGGCAGGAAGTAAGAACATGTGGAGAAAGTCTCCCACACAGACTTGTTGGGTCAAGGCTTATCTTCTGGGCTGCATTTAATATGATTTTCTTTATGAACCATTGTACGCCAATGGGAACATGGCTCGCTATGATAGAACCCCTACAGTGCTGAAGAGGCCATTTGGTCCATCAAGTCTGCAATCCCACCCGGCCCTATCCCAATAACCCCACAGATTTACCTTGCAAATCACCCTGACACTAAGGGATAATTTAGCATGGCCAATCAACCTAACCCCCAACCTAACATCTTTAGACTGTGCGAAGAAACCAGAGCACCCAGAGGCAACCCATGCAGACATGGGGGGAACATGCAAACTCTGCACAGACACTGACTCAAGTAAGGAATCGAAGCTGGGTCCCTAGCATTGTGAAGCAGCAGTGCTAATCACTGTGCCACCTAAAGTGTGAGAAATAAAATGAGCAAACTGTAGTAGTAGTAATTAGGATAAAAGAAAGATAATCTCATTAATGATGGCTGCTTTGCTAATTAAGGGAATATATAAGTAATTTATGAAATACTTGTTTGAATTTATTAGATCTTTTCCATGCAAACCAATCAGTACGGTACATGAGTTTTTTTAAAACTCTGCAACGTTGGCACTCTGGTTAGCACTGCTGCTTCACAATGTCAGGGTTCCAGGTTCGATTCCCAGCTTGGGTCACTGGCTGTGTGGATTCTGAACATTCTGTGTGGATTTACTCCAGATATTCCGGTTTCCTCCCACAGTCCAAAAGACGTGCTGGTTAGGCTGCATTGGCTGTGCTAAATTCTCCCTCAGTGTACCCGAACAGGTACTGGAAATGTGGTGACTAGGGGACTTTCACAGTAACTTCACTGCACTGTTAATGTAAGCTTCCTTAAAGTTAAAGTTTATTTATTTATTAGTCACAAACAAGCTTACATTAACACTGCAATGAAGTTACTGTGAAAATCCCCTATTCGCCAAACTCTGGCACGCATTTGGGTTGCACTGAGCGAGAATTTATCACAGCCGATGCACTTAACCTTCACATTTTTCTGATTGTGGGAGGAAACCCATACAGACACAGCAAGAACGTGCAGACTCCATAAAGAGAGTGACCTAAACAGGGAATCGAACCCACTGTGCCACCATGTTACCCACAACACCAGCGACAATAACAAACTTAAAGTATTGGCTGTTCCAAAGGTGATGGAATAGTGTGTGGAAGGCAGTTGGTTGCCACCAGTTGTCAGGACAGATGGATTTTCTGGTATTTCTACAGAGAAAAACAAGGCAATTAATGGTACTGGCATTATGAGTAGATAATGAGCCTTTGGAATCTCAAATAAACAAATGTTTAGCATCATTCACCCTCATTAACCTTGGAAATAATTTTTATTAACTGTGCGGTCGTGCACTCACCCTCGTTCAGGAACTGAATCTACTTTCACATGATTAGAATAAAAGGCACTCTGGTTACAGAGAAGAAAAATCAAATGAAATATGTATATTCCACTTCTGAGCTCTGATTAAAGGGGGGAAAAAAACTTAAAAATTCAAATCAACATAAAAACTGTTTTACTGTAAAAACCTAAAGGAGGGATTCAGCAATTTCCATTATTTTCACCCACTTTCAGTCTGAATAATTTAAAAAAGCAAACTAAATTATAGATAAAGTGTACAGTTGGGAAGGAAAGTTCACGCACAGCCTTAGGCAGTAACCATCCCCTAATGACATCTGTAGTCAATGGAAAGAACATGTTTGGTTAAGGATAATTTGCAAAGGGCTCTGACAACACTTCTGAAAGCTGCACTGCTTTGAAAGTACAGAAAGAAAACTAGAATGCATACACTGAAAATAAATTCCAAAGTATAATACAGTGGGTTGAATGAAATCTTTTTTATGCAAGCTTAAGATTAACAGTGATGAGTTGATATTCCAAATCTTGTTAGAGCAATAGATCTGATACCTGATATCTCCAACCTTCATTCTTGTGTGTGTACCTTTTATACAAACTGAACTGCATCAATGTCTTTGTGTTTTTATAGATCGCTCCCTTCAAACTGTCAGTGAGTACATTCCTCTGTACGGAACTGTGGAAAGTTTGGCATTTCTCAACACTCATTCAGAAATGAAAGGCAGGTTGACTTTGGGAAGGTTCCATGTTTGGACAGGGAAGGGAGGTGTTGTCAGGGCCAGCTCACACCAGGAGTTATTGACAATGTGGAGCAGCTGCCTGTGCATGCCTGCCTGCTGAAGCCTTGCAGCATTCGTGCCGATATCTCTGCTGGTGATCATTTTACTCTAGTCCACAGAGAATCATACAATCCCTACACTGCAGAGGGAGGCCATTTGGCCCACCAAGCTTGCACCAACAACAACCCCACCCAGCCCCTGTGCCTGTAACACCACTGATAAACTTGGTCTAGGGCGGAGTGAAGGGGGAACTTTACGGCATCATTATTTTGCCAAATGGGAAACTATTCAATCTGATAGAAAGATGCAGGTACAGAATTGCCAAGTTTGCAGCTGGGACAACAAATTCATATCCAGGATTCCAGGGCAGCACAGTGGTTAGCGCTGCTGCCTCACGGAACCAGGGACACAAGTTCAATTCCAGCCTCGGGTGACTGTCTGTGTGGAGTTTGCACATTCTCCCCATGTCTGCATGGGTTTCATTCGGATGTTCCAGTTTCCTCCTGCAATCCAAAGATGTGTGGTTAGTTGATTGGCTATGCTAAGTTACCTCTTAGTGTCAGGGGACTAGAAGCAAAAACGCATGGGACTATGGAGATAGGGCCTGAATGGGATTGTTGTCAGTGCAGACTCGATGGGCTGAATGGCTTCCTTCTGCACTGTAGGAGTTCTATGATGTCAGTGTTATCTTGCTATGAAAGTTATCCATTTTGACATTATTTATTTGGAAATTGTGACAACAAAATGACATTTATTTTTAAATATAGCAATTTTTTTTGCTTATTCCATTCCTTTCCAAAGAACATCCATTGGGAAGGATTGGACACATTGCGGGAGGGATTGTGGATAAACCTGGTGTAATGTTGAAAGGCAAAAAAGTCAATATTTCATCTGTTGCCCACTTTACCCCAGCCCAATATTCAATTTTGGTCAAATGGCAATAAACGTGATATTTCACATTTCATTCCCTTTCATTTCTCTGCATCCTTGTCCCACAGCAGCCGAGGGAATGAGTCTGCAGACATCTCTGAGAACATTTGGAAGCTTTGTCATTGCATAGTCCCGTTGTGGGAAAATCGCCACTCGAAATCAGATTTAAAGATTCAACATGCAGTTTATCAGACAAAGCTTTGGGAGAAGCACTGGGCTCTCTGCAGTGCTTGCAGTCACTTCTCAACTTTAAAATGGCAGCTAAGCTTCTTTTATACTTTTTCAAATAGTGGACAAGTATGGACATTAGCAGTTATTACATTGTTATTTTCCCAAACGCTGTCAAGTGCTGCAATCATCGTGTGTGCTTTACAGAGGTTGAAGTGAGTCAACTGATGGGATTTCCCTGTTCGGCTGCCACGGGAGTTGTAGGGGGCAGGACGCAGACCATGCAGATGTCCCTTGACATCGGACAAGCTTTTCTGGTCTCGGAGCAAGCATGGCTGGAAAATCCCACCTCGGGAATTCATCCAGAACACTTACCTCCACTTAAGATACATAAGCAAGATCATGCAGGCTCCCAAATGGCAATTTTAGATGATTAATGGATGGACGGTGGTTGACTTGATTGGACTAAACCAGGTTTCCCACTTGAAAAAAATAAAGAAATAAAGACCTTGTCAGTGCTGGAAATCTGAAATAAAAATAGAAAATGTAAAAATGCAACAAGTTCAGTAATACCAAAAAAGAAAGGACAGGATAATGGGTGTGAGCCATTCTGAAAATCAGGAGTTAGATTTAAAACGGTCTTTTCATGCTGAAGACTGAGGCACTAAACATTAATCAGCTCTTTTATTTTCCAGACGCTAATGGCCACCTGCATTATCCCTCATTTTCTGCTTTTAATTCCACTATTGTGCTATGATAGCTAAAAATAACAGAGACACGGAGAATGTGTCAGAGTTTGAAGCACAGACTCAGTAAAAGGCATTTCAAGATCCTTATCAAATGAACTTTTTTTTTATTATTTATTCATGCAATATGGGTTGGCCAGCATTTATTGCCCACCCCTAGATACTTTTGAACAGAGGGCAGTCGAGAATCAGCCACATGTAGGTCAGACCAGGTAAGGACAGTAGATTTCCTTCCCTAAAGGACATTAGTGAACCAGATGCATTTTTCTGACAATCGAAAATGGTTTCATGGTCATCAGTCGATTCTTAATTCCAAATATTTTTTATTGAATTCAAATTCCACCATCTGCTGGGGCAGGGTTCAAACCCAGGTCTCCAGTTGATTTTCTGGATTAATAGATTAGTATTAATGGCAATCTGGGATTATAGCAGCTTTACCTTCCATCTGCAAGAATTCATCCTTGCTCCTGAAGGCAAACCCTCTTGCAATGAAGATAATTGTTTGATCTATATAGTAATGATAGATAAGTGTGTGCTGCCCCCCCCCCCCATTAAAGATGCCCCTTAAAAGCTACCTTGTCCCTATACATGTCCTGATGTTAAACATTGTTTGAAGCACTTTGGGATGTTTTTATTGTGCTAAAGTTGCTATATAAATGAAAATCACTGTTGCTGTTGATAAAGCCATGTCATTCACTGGGTATTTTAGCCATGGAAAGTGTGCCTGTTTTCCTGATTCTGGCCTCCTCTTGCCATTCATTTTCAGTCAACCTCCCTCAGGGAGGTGGGGTAGTCTGAACCGTAACACATGCCAAGAGCAGACATCCTAACAAAACTATTATATTACAAGAAAGCAAGCATCTGAATATTTTATAACTGAAACATTCATTCCGTCTTCAGCATGTAGAGTCTGATGCCAAAATCTAAGTTCCATGTCCATCATGAAGTCCATTATTCAGTAAAAGTGTTTGATACAACTGAACCTCTATTTCCTCCCAGCAAGATTTCTAATGAGTGGTCATTAAATAGTTAATGAATGGAATTGTCCCGTGTACGGTATTCTTTTAATTACTTGGCGTAAAACTATCTGTTGTGCTGCTCACAGCCACCAAGGTTACACGTTTAGGAATTTAGCATTGACCATCCCTCATTGTTAGAGAGCTATGAATGTCAGACCACTTCCTGCAGGACTTGAGCAAAGCAAATTGTCATCCAACACTCCACGTAAAAGTAACTCGGCAGAATTGAACAGAGAGAAAAGATACATCATTAGCTCACTGTATCAGGTTTGATGGCAGCCAAAGATTCAAGTTGAAAACTCTGATACAAATGTACAGAAATGTAAGCAAAGCATTACTTTATTTGCAAGTTAATTACACAGGGGACCTTCTTAGAACAAAGAACAATGAAAATTACAGCACAGGAACAAGCCCTTTGGCCTTCCAAGCTGCACTAAATAAGTTACCCGACCGAACTAAAACCCCCTCCCCTCCCAGGCACCCCCCGCCCTCTGTGCAAAAATCTTACCTCATACATTTCTTTTAAGTTTTGCCCCTTGTACCTTAAACCTATGTCCCTTCGTAATTGACTCTTTCACTCTGGGAAAAAGCTTCTGACTATCCATTCTGTCCATATCTCTCACAGCGTTGTTGACTTCTATCAGATCACCCCTCAACCTCTGTCATTCCAGTGAAAACAAACCAAGTTTCTCCAACCTCTCTTCATAGCTAATGCCCTCTGGAAAATCTGTATATTTTGTACAGGATCATACAGGACTTATATGCAACAATCTACATTAATTTTACATGTTTAAAGAAATGATTTGGATTCAATCACAGCAAAGTTTATAGGGACCCATGACCACATGGGCATCAATAGATTCAGCACCTTAATGTGTTAACTTAATATTCTGGCCTTCACACATTGGCAATTTGACACATTTTGATACCGTATTCTCTGAATAGGCTGTGTGCATTCACCAATAGGTTAATAGAATAGAACAAACCTCGCTTCTTACTGGATGGATTATTAATGATGCCATTATCACATTACTGAAATATTTTCAATGGTAAGCGGTAAAATTTCAGAGCTCCTACACACTGTCAAATTGTGTCACTTCCAACATTTTAAATCTGACAGCCGGTTTGAGTGAAAATTTGAATTTGGCAAGGATAACCAAAAGGTGCACAGGACGTAATTCTCCATGATTCACCTGAAATCCAGGTAGCCTGAGTTAATTCCGTAAGACCATGAGACATAGGAGCAGAATTGAGCCACTGGGCCCATAGAGTCTGCTCCACCATTCAATCATGGCTGATATTTTTCTCATTCCCATTCTCCTGCCTTTTCCCTGTAATGATGTAGAGATGCTGGCGTTGGACTGGGATAAACTCAGTAAGAGGTCTGGCAACACCAATTTTAAATCCAATCGATTTACTATCAAATAAATTGGTTGGATTTAAAATTGGTGTTGCCAGATCTCTTACTGAGTTTTCCCTTTAACCCTCGATCTCCTTGGTAATCAAAAAACCTATTTATTTCTATCTTAAAGACATTCAATGACCCGGCTTCCACAGCCTTCTGCGGCAAAGAGTTCCACAGATTCACCGCTATCTGGCTGAAGAAATTCATCCTCATTTCTGTTTTAAAGGACCGTCCCTTCAGCCTGAGGCTGTGCCCTCCAATGCTCCAAGAGGTGTAATTCTGGTGAAATCTCTGTTGTCTGACTACAATTAAACATAGTTAGTCCCTCACTGAATACAAAATGCTGTGAGCTTGATTCACTTCTTTCCAAGGCATGACTGAGAACGTAGCAGGAGTGATTTTGTGTGGGGTCGCAGGGAGTGAAAATAGTCAACTTACATTACACATCATGGCATGGTCCATGTCAGTTAACAGAGCTTGGTATTTTGGTATTTTTGGATTCAAAGGCTTAGAGTTCCACTGCTCATCAAAAACAGTGCATAAGGAAGTGATTTGGTCTATCGAGTCTGCACAATCCTATATCTCTGTAACTCTAAGTATTTATCCCACTAATCTCCCTGATACCAATGGCAATTTAGTGTGGCCAACCCACCTAACCCGCACAGCTTTGGACTGCAGGAAGAAACCGGAGCATCCGGAGGAAACCCAAGCAGACACGGGGAGAACACGAAAATTCCACACATGCAGTCACCCAAGCCAGGATTCGAATCTGGGTGCCTGACACTATGAGGCAGCAGTGCTAACCATCACACCATTGGGCTTGGATACATTTCCCTTGGAGAACCTGAGAGGGGGAATCACATTGCAAGGGGGGGGGGGGGGGGGGGGAGTGGTTGCATTGACAGTTACTATAAGGTCAGGAGCTTGGCAGAACCCCATGGTGTTTATTCCTGTATCTGAATCCAGCTTGACCCTTAACTTCCTCACTACAGTTGAGTGGGCAGCACTCTCACTTGTGCATCAGGAGATTGTAGGTTCAAATCCCACTCCAGATACTTGAGCACGATAATCTTGGCTGACATTCCCAGGAGCGTACTGAGTGTGTGCTGCACAGAGGTGATGCCTTTTGGATTCCAATGTTACAACAGTTACGGCCATTGCCTTGGCTGGGAAGTACTATGGCCGTCCTGTGTGTAAACGGTAAGAAGTCTCACAACACTAGGTTAAAGTCCTATTTGAAATCACGAGCTCTCGGAGTGCTGTTCCTTCATCAGGTGAGTCACTTGATGGAGGGGCAAAGCTCTGAAAGCTCGTGATTCTGAATGAACCTCTTGGGCTTTAACCCAATGTTGTGAGACTTCTTTCTGTGCCTACCCCAGTTCAACACCAACATCTCCACATCGTGTCGACACCCTGATGTTTTGAAAGATGCTATATAAATGTAGGTCTTTTATTTCTTCGTTATTCAAGCAACTCCCAGAGATCCTGGAGAATGAAACTAGTAAAATGGAGATTGTGCCAGGGATGGCAGCTGGAACTGGGAATGGGTGACAAAGATCCAACCATCTCTGTCTGAAGGGTGGGGAGAGATGAAATGATCAACATTGGCTGCGGAACGAAAGAATTCATGGAACCAACCTACAAACAGACAGGGATTTTCCATTTGTGAATGTGCTTAGGAAATGAAAAGTAGTGTTGGCGGGTGAAGGCAGTACCACTTTTTTTTACTGCTCCAAACAGAGTTTGTATTCAAGGAGCAAAGGCATCTCAAACTTCCTTTTATCCTACTTGTCAGCCAAACTTGAGAATTTGAGAATAAACTTGGGACGGGCCAACTGAGAGCACTTTAAGATTCCAGTACAGTCAGGTAGCTGACTGCTTCACGGATTAATGACTGTAAGGGAAATCCCAGGCATGGGGAAAAATGTCCTCACAACAACCCAGCCTTCGTTGTAGACAGAAGTTTGGCACCAGCCACATTTCTAAGAATGAAAAGGTCTTCATATGATTGTGATAAAGAGGCCAGAAGCCAGCTGCTATATGTGAAAGCTCTGGGAAATAATGGAGTCCGTTACCAGGGGAAATAAATCCATGATTTATCTGCACAAATCTGGTCCAGCAACCCACAACCAAAGAGGATTCACAAGAACACTGCCATTCATGAGCAATCTCCCTGAATTTTTCCAACAGTTGACATCCCAATGGGCTACAGAATCATAGAATCCCCACAGTGCAGAAGAGGCCATTCGGTCCATGGAGCCTGCACTAACCCTCTGACTTCTTGGGCAGGATTTTCCAGCCATGCTCATTCAAGACCGGAATTTCCCACCCAAGATAAATGGACCTTTGAACGATCCTGTCCCGCCTGCTACGATTCCAGTGACAGACAGACTCAAAATCCTTCCATTTTAAATTGTGCCCTGACTTCGCTGGATCTTGACAAATCCAAAGTAACTATTGTTCAAATGAACAGATTGATTCCACATCACAGGGGTCTTTGTTCATTTATCCAACCGTAGCAAGTGAAAAAACAAAATCGACATTTATTTTCCAGGAGCCATCATTTGCAATCAAACAAATTACATCACTCTGCCAGAGGAAATCATTCACAAACTTCTTGTTTCAAAATTCTTTCAATGGGACTCCGCATCGCTCCTTCATTTCTGGACTCTTCTACAAACTGCTTACTGTGTCTTAGAGACACTCAGTGACCCGGTCTCCACAGCTCTCTGCGGCAAAGAGTTCCACAGATTTACCACTCTCTGGCTGAAGAAATTTCTCCTCGTCTCTGTTTTAAGGATCATCCCTTTAGCCTGAGGTGTGCCCTCTTCTCCTAGTTTTTCCTACTAATGGAAACATCCTCTCCACGTCCACTCTATCCAGGACTCGCAATATCTTATAAATTTCAATAAGATCCCTCCTCATTCTTCTAAATTCCAACGAGTAAAGACTCAGAGTCCTTACTGTTCCTCATACAACAAGTTCTTCATTCCAGGGATCATTCTTGTGAGCCTCCTCTGGACCCTTTCCAAGGCCGGCACATCCTTCCTTAGATATGGGGCCCAAAACTGTTCACAGTCATCGAAATGGGGTCTGACCAGAGCCTAATACAGTCTCAGAAGTACATCCCTGCTCTTCTAGCCTTCTCGACATGAATGCTAGTTCAACAAGATCACGGCTGATCTGACCCCTAATGATGTACAGGTTTGGTGGGCTGGCCATGCTAAATTGCTATCACTCGATAGGCATAAAATATTTTTCATTTAAAGATAAGAATTTTTTTATATATAGACCTTTAACATAATAGGTGCTGGTTGGCTCAGCTTGCTGGATGGCTAGCATGTGATTCAGAATGACAAGAGCAGGAGTCTGATTGCTATTTCACCAGATGTAGAGGTGGGACCTACTTCCTCACCCTAGTCCTGAGTGTGGAAGGCAAATGGACAAATCACCAGTGAAGACACAATTCAGGACGAAGACCATTAGACAAGGAGCCAAGGGCATCTATTGTGGCCAAACATGAATTTAACCTAGTGAACTGTCCCAGATCTTTCATCAGAACAATTATCAGACAAAATTCAACACCTAATTAGGAGATATTAGATGACCAAAAATTAGGACAAAATTGGATGGTTTAGGGAACATCTTGAAGGATGAAAGTGGGGTAGGCTTTGTCCACTGATGGGGAAACAAAGGAAATCAACTTGGATGAAGCAAGGTCTGTAAGTTTTTAAAGTGAAGGTTGATCTTAACAGCAGGAAGAAGATATTTCTTGGATGTGCAGCATTCAGAGTGTGAAAGCATTAAGCATTTTCCATTATTGATTCTGAAATGAACTCATCTTGTATAAATACCAAAGATGTCACTACATCAAAGGAGTCTTCAACACTTTCCCTTCTTGTACTATTAAGGACTATTAATTGTAAGAACAAAAAATGTCCTGGAAAAGCTACTAATTCATATTCTTTGAAACAAAATCCATTCAGAGATGGAATTCTATGTTAGGTTTGAAAATATAATTATATTAATAAAATATTCCTTTGCAATGATAAATATTCTCCTCTGTTTCCCTCCCCTTCCCATTTTAATAGCTTTCACTCTGTCAATTTTCCTAGTCTAGAGTTTGAGATAGTTAATAGATGAAACTGCAAAGACATTTACCAAACTGAAACAATCTAGCCATTCATTAGAAGGTCCAGTCTCCAACATATTCAGAAAATACACTCCTTGATTGAAACTGAAAGTGAGCCAAAGTAGGAATTGAAGTACTTTTCCAGCAACATTGATTTGACGCTGGATGGAATAATGTAGGTATCTGCAAAAGTGAAGGAGTGATTCAAATATTTAAAATCTTTCAATTCTACTTTTATACACAACAAAGACCAAAGACCAAAGAACAGTACAGCATAGGAACAGACCCTTCGGCCCATCAAGCCTGTGCTGAATACATTGTCCTATCTAGGCCTGTATCCCTCGATTCCCTATTTGTTCACGTGTCTATCAAGATTAAATGTCGCTGATGTATCAGCCTCAACCACCTCACTTGGCAGTGCATTCCAGGCACCCAACACCTTCTCTGTAAAGAACTGCCCCCGCACATCTCCACTGAACATTTCCCCCTTACCTTGAACTTGTGCCCCTTGTGTTTGTCATTTCAATCCTGGGAAAAACTTCCAACCGTTCACCCTATCCATATCCCTCATAATTTAGTAAACTTCTATTAGGTTGCCCTTCACCCTCTGTCTTTCCAGGGAGAACAACCCCAGTTTATTCAATCTTCCTCATAGCTAATACCCTCCATATCAGGACAACATCCTGGTAAACCTTTTCTGCTCCTCTTCCAAAGCCTTTTATATCCTTCTGGTGACTAGAATTGGACACAGTATTCCAAATGTGGCCAATCCAGCATTTGAATAAATCAGCCTCCTACAACATCCAGATGGCTTTCACACAATATGAACAGAAGCACAAATACAATTCATGCCACACAGACAGATTCAGGCAGTCTGTGTTCATGTCACCCCACCCCCGCTAGATTTAATCACATTTACATGCTCCATTCTCAATCTTATCTTGAACATTGGCACTCTGCCTCAACCACTAACCCCTGTAATGACTTCTGCAGCCTCTCAACTCTGATTATGGAGAGGGTTCTCTTGCTTCCCCTTCCGAGGGGCCAATTTTTATGTGGGGTGTGAATCACAGGGTTCAGAGGCTGAAAGAGGGGGCTGATACATTCAGTCCCCCACATGGTAGGGCCCATAGATAAAACAGCTGCCAAATAAAGGTTACATTCACAGGTTGCAGCATCAAATCAATCCCTTCCTCTGAAGAAGGATCCTTTTCCAAAGCTACAAAGTCTTCTGTCAAAATGACAACCATCATACATGGGCCCAGGAGCAGATAACCTTTTCGAATCCAATATTAACCTCCCAGCATCATCATTCCTCTGAGGACAAAAGTTAAAACTGACCCTTCAATCTTTCACTTTTTGTAGTCTGGGGTCTATTGTAAAGATTTTAACAGGGTCCACAAGGTGGATCTGTTGAAATACAAGCCAGTTACATCTGTCTAGTCCAGGAGATCTACAGAGGTAAATACTGTTGAGTGTCTGGGTTATTGGCACTCAGGGTGAATATTCTGTGTTGGAAAGTACTTGTCCGAATATTACTAACAATTGTAAATAGATCTGGATATTGTGAAGGGACTCCAGCCTTGTGGAGTTGCTTCATGCCTCATTCTGGATCACTTAACCATTGTCTTAATCAACATTGCCCAGTCTTTCCATATTCTTAAATGTTTTAATTATTGTCCCACAATGAATGACATTTGAATGAACACAGCTATTTAGATAATTTTGAATGGTACAATCTGGTGCTGAAATTCTGCGGTGTGCTTATTGCTTAAGGCTGGGTTCCTCTGTCACAATTTGAATGGACGGGTTTCTGTTTGAAATGATATCATGGCTGGATCACCAGTCTCACAGAATTCCTATAATGTAGAAGGAGGCCACTCAGCCTAACTCTCTGACAGATCATCTTTCCTAGCCCCTATCCCCCACGTATTTACCCAGCTAACCCCCTGAAGTCACACATCTTTGGACACAAAGGGACAATTTAGAATCATAGAATCCTACAGTGCATAAGAAGACCATTCAGCCCACTGAGTCTGCACTGACCACAATCCCAGCTAGACCCTATCCTGTAACCCCAAGTATTTACCCTGATAGTCCCCCTGACACTAAGTGGCAATTTAACACAGCCAAGCCACATAACCTGAACATCTTTGGAGTGTGGGAGGAACCAGGCCACCTGGAGGAAACCCGCAAAGACATAGGAAAGACGTGCAAACTCCACACAATCACCCAAGGCCAGAATTGAACCCGGCTCCCTGGTACTGTGAGGCAGCATGCTAAGTAATATGCCATTGTGCTGCCCTGCATGTGTAACAAAAACATTTACAAAGATGATGTGAGGACTGTGGAGTTATAACCATCAGGGAAGACTAAACAAACTGAACTCCTCTTCCTAGGAAAACAAAGGCTAAAGAGTGATCTGATAGATGTCTTTGAAATTATGGTAAGAGGTCTCACAATGCCAGATTAAAGTCCAAAAAGTTTATTTGGAATCACAAATTTTTGGAGTGCTGCTCCTTCTTCAGGTAAGTGGCAATAGGTTCATAAAAGTAGCACATCTTTCAGAGACACAATTGCAAGATAATTGCAGATCACAATCTGAAGAATGGTTGGATACAGGTACAGATAGTGAGAGTGGAGAGGGGGATAATCACAGGTTAAAGAGGTGTGAATTGTCTCAAGCCAGGATAGTGAGTAAGATTTTGTAAGCCCAGCCAAGTTGTGGGGGTTACGTGTAGTGTGACATGAACCCAAGATCCTGGTCGAGGCTGTCCTCATGCATGTGGAACTTGGCTATCAGTTTATGAAATAGCTTGATAGGATAGATGTAATGAAGACTTTTCCACTTGTGTGAGAGACTAAAACTAGAGGCTAAAAAAGTGCTAGAAGGTCACTAATAAACCAAAGAGGATATTTAGGGGTAACATCTTTACTCAGCTGTGAGAGTGTGGAACTGTACTGGTGGAGTAGAAGAAAGAGGCAAAGGAGAAGTGAGTAAACCAGAAGAATGAGGTCAAAAGGATATTAGAGCAGGTGAAATGGCGTAGGTTGAGGGGAGGCTTTTATGGAGCATAAGCCTTAGCATAGACCCGATGGGCAGATTGGCCTGTGCTGCAATCTGCAATTCTATGTAACAAATAAGGCAAAATAATGGAATATTGGACGGTAAGGAGATGTTGACATCCTGCTCAGTCAGGCTGCCATGGAATCATTTCTTAATGGAATTGTGTTTTGACTGGCAGCATTCCCAGGGACTCTGTCACTGACCACAGTAAAGGGCTGGCTTCAGATAGGAAACTATTTCACAGGCATACAGTACATTTGCTTGGCATGAAATGTATGATTGGCACTAAATAAGTTGCATAGCTTGCACAAGAGCCAAGGCTGATGGTTGCTTGGTCCTAGTTTAGTTCCATTTGCCTGTTGCACAACCTGTGATCCAGTAAATTAAAAATAAACTTGCCTCTAACTTCTCCGTCTGAGATTCATGCTAGAACATAACTTCACAATACTTCCTGTGGAAACAGCTTTCAATCATCTATCCAATTTTATTATCCTAAAAAAAACCTCCACCTAGAATTCAACTGGCAAACTGTCCGATTTTCATAGAATCCAGCCAATCCACCTAACCTACATGTCTTTGGACAGTAAGGGACAATTTAGAATCACAGAATCCCTACTGTGCAGAAGGAGGCCATTCACTCATCGACTCTTCACTGACCACAATCCCATCCAGGCCTTATCCCAGTAACCCCTCATATTTAACTTGCTAATCCCCCTAACACCAAGGTTAATTTAGCATGGCCAATCAACCTAACCTGCACACATTTGGAGTGTGGGACGGAACTGGAGCATCCGGAGAAAACCCACGCAGACACAAGGAGAATGTACAAAATTCACACAGTGACCTAAGGATGGAATCGAACCCAGATGGCTGGTGCTGTGAGGCAGCAGTGCTAACCACTGTGCCCATATTTTCAATTCAGTTGAAACCAAATGAACAGGTAGTTGCCTTGTTTTCATAGCACCTAATCCACAATGCCAGTTATATCGCTTATACACAAGTATAAATATACCTTAGAGTGCCAGTGTGCTGATGATTGCAAACTTGTCAGAGTCATGGCTGACTGCCTGATTGTTTTCATGCAATTTGCAGCATCAGTCACTGGCTCGCGTGCAGGGGTGAAAATCTTTGTTTCTCCCTGCTCTAACCCGGAGATACCGAAGCAAGTCATCGCATTGCCATTAGGGCTCAGCGTGAGATCATCCAACTCCACGCAGATCAAACCAGGGTTCAAAACTAGCACCTTCCTGAATTGTACACTTCAGCTCGACACCAGACATTGCACTGATTGTGTGAAGCACGTTACTGGATATAGATTATTGCATGTGTGACCTTGGCATGTTCCAGAGTGCTTTTTCAGCCAATAATAAAAGTTGGCCTGGTGGCACAGTGGTTAGCATTGCTACCCCACAGCCCCAGGGGTCTGGGTTCAATCCCTGCCTTGAGTCACTGTCTGAGTCAAGTCTGCACGTTCTCCCTGTGTTTGCGTGTGTTTCCTCCAGGTACTCCAGTTTCCTCCCACACTCCAAAAATGAGCAGGATAAGTGAATTAGTCATGCTAAATTGCCCCTTAGTGTCACAAAGATGTGTAGCCAAGGTTAAATGCGTGGCATTATGGGGATAGGACATGGAAAGGTGGTACAGGCCCAAGCAGCCTCCTTGTGCACTGTAGGGATTCTATGAAAAGACTTTTGGAAATGTAATTGTTATTGTACATAGGCAACTCAAAATAGAAAATTGACACAAATCATGATCTTAAAAGCGGCAGAACAATAATTGCTTGGTGATATGTTGTGGTGAATGGGTTGAGGGATAAATATAGGTGTGGACACAGGGGAGAATGCTGTCTCCTTTGAGATACTGCACAGTGGGATTTTATACACAGTGATGTGGTATTGCCGCGTTGGACTGGGGTAAACACAGTAAGAGATCTCATAACATCAGGTTAAAGTCCAACAGGCTGACTTGGTAGTAAAAGCCACTAGTTTTCAGAGCACTGCCCCTTCATCAGGTAAGTGGGAATTCTGTTCACAAACAGGGCACTTAAAGACACAAACTCAATTTACAAAATAATTGTTGGAATGCGAGTCTTTACAATAATCAAGTTTTAAAGGTACAGACAATGTGAATAGAGGGAGTGTTAAGCACAGATTAAAGAGTGAGATTTTAAATCTCACTAACTGTCCTGTCTGTAGACAATACACATCTCTTTAACCTGTACTGATGTGCGGCGCTCCCTCAGCACCGACCCTCTGACAGTGCGGCGCTCCCTCAGCACCGACCCTCTGACAGTGCGGCGCTCCCTCAGCACCGACCCTCTGACAGTGCGGCGCTCCCTCAGCACCGACCCTCTGACAGTGCGGCGCTCCCTCAGCACCGACCCTCTGACAGTGCGGCGCTCCCTCAGCACCGACCCTCTGACAGTGCGGCGCTCCCTCAGCACCGACCCTCTGAAAGGCACTATATAAATACAAGTATTTCTTTTCTCTTTTCCAGTCTGTACATGGAAAAATAAATTCTCCTTTTGCAACCAAAATTTGCTTTACCACTTTCAAATTTTTCTTATTTTTCTCCTTCCGCTTGGTTTAGCGCATCTGATTCCCGATACAACCTGAAGATGTACCTCTCAAGCAGCACCTGAGCAAAATGCTGTTTCTCTGCGTCAGGCATTCATTAAGCTGTATTAAAGCTTTTTTCCTCCCAGACTATGATGTCTGACTACATCACCCTGGTATTTGCATTTGTCCACAGTGCCCCAGGACGCAGAGAGATTCTGTAACTTTTAACTTTGATTTGCCGGTAATATTACAGGACAGCGATGCAAAAACACACTGAAAATGACCTCATTAATATGTATCAAGCAGCATGAGAAACTACTTAGTGCCATCAAATGAAACAGGTGAAACATCTCTTTGATGTACAGAAATGTAGCAACGAAACAGAGTTTAGCCCATTTAAATACAAGAGGCAAAATGGACAGGAGCTAACCCAGGAGAATATAGTCGCAAATAGATTTAACTGGATGGTTATTATGCAGCCAAAACAATGTGCTTTGATGAAAGATAAGTGGCTACACCCCTGAAATAGTTATTGTTATCTACTATTTATATTAATGAATTATTGGGGCCCTCAAACCCACTATCGACTCAACTTGTGTCACATACTTAGGCTTGCTCTCTATCATCCATCCTAGCTCCAAGTATATTGGTTCTTTCATTATAGCTGTACTTAGTATTACTAAACTCATTAGCTTTTAGTAAAACCCAATTCATCAGCAATCAAATGGTTTAAACATCACACATACACACGCACACATATATATCACACGTACACATGCATATATATATATATATACACACACATACATACACACACGCACATATGCATACATATGCACACACATATGCATATATACACACTTGTACATACATGTGCACATACGCAGACATGCACAGACACAAGTGCGCACACACACACACGTGTATATATACACCCACAGCAATAATTCAACGAAGTCATTTGGAACACAGTTGCAATATTAATGAGAACTACCTACTTTCTCAAACTGAAACCACAGATTCACACACAATAAGGCAGCAACAAACTGCTTTCAACTGAAACTGTTTCCTTCCTGTGGCGATATTTATTACCACATGTATATATTCTTTGATCTGAAACCATCACAGAAGCCTAAAGCAATTGTGGGTTTTTCTGCAGGTTTTCACAGGGCAGAATTCTGTGCCCCTGTTGTGGTGTGGGTGGGACTGGAAAACGTTCACTAATTTCAGCAGGATTGGAAAATCCCACCAGGACGGGGGAGGGGAAATGAAAATTCCTGCTCGTAAAATATACAACACACAAACAGGCCATTCTGAAATTTATGCTCCACTTGTATCTGCAGTACCAACTTAACTTTGAAAAAGAATTGTTACATCTTTAGATATAGTGACCCATTGTACTGCAATGTAGTTTAAATCAATTCTAATTTAATGTTTTTCTATATCCAAAGATATGCTGGTTAGGTGGATTGGCCATGTTAAATTGTCTGTTACAGTCAGGGGATTACCTGAGTAAATAAATGGAGTTGTGGACACACACACACACACACTTCTTGCAAGATTCACAAGCTTAGAGCTTATTTCAGAGCAGATATTTGCCATACCGAAATTCACTGAATTATTTCGCCTGAAGCAAAGCATAAATGGGCAGCACGGTGGTGCAGTGGGTTAGCTCGGCTGCCTCACAGCACTTGGGGCCCGGGTCACTGTCTGTGCGAAGTCTGCACATTCTCCCCACATCATTTCACCTTGGTGCCCGGTTTCCTCCCACACTCTGAAAGACGTGCTAGTTAGGGTGTATTAGCCATGCTAAATTCTCCCTCAGTGTATGCTGGAGTGTGGTGACTTGGGGATTTTCACAGTAACTTCATTGTAGTGTTAATACAAGACTTCTTGATACACTAATAAATAAACTATACAAGGAATTTGGCTTCTGTTAAAATATCACATAAAACTTACAGGATACTGTGAGACCTGGATAGAGTGGATGTGGAGAGAATGTTTCCACTAGTAGGAAAATCTAGAACCAGAGGGCACAACCTCAGGATAAAGGGACGATCCTTTAAAACAGAGATGAGGAGGAATTTCTTCAGCCAAAGAGTGATGAACCTGTGGAACACTTTGCCGCAGAAGGCTGTGGAGGCCGGGTCATTGAGTGTATTTAAGACAGAGATAGATAGATTCTTGATTAATAAGAGGACCAGGGGTTATGGGGAAAAGAAAAATATCAGCCATGAATGAATGGTGGAGCAGACTCGATGGGTCAAGTGGCCTCATTCTGCTCCTATGTCTTATGATCCATGGATATCTGAAAAAGTTGTAGCTTGTTCTGTGACACTTACAACAGTGTAAGCCTTTGTGAATCTGCACATCTTGACAATCTTGCCCAGTGTCACACGAACTTTATGCAATCATCGATTGAAACAAGGCCTCTTATTCACCAGATCTGCTAATTCTGTAATGTTAGTTATGAGTGATTTTTGTGCATTAATGATGAACAACTGTACAGTTAAATGATTAGTAACATCAACTCTTGCCTGATGTTTAGGTTGCTTTTTGTTCATTCATGAATTAATTAATGAATTTTGATGAACAATACAAAACACTTCTAATATAAATAACAGGATCAAATACTCATGTGTGTTATCTGCCAATGATTCCTATTTTACCAGCCATGTGTAGTCAATCTTCTCAAGAGTGATATATCTATTTGTAAGTGATTTAGATATATATCTCAGCTGAATACTGGGACAGGAGTTTCAGAAGATGTTTCAAACGAAATCTCTCATTAACAAACACTCACTTTCAGTTTGTTTTGTAGCAACTTCCCGTGTAAGTAATTATAAAGACATTAAATGGCTTTAGACATTAGAGAATGACATTTAAACATTTCAACATAAGGAAGAATATCTAACAGCAATTTTAACAGCAACATTTTTGGATTCAGAGAAACTGGTACAACCGTTAACAATGTTGTCTCACAGTGCCAGGAACGTGGGTTCCATTCCTGGATTGGCTCACTGTCTGTGCAGAATATGCACGTTCTCCCCGTGTCTGTGTGGGTTTTCTCCACGTGCTCCAGTTTCATCCCACAGTCCAAAATTGTGCGGGTTAGGTGGATTGGCCGTGCTAAATTGCCCCTTAATGTCAGCGGGATTAGCAGGATAAATACATAGGGTTATGGGGATGATGGCTGGGTGGAATTATGGTTCATACAGATTCGATGGGCCAAACGGTCTTGTTCTGCACTAAGATTCTACGATGCATAATCATTTCTTGAACAATGTTATCTGAAATATAGGATCGTACAATTGTAAAAAACTAAAACATTGAAGGAGGCCATTCAGCCCACCTTGCCTGTGCTCTTTCAAAGAGACGCACATCCCCTCTTTTTGTCCACAGCTCTTGAAATTCCTCATCCTCAAGAGCTTGTCCATTACTTTTTAAGAATATTTTCAGACCCTGACTAGTGAATTTAACCATTTCTCTTTATTGCCTCTTTTTCCAATAAATTTAAATCTACCACCTCATTATTGATTTGCTCAGTAGAGGGAATGCTTTTCTTTTCTGTTTGTTCTGTCAAAACCTCTCATCATCATCTAACTGTCTATTTGGACATCCCTCCAATTTCTCTGTTCCAGGGAGAACCAGTCCAAACATTCCCAACCTCTCCTCATAACCAAACTCCCTCATTCCTGGTGACATCCTGGAAAACCTCCTCTCAATCCTTTCAAAGACTTTCACAACTTTCCTGGGAAGTCTACAATTGTCCACAATGCTCCAGCTGAGGCCCCACCAGTAATTTATAAAGTTTGAACATGGCCTTTTCCTGTTCATATTCTAAAGGTTGTTACGGCACAGTGGTTAGCGCTGCTACCTCCCACAGGGACCTGGGTTTAACTCTGGCCTTGGTGATTGCGCAGAGTCTGCGTGTTCTCCTTGTGGCTGTGTGGATTGTTGTCGGTGAGGTACGATAGGCCAAATGGCCTCCTCCTGCACTGAAGGGACTCTATGATTCTATGTACTTTTGTTTCCACAGTTAACAGCAGCTATAAATGGATTAACTATTAATTCTCTACCCCCATCTTTTAGAAAAGGAATCTCCACAGTGCAAAAGGATGCCATTTAGCCCATCGAGGCTACACCAGTAACAATCCCAACCAGGCCCTATTCCCGTAACCTCCTGTATTTACCCTGGTAATCCACACATTTTGATACTAGGGAGCAATTTAACACGGCCAATGCACCTAACTTATATATCTTTGGACTATGGGAGGAAACCAGAGCACCTGGAGGAAACCAATGTAGACACAAGGAAAAGCTGCCAACTTCATACGCACACTCTTCCAAGGCTGGAATTGAACCTGGTCCCTGGCACTGTGAAGCAGCGATGGTAACTACTGTGCCACCATGTCACTCTTTTGCCAATAACATTTACGTACCTCTTTCAATTCCAAATTTGAAACGTTACAGGCACATTTATCAGAATAGAAATTAAACCAGCCACTCTGAACACCAGTTGGCAATGGACTGGTGACAGTACAGCAGTATAATTCACTAGTGTTCACTCCCTTGTAGTACTTTCCAGATCTTAACCAGACTGAGTGAGGCATCGAGCACAGGTCATGTCCTTCTCTCCTCTGGGGATGGAGAAGGAATTGCCAGGTAATCCTACACCTCTCTCAGCAGCCAATCCAACGGCAATATAACAAGAGACGTGAAAATTGAATTTGAAATGGAAGAACCTGTATCAAACTCTCAAAACTAAATGGAGAGAATTGGCCTAATCTATTACTGTCAATAAACTCCATGAAGTTGATTTTTGAGCTGACTCAATAGTATAAACTAGGCATTCAATGGAAAGCAAAGTGGGGTGAGATATGTACCAGCCTTTTACCCACTTTAAAGTACCGCAGAAAGAGAAAGGAGCTCCCTGCCCCCTCTGTGACTGTAAAGGCGACATACAGAACATTAAAGAGCTGAGTGCACTGACATATTAAATGTAGCAGATGAGCTGTCCCTGTAGTCAGGAATTCCTTCCCCGTCTGGAGGAGGATTGCCTCCGACAAAACATTAGAGTAAAGGAAATATGAGGGTCAATAACTCAACGTTCCGCCTCAGCGTAAAAATGGCACTTTTATCCCCCAGCAATAAGTTAAGATCTCCCCTGTTACCTCATATGAATTTCAAACAAAGGAATCCTTTCACTTTTGTGTTTGCCTCTCCCATTAAAGGCGCTGTATATCAAAAACATTTCAAGACCTAATCAATATTCTTACCAGCGACAACTGTTTAAAAGCTTCATATTCTTTCTGTTTTACCCTCTTTATTTATGGGGCTTGAACTGAACCCGTGGTTTTACTTTCTGCTGAGTTGGGAGGAATAAGACGGTGCAGAGATAGTGGTTTCACAGGTTTTGCATACAGCACCAAACCACGTCAACTCACTGCCTTGGCACTGCTGCTTTTAGTGACACAGCATGAATTGGACACTACCTGAGCGAGGGCAAGCTCATTGGGCAGCTCGTGTTCTCTGTCTTTGACGTAGATTTGGATTTTCACTCATCTGCCTCTCAATAGAGACCTACAGACACGAGCTACTTACAATTAAACAGCATCAGAAAGGCAAATAAAACCAATGTCAGTTGTACAGTAACTTACTTGAGAAAGGATATACTGGCACTGCAGAGGGTGCAGAGGAGATTCACTGGGTTGATTCCAGGGTTGAGAGGGTTGGCGTATCATTGGACTGCGGGAGGACACCAGAGCACCCGGAGGAAACCCACGCAGACATGGGGAGAACATGCAGGCTTCCCACAGATAGCCATCCAATCCAGGAACGGAATCCACATCCCTAGCACTGTGAAGCAGCTATGCTAACCACTGTGCCACCCCTCAATGTCACAAGTAGGCTTATATTAACACTACAATGAAGTTACTGTTAAAATCTCCTGGTCACCACACTTCAGTGCCTGTTCAGGTACACTGAGGGAGAATTTAGCATGGCCAATTCATCTAAGCAACACATCTTTTGGAATGTGGGAGGAAAGTGGAGCACCCAGAGGAAACCCGCGCAGACACGGGGAGAAATTTTAAAGTTTATTTATTTATTAGTCACAAGTAAGGCTTGCAGTAATACTGCAATTAAGCTACTGTGAAATTCTCTTAGTCGCCATATTCTGACAACTGTCTGGGGCAATGCACCTAACCTGCACATCTTTCGGATTGTGGGAAGAAACTGAAACCCACGCAGACATGGGGAGAATGTACAAACTGATCATAGACAGTGTCCCAAGTTGGAAATTGAAGCCATGTCCCTGGCACTGTGAGGCAGCAGCGCTAACCCACTGTGCCACCATCCATCCCATTAATTCTTGTTCACTCAGTACTTTGGTTCTCTGAAAAAAACATACATCCAAACGAAAGTGAATTAAGTGAAGGGATGGTCAAGATATAATTGTTAAAATTTGTAACGTTGCAAGTCAGTGAGAGTCTAGAGCAAGGTGCATTGCTTGGAATTATCGCACTTTATTGTGTGGCTGGGAATGCTTTATAAATGCTGACAATATTCATCCACCGTCTCCCGAGAGATAAACATCAGATACAATGAGATTACAATGTCTACTATTAGTACAACAATTACAAGAATGGACTAATCAGGAACCACTAGTTACAAGGCAATTAACTGTGAAATTAATGCTTCCTTCCAAGAAGTGGAGCCATTACTTTTCCACCACATCTTATTTGATTTTTGCTGTCGAATGATAAAAAAATACATGTTTACAACAGGATACAATATCAAATAGATAGGGTGTGATTGTATTTCCCCCCAAGCTGCCTTCCAGTGTGTAGAGATCGACACTGTAATATCCAACACAACATGAAGCAAAGTATATATTAGCTCTTGGGGTTAATCTGACCGTTATTGCAATTTACACTCTTCAGAGGTGGATGATTCCGTCCTTTGAAGCATTTAGAACCGAGAATAGGTTGGTGTTTGGTGTCCCATTGTAATCCTGTTTTGTCATCAGGGGCAGAACGGTGGTACAATGGTTAGCACTGCTGTCTCACAGCATCAGGGACCCAGGTTCAAACCTGGCCTCAGGTGATTGTCTATGTGGAGTTTGCACATTCCACCTGTGCCTGCATGGGTTTCCTCCCATGACCTGAAAGATGTGAGGTTACCTGGATTGGCCATGATAAATTGCCCCTTAGTGTACAAGCATGTGTAGGTTAGGGGGACTAGTATTGTGGGGGAAGAGGGGTAAAAGGAATAGGATAGGGGGCTTTTTTTTTAAAAGAGAACTGCTGCAGATTAAATGGGCCAAATGTCCTCCTCAGGCACTGTAAGGATTCTATAAAGTTGTACATTCTTAACAAAAAAGAGTTGACAGTTGGAGAGGAATAATTGACATCTGGAAAAACCTGACAATATTCATATGTAAAACAGACTTTTTAAAATTTAAAAACTGTTTAAATAATGCCCTTTCTTCTCTAGTAGATGAGCTGCCATACATTTGCCCAACTTGAGCTCCCAAACAACAAAAACGGTGTTCATAAGGTAACTTCTGTATTGTAAAACCGAAGATGTTTGCGTTCATTTGTGTTTATGGAAGGGATTTTCCTGCCATGCTCTCCCCAATGCCAGGAAATCCCATCTGAGATCAACAGATCTTTGCCTGGTCCATGTCCCACTCAATTCCCAAAGTGGACGGGACTGGAAAATTCTGCCCAATGGCCAAAGTCCTACCACCTCACCCACCTCAGAATCACACAGACAGGGGTTCCCAGAACAGAAATCTCTGTTGACCTCGGACGGGAATTTTACGATCTTGCCTGAGTGATGCTGCAAAATTCCACCCTGTGTGTCCGAGTTCATATTCAGAAAGGAAATTCAGCATGTCGGCTACACTTCTCACCAACATTCACAGGTACACCGGAGAAAGCATTCCTTTCTGGATGTATCACAGCTTGGCACAGCTCCTGCTCTGCCCAAGACCACAATAAAACGACAAAGGATTGTGAATGTAGCCCAACCCATCAGGCAAACCAGCCTCCCATCCATTGACTCTGTCTACACTTCCCGCTGCCTCAGAAAAAGCAGCCAGCATAATTAAGAATCCCACACACTCTGGACATTCTCTTTTCCACCTTCTTCTGTCGGGAAAAAGATACAGAAGTCTAAGGTCACATGCCAACCAACTCAAGAACAGCTCCTTCCCTGCTGCTCGCAGACTTTTGAACGGACCTCCTACCTCACATTACGTTGATCATTCTCTAACTTTCTATATTATGATTGTAACACTGTATTCTGCACCCTCTCCTTTCCTTCTCCCCTATCTACTCTATAAACGGTATGCCTTGTCTGCATAATGTACAAGAACCAATATTTTTCATGGGATCCCCATCCATGTGACAATAATTAATCAAATCAAAGTCTTAATTTTCCAGCTGTTGCGTAAAAGTTTTAATTTACTAGGAGTAAATTTACTAATCTTCCTGCATTAAAAATGTGACCAACTGAGCATCACCCTTTAAATAAATAAATGTGTCTCCATGCATTGGAATATTTTACATTCTGTGCCACTGTTAATAATCTGAAACATCACTCCAAATGGTTCAGTGATGCTGACAATTTGGGATGATCTGTCTCATCACTGGTAAATTTGTACATCCACTGCCTGACATTAGTACTTCCTTGCCAACAGTCTGTGTCTGGCTTTTCTGTTGGGGGTCAGAGTGCTGCATGTCTGAATTTAGTGATCTGGAGGGGGATTTATATACCCCCTGCAAAGCTGCTCTCATTTACCTCATTTCCAGCTAATCGAAACATCTGATTATTTTAATCCAATTCCGTCTGCAGAACTGAACTGACCTAACGTGAGGCAGGTCCTCACAAAATAAAAGGAAAAGAAAGATTATCCAAGGTAAGAAAAGGGATTCATTTGGTCTTGGTTTGACAGGAATACTTTATATTAAATATACAGCACAAGCACAGGCCACTCAGTCCCTACCAGTCTGTGTTCCACTGAAGCCTTTTCTATCAACATATCCTTCTATTCCTCTCTCCCACACATATGGTGATGGCATGTTTTGATGTAGAGGTGCCGGCGTTGGACTGGGGTAAAAACAGTAAGAAGTCTGACAACACCAGTTTTAAACCCAACCAATTTATTTGATAGTAAACTCGTAAGCTTTCGGCTTTATGGCTTTCGTCAGGCGAATGAGGTGTTCTGGTCTCCAATAGCACACATTTCAGCACAGACAGTTTACAGAGTACTGATTAAAATGTGAAATGCGAATTAGAATGCGAATGCGATTAGATTCGCATTCTAATCAGTACTCTGTAAACTGTCTGTGCTGAAATGTGTGCTATTGGAGACCAGAACACCTCATTCGCCTGATGAAGGCCATAAAGCCGAAAGCTTACGAGTTTACTATCAAATAAATCGGTTGGGTTTAAAACTGGTGTTGTCAGACTTCTTACGAAGGCAAGATTTACATTCTCACCGCTCTCTAGGCTAAGGAGGTACTTCAGAATTCCTCATCTGATTCCTCGACGATTATTTTGTTCAAGTAGCTCCAGATTTTGCTGCTCCCCACACGCGGGAACTCTCTGCCTCTGTGTCTACTCAAAGCGTGTGATTTTACCAGCCTTCATGCCACGCTCCCACCACAGCGAGGTCAGAGGATTTAACACCAGGAAAATCTCCATTCACGGCAGCCAGATTGGAAAATCCCACCAGCGGCAAAGCACCACCCACTAACATTCCTGCAAAGTCTTTTCATACTTTTAAAGGCTTCTATTTTAGGGTTACTTTTTCAGTTTTAAAGTGTATTGATTAGTGTCACAAGTAGGCTTACATTAACACTGCAATGAAGTTACTGTGAAAATCCCCTAGTCGCCACACTCTGGTGCCTGTTCAGGTACACTGTGGGAGATTTTAGCACGGCCAATGCACCCGAACTAGCATGTCTTTCAGACTATGGGAGGAAACCAGAGCACCCAGAGGAAACCCGCAGAAACACAGGGAAACATGCAGACTTCGCACAGACAGTGACCAAGCCGGGAATCAAATCCAGGTCCCTGGCGCTGTGAGGCAGCAGTGCTAACCACTGTGGCACCATGCCACCTCTGGTATCTCTCAGCCTTAAGAGAAAACCAGAGGCAATCTGTTACTTGAAAATGCTGGAAAATCTCAGCAGGTCTGAGAGTATCTGTGGAGAAAAATATAAAAGCAACATTTTGAGTCTGGGTGAACATTCTTTAGAAAACTGGAAAAAAAAAAGAGCTCCAATGAAGGGTCATGTAGACTTGAAACATTGGCTCTATTTTCTCACCTGATGAAGGAGCAGTACTCTGAAAGCTACTCCTGCCAAATAAACCTGTTGGACTTTAACCTACTGTTGTGAGACTACTTACTGTGTTTTCCCTCCGCACGGCTGGTCCAGCAGATGCAAACTGAAATGAACATTCAATACCAAAAGCATCTTGATAACCAACAGGGAAACTGTGTCCAGAATTTTTACCCAGCTCTGTCGAAATTTCAATTCTGTCAAATTTCATCTTTGTGCCGTTGAATAGCGCTTTGGCCTAAGCAGTTGTCTAAAATATTCCTGTTGCTAAGTGCTTTTTTTTCTGTTATTTTTACTTACACTGCATTGCTGAATGAATAATTAAGTTGGCTGTGGTACAAAGATTTTTAAATTAGTTATTTTTATCTGCAGCTGATTGAATTCCTGATCTAAACACAATTTTAAGTGTAATGGTTCTGAGCAAATTAGTCTTGATCAAGATTCCGTGATGTATGTTTTATACTTCATCGTTAGACCTTAAATTGATGTAAACAACAAGTTGGTCGTGTTAAGAATTAGACCTGTAATTGCTTTCCATGAGATTAACCCTCCAAGCATTGAAAGACTCTTTCTTGAGATTTCAAGTACTCTCCAAGTTCTTTCCAAAGCAGCATGTCACATTGTTTTCTGCGTGAAAAAAGTTTATAAAGCCGCAAAGTGATTTCAGTAACTCAAATACTGTTATTTAAAGCTACATGGTGGCACAGTGGTTAGCACTGCTGCCTCACAGCACCAGGGACCCTGGTTTGAATCTAGCTTGGGTCACTGTCTGTGCAGAGTTTGCATGTTCTCCCCATGTCTGTGTGGGTTTCCTCTGGGTGCTCTGGTTTCCTTCCACAGTCTGAGAAGTGTGCTGGTTCGATGCATTATCATGCTGAATTTCCCTGAGTATATCTGAACCAAGGATTTTTCACAGTAACTTTGCTGCAGCGTTAACATAAGCCTACTTGCAACACTAATAAATAAACTTTTAACTCTCTGTTGGAGTGGGGATGAGAGACGAGGACAGTAGGAAAGAGAGGTTAGTTTTATTTCCCCCCCTGTGCACAAGAAGCAAAGAACTTTGCCCTCAGGAAGAACATTTCAGGAAATTGTAAACATGCTGCCTGCAATTTTTTTTTGGAACTGATCTCCTGAAATCTGCTCCAAACTCTGGCTCCCCTGTCGCCAGTCTCCCCACCTTCCCCCAGCCCTGGAAATTTTTACTGCTGGATCTTTTGGAATTATATACACGTATAAATATTTATCAATATTTCTGTGTGCGAATATGTATGCATTCAGAGATAAATAACACACTCAGAAGCCTGTCACTATATGTGAGCCAAAGCCAGGCCCCTTCTAATCAGTATCAGATGAATTAGGCATAAAAATGAAACGTAATGAAAAAAAAAACATTCTTCAATGACATTACAAACAATTAGCCAATTTTCTGCGGTTGTAGTGGTAACTAACAAGCCTCCCCTCAGAATCCAGTCCAAATGGTTTTCAAACAGCAAGCTTTAATCTACATTGACAAACAACAGTATTGGTTTTATACAAACATCCTGTGATTTTTTTCATTCAATGCTAAGCAATTTAGATAACCTGTGGATCTTTCCAAAAAGACGGCACAGTGACTAGCAATGCTGCCTCACGTCACCAGGGACCTGGCTTCAATTCCCTGCTTGGGTCACTGTCTGTGCGGAGTCTGCACATTCTCCCAGTGTCTGCATGGGTTTCCTCCGGGTGCTCCGGTTTCCTCCCATAGCCCAAAGATGTGCGAATTAGGTTGATTAGCCATGCTAAATTATCCGTTAGTGTCAGGGGATTAGCAAGGTAAATACATGAGTTAAGGGGGGTAGGGCTTGAGTGGGATTGATGTCAGTGCTGGTTTGATGGGCTGAATGGCCTCCTTCTACACTGTAGGTATTCGGTAGACACTGTAGGTCCAAGCTAATTTCATTCATAGGGCTGGATCCTATGTATTTTTATTTATTTCTTATTGTCACAAGTAGGTTTACATTAACATTGCAATTAAGTTAATGTGAAAGTCCCCTAGTTGCCACACTCTGGTGCCTGTTCGGGTACAATGAGGGAGAATTTAGCACAGCCAATACACCTAACCAGCGTAGCTTTCGGACAATGGGAGGAAACCAGAGCACCCGGAGTGAACCCAGCAGACATGGGGGAAATATGCAGACTCCACACAGACAGTGACCCAAGCCAGGAATTGAACCCATGTCTCTGGCACTTTGAGGCAGCAGTGCAAACCACTGTACCACCATGCCACCCTAAAGTTGGAGATGCCGGAACTGAACCTGGGTCCCTGGCGCTGTGAGGCAGCAATGCTAACTACTGTGCCAATGTGCCACCCTAAGAAAGAGGGTGCCAGCACCATGGGTGAAAACAGGGCCCAAAGCACTCCATCGGGAAGAGGCACCTGGGGTTGCATCTTGAGGGTACTGCGGTCTTTAATGAGAGTCAAGGACTCTCTGCCCATAAGAAATGCCAGCTCACTTAAGTGGATTGGATGGTAGAGGGAGTTTTTTCACACAGAGGGTGGTGGGGGTATGGAATGCGCTGCCAAGTAAAGTGGTGGAGGCAGGCACTCTGGAGTTATTTAAGAAATACTTAGATGAACATGAACAGAATGGGAATGGAGGGGTATAGAAAACTGATTTAAAATAGGGATCATGAGCCTTGGGAGTTCCTGGCAAGTGTGTAAATAGATGATGATATTGATGTACTTTTTATCCTACAGGTGCTTTGGTCCACCTTGTTATCTAACGAGGGGTATACACGCGATGGGTTGTGAGAGGGCTGCTCTTGGATTTTTTGAGAGTATCCTAGTGCTTTACGTCGTTAGTGTACGCTTGACCTGGACCATTTGATGGGCAACATGACAGCTCAGTGACTATCGCTGTGCTGTGCAGATACATGGATTTGGGCCTGTGTCTGTGGGAGTTTGCGCATTCTCCCCGTGCTTGCGTGGGTTTTCTCCGGGTGCTCCGGTTTCCTCCCACATCCCAAAGATGTGCTCTTAGGCTAATTAGCAAAACAAATTCTCCCTAAATTGTCTCAAATTTGGTTTTTAATCCATAGATCTATAAACATGGACAGGGATCACGGGTAGAGGTGGGAACATTGGGGTGGCGGCGTGGGCTCGTTGGGCCAAAGGACCTGTTTCCCATGCTGTTTTGTTCTTTGTTTCTTTGATTAGAAGGCTCAGCAGCACCACTGCCAGCAGTGACCATTTCTGGCATTGCATCTTCAGGATGAGAGTACACTGATGGGCATTGTGTCCTCAAAGTCAGATAGGTGAGTTCTGGTGGCACATTGCCTACTCAGACTGGCCCTGGTGGGGGAGGCAGGGGATATTGTGAGGGGTATCGTTACTTAGGGCAGGCACTGCCATTGTCACAGGGACCTCGCCATGCTCCAAGAGCACTTGAAATGCAAGACCTTTCCTCCGGAGTCTATTAGAGTTCACCAGACAGTTACCCCCTTGTACCAAAGGCACCCTTAGTAGCTAGTAAAATCCCAAAGAAATGAGAGGAGACCCTTAATTGGCCAGTTAAATAGCTCAACTGAGCTCAAGACAAGCTGCCAAGTGGGTGCGAGACAATGGATGGAATGTTCCGCCCACTCATCCTCCGCCATCACTGAAAAGGAGGACAGAGAATTTGGCACTCAGTCAAGTTTTCTTTCACTGCAGCGAGACTGGATATTCCCGCTGGCAAGAAAGGCTGGAAAATTCCGGCTGATGGGCATTTCCTATCACCAGCTTTTCATTCTCATCCCATCTCCAATGGGCTGGTAAAAATTTGGCCATAATCTTTCATTCAGTGGATTTCTGACAGCCTCAGGAGTACTCCAATCTTTTAGAGAAAAATGTCTCAATTTTGTACTTTTTAGCTGTCTTAGTTACCAGTGGCACAGTACCAGTTAGCACTGCTGCTTCACACTTCCAGCAACTCAGGTTCAAATCCCGGCTTGGATCATTGTCTGTGTGGAATCTGCACATGGTGTCTTGAGAATTTTCACTGTAACTTCATTGTGGTGTTAATGTAAGCCTGCTTGTGACACTTATAAGTAAATATAAAACTTAGTGTGTGATCATTCACAACATGGTGTATGTTTGCTGAGGCCACATTGTAATCTTCACCATTCATAATCTTTCAGTCTTCACCTCAGTTTAACTGCCTTTATGAGAGGAACGAAATCAGAAACTCCAAGGTATTTTAAGAAGTTAGCCGGGAACCCAACTTTTTGTGATTTTGGCAGAGTAAAGGTATTCCACTTCAGGTGTGATTCTATTGACCCACTGGGTAGTTATTAAAACAAACTTTAAGAATAAAGTTAAAATATAAAAAGTTTTCACATAATTTTTACTAATTAAAGTAGTTAAACATTACAAAGAATAATTCTTAACAGCAAGCAATCTCTAGAGTTCTAATTTAAGCAATATCCCCATAGTCATAAATCCTACTTCAGGAGCAGTTAGCAACAAAAACAGGTGTGCTCACATGGGTAATTGTTTTATAGACTTTTAACCCACCTGGATAGATACAGACATGCATCTGCCTTCTGACTCCCATACTGCAGCTTCCAGAGACAGATTTACCTTCAAGCAGCAAAACCTCAGAGAAAGAGACCAATTTTATGGCAGATGCCACTCTCTAATCTCCTGAAAGAGAAAAAGACAGAGAACTTTTTTTCTCTCCACAGCTCCCAAACAGCAGCGGATTCATGTTTTGTTCTGTGACCTTAGCCCCACCCAGTCACATGACTCTTACTTATCAACCACTCTGAAAAAGCTCAGTAGAAAAAAACTAAAATAAAAACTTTAGTCCAGAAAATAAATATTCCAGCAATTAATATTAATTGTGCTGCTGCAGTAACATGGGCTACCGGATCCAGACGAAATAGTACCATTAATAAAACAAAACTGCTAAACAGATCCTGCACAAGAAACATGACCCAAACATATTTCTTAAAGGCACAGTATCCTCACATTTGTTTCTGGAGTTTTGAATACATACACCAGTGAACCTTCTATATGGTGTTATTGTACACCCTTATCTCAGCATGGGTCAACCAGGCATTAACTATTCTGTGTCTTTCGAGTTTCCAAACTGCTTTAGCTCATCATTTCCAACTCTTTTATCTGCTGTCTATTAAACCAAAGCAGCATCCACCCTGTCTGATTTAAACTATTGAATGTATTCAAACACAAACTCAATAGCATTTCATAAAATTAAGTGTATGGCACACAAATGATCAATCCCATCACAAGGAAACTGGAAAGATTCTATTAAACTGTTTCATTGATATCTCCTGCAACAGTGAAGGAGAAATATGATGCCAAGGAGTGGGACCCACTGTTACAGAACAAAGAACACTACAACACAGGAAACAAGCCCTTCGGCCCTCCAAGCCTGTGCCTCTCATTGGTTCAACTAGACCACTAGCTTGTATCCCTCCATTCCAAGTCTGTTCGTGTGACTATCCAGATAAGTCTTAAATGATCCCAATGGTCTACCATCACCACCCTACTTGGCCGTGCATTCCAGGACCCACCACCCTCTGTGTAAAACAACATCCCTCTGATATCTGAGTTATACCCCACACCCCCCCTCACCTTGAACCTGTGACCCCTCATGATTGTCATGTCCGACCTGGAAAAAAGCTTCCCACTGTTCACCCTATCTATACCCTTCAAATTTTTGTACACCTTTATTAGGTCTCCCCTCATTCTTCGTCTTTCCAGGGAGAACAAACCCAGTTTCCCCAATCTCTTCTCATAGCTAAAACCCTCAATACCAGGCAACATCCTGGTTAACCTTCTCTGCACTCTCTCCAAAGCCTCCACGTCCTTCTGGTAGTGTGGCGACCAGATGTGGATGCAAAACTCCAGATGTGGCCTAACCAATGTTCTATACAGCTGCAACATCAGACTCCAGTTTTTATACTCTGTACCCCGTCCTGTAAAGGCAAGCATGCCATGTGCCTTCTTCACCACCTGTGCTGCCACTTTCGAGGATTTGTGGACTGAATTATAATGGCAGCAATCCCACATTCAGAAGTGAAAGAGAGACACATACATGCAGACAGGGTGAGATGAAATATCCTTGGAGAGAGGTTTGCATTGACCATAAACACAGTACGGACTCGCTGGGCTGAAGGGTCTGTATCTGTGTTGCAAATTTCATGCAATTCTACACGAAGCAGTTGTGTGCTAAACCCTGGGTCCCCAGAGGCATTACCATTTGGATATAAAACGCTGGATACACTCATTCCGCCCCATGACTGCATTTCAGACAAGGAAGGGGTGGTAACACCATATGTGCAGGCGTCCTGCCATCCGTGAATAATTTGGTTTCGATTTGTTGAGTTGCTAAAGCTGTATTAATAAGTGGGCGGTTGCCTCAAATTTGTTTTTGCTACAACTGCCAAAATCAGCCGTACCCTCTGCCAAACATTCCTCTGTGATAGCTTCCTTCACCGAGTACTTCTGACCAATTTGGTCAGAGAGTTGCAAATATTTATATCGACAGTGTATTGCTTGCAGAATGACTACAATACTGACAAGCTGCCAAATAGGAAACTTACTTCTCCAATTGACATTAAACAATTGTAAACCCTCCAAGAGATGTTTTTGTTAAACTATATTCAGCTGTGTTAGGATGGCAATACTGTTAAAAAAAATACTATCTACCGGGTGACAAATCGAATTGATGTCCAATTGATGGAGTCAGGCCGTAGGGAGAAGGGACGGAACATTTCTATTTTTATGAAGAAAGACTTTTCTGAAGCCAGAAGTTTACATCAAAATCTTCAACACAGACTGAAGCGAATGGAAAATTCACTCTCTCTCAACTTTCCAAACTCTACAGATTTATTTTGAAATTTGGATAATTCAAGCAGTCAATCTAAGTTGAAAACAATTTCTGTATTGCAACTGTGTGTTGTTAGATGTTCTCTGATGCTGGTCTATTGCAAAGAAGTTTTGTTTTTGACGTACTATTAATTGCTTTTTATGCTTTGAACTGCAATTTCTCATTTCCATCATCCAATGTGTCATGGTTTGTGCATTTAGGTTAAATCAGCATCACCATAGAAACATGGAAACTAGAAGCAGGAATAGGCCACTCGGTCCTTCAAGCCTGCTCTGCCATTCATTTTGATCATAGCTGATCATCAAATTCAATGATTCCCCCTCACACCCTCATCCCTTTAGCTCCTTGAGCAACATCTAATTTCTTCTTGAAATCAGACAAAGTTTTGGCCTCAACTCCTTTCCGTGATAGAGAGTTCCTCACATTCACCGCTCCCTGGATGAATAAATTTCTCCTCACCTCAATCCTAAAAGGTTTACCCCTTATCTTCAAATTATGGCATCTAAGTCTGGACTCCCCCACCATCAGGAGCATTCTTTCTGAATCTACCCTGTCTAATTCTGTTAGAACTTTATGTTTCTATGAGATCCCTTCTCACTCTTCTAAACTCTGGAATTCTAACTGACTTAGTCTCTGCTCATATGATAGATTTGCCATCCCAGGAGTCAGCCTGGTAAACCTTCGCTGCACTCCTTTTATAGCAAGAACGTCCTTCCTCAGATAAGGAGACGAAAATTGCACATAATGCCTCACCAATCCCTGTCTAATTGCAGCAAAACATCCCTATCCCTATACTCCCACTATAAAGGCCAAAATACCATTTACCTTCTTTACTGCCTGCTGTACCTACGCACTTACTTTCAATGAATGATGCATAAGGACACCAAGGAATGAGTCTCCATCTCTCTCAATTTATACCCAAATAATCTGTCTTTTTATTATTGCTATCAGAGTGGATAACCTCACAATAATCCACATTACACTGCATCTGCCATGCAGATGCCCACACACTCAGCTTGTCCAAATCACATTGGAACATCTCTGCATCCTCCTCACAGCTCACCTTCCCATTCAACTTTGTATCATCTGCAAATTTGGAGATAATACATACAGTTCCCTCTTCCAAAGAATTAATATATAATAGGAACAGCTGGGGTCTTAGCTGTGGAACCCCAGTAGTCACTGACTGCCAATCAGATGAAGACCCATTTATGCCAACTCTTTGCTTCCTACCTGCTAACCAGCTTTCTATCCATCTCAAAACATTACCCACAATCCCACGTGCTTTAACTTTATATAATAGTCTGTTGCGTGAGATCTTGTTGAAAGTCTTCTGAAAGTCTAAATAAACCACATCCACTGGTTCTACTCAGTCAACTCAGCTAGTTACATCCTCAAAAGAATTCCAATAGATTCATCAAATATGATTTCCCTTTCGTAAATCTATGCCAACTTTATTTGATTATATCACTGCCTTCCAAATGCTGAGTTACAAAATCTTTGCTAATGAACTCAAGCAACTTCCCCAGTGCTAATGAGAGGCTCATTGGTCTTAAATTCCTCATTTTCTCTCCATCTCCCCATTACTATGGGGTGAAGCAGCAGCTTCCAGAATTGCTACATGAGTAGGTAAACGTGGAAATCTGAAAGTTGGGATCTGAGTTACCTTGCTCCTTCACAGATTACACTGTACCAGTATCACACTGATAGACTCACAATTAAAATTCACATGAGGGTCTGAGGTTGTACTAACCACCCAGTCAAAACTCAAAATATACCAGAAAATTAGAGCTGATACATTGAGGTGTCGGTGATTTTTTAACACTGGAGTAAGACTTAATTACTACCAACAACCTCTTTAGTCCTGAAAAGTTAATTTTACAAGTTTAGACCTGCATTTCCTTAGAATTATTGTTGGAGATTTAAAAAGAATGAAATACTTTTTTCTGTTTCTTTAATCTTCCATACTCCCATCTTTCTTCCCCTCTCTTTCCTTCACTTTCTAAACATGAAATAACATTGAAATAAATCTTCTGATTTGTATGCACTGGTTTATAGTTTGTGTGGTCTAAATTTTCACAGAAGTGGAGAGCTTTTCCATTTGGAAAAAATGCCAGCAGAACCTAAATCCTGAAGTCCTGCCCTTGAACCCAGTCTCTGTATCTTTAGGGATGGAGTAGGGGTGTGCAGGACAAAATGGGGGTGAGTTCTAAATAACATATTCCTGGTTCAAAGAGACCAGCTCCCCAAATAAATCAGCAGCTGCCTCCACTCATGTGTGATTAAAGTTTACAGATCAGACCTGGTCTGATCTTCGTGGATTCACCTGGATAACCAAGGCACCCTTTTGGAGAGGCAAGATACTCCTTTGGGAGTGGTAAGGTGCACTTTGGAACAGGTCAGGTGACTTTTGGGATCCTTAAAAATGAACAGAATTGTGTGTAAGAAGTGCATAAACTCTTTGGAACAGCCTAACGTGCCAAAGAACTGCCAAAGCTGTCAAAGAATTGTCAAGACTTATTGGCACTGGCAAAATTGTTGAGAGATTTAACTCTGCTGGGCTTTAAAAAAAAAAATCAGTGTTTGATATTTCACTGTCTGTTGATGTAAGTCTCAGGGTTATCATTTTAATATTTGTGTTGAAAGACTAATTCTACACCCTAACATTATCAAATTGGGGTACATGTTGAGTGGGCAGTTTGATCAATAGCTATACATAGTTATAGAATTGAAATGCTTGTTCTTACAAGAGATTTGTTGAAGGGGTTTCAATGGGTTAAATGTTTTTTTTAAATCAATTAAAGTTTTTTGAAAATTGTCACATCATCAATGGACACATTACGCCAGTGTGGGTTCTGAGGTTCACCCAGGGCAGAAGTTGAAATGGAGGGGGTAAGGGTAAAGGATGGTGGGTGGGAGGTATGGGTTACCACTAAGTTGACCTAGGGGCTATATAGCACAAAAGGGGAAGAGTGGGTGGTGCAGGGTTGGGTCTTTTATCATCATAAGCTGCTACCCTAAATCCCAAGTATGAGGGGAGCTGTAATATCAGAGGTGGTGTAATTTCATCACTGACTGCAAAAGCCAGGCTAATGTTTATTGTTTGATTAACAGAAAAGATGTCACTTAAAAGTCTCTTTATTATGCTTCCACAGGACTTTTGATTTAGTGAGCTCAATGTCCATTTCTGTCTCAAAGATCCCATGTCATGTCTGAGAAAGTTCAACACTTCAAAAATACCAAAGACTACGTTATAAAAAACGGTTAATCTTACTACTGGCTATACAATACCCAGGATTACTCTGAAAGATTGTGCAGGAACTGTGTAGTTTGACAATGGTGGCAATCTCAATAGTAACTGTTGATCGCGGGCGCTGTGTGACTAAGATTCTGCTTGCCAGGCGCCTGTTTATTCAGGAGCTGGAGGTTAAGTGAAAACCAAATTTAGACAGGCACACATGGGATTATCAGTATAAATGGAGTTAAAGTGCAGGCCTGCTAACAGTGGTATTCTGCCCCAATGACCCAGAAATATGGAGCACAGAACCTTCAGAATTTCTAGTCATGTTCTGCTGCCTTATTGTGAATTCACTTTGAATTAACAATGAGAGCATTAATAAGTGCAAACTAAATTCAGCTATAAAGAATCCAGTGAAAAACATCAGGCATGTCATCCGTATGTGTACATATTCTTTTGCCCAGGGACTTTTTTTGTCCTACTGAAGTTATCACAATAGACAAACCACTAATAATATTATTGTTTATTTAACTTTTACCCCAACTCCTAGAGGTTTGAAAACGTTGCTGTTAGTTGCATTTACTCTGTTCAAGCCACTTCAGTACCAATCGTGGGCATGGTGGCACAGTGGTTAGCATTGCTGTCTCTCAGTGCCAGGGACCCAGGTTCAATTCACCGCCTGTAGGGAGTTTGCACATTCTCCCCGTGTCAGCGTGGGTTTCCTCTGCATGCTTCCATTTCCTGCCAACTTTCAAAGACGTGCAGGTTAGGTGAATTGGTAAATTGCCTCTTAGTGTTGGGGGACTAGCAGGATAAAGACGTGGGATTGCAGGGGTAGGGCCTGGGTGGAATGGTTGTTGGTGCAGACTCAATAGACCCAATGGTCTCCTCCTGCACTGTAGGGATTCAACAGACAGCATAGTGGGTGTGTCACTCGACAAATGCACCCAGATCTTGGGGTGGTGGGATCATGTCCTACTGCAGCTGTAGAAAATTCAAATGCTGACTTCCAGATCCCAAATGAAAGAAGAGGGGCGATTAGCAGACAGTGGGAAACGCACTGGGTAGCACGTAATGTGTAGGTTAGATATGATCTATGGACTGAGAGAGGAAACCAGAGCACCCGGAGGAAGCCCATGCAGACATGGGGAGAACATGCAAATTCCACACAGACAGTGACACAAGCTGGGAATCGAGGAAACCCACGCAATGTACAACACTGAAACAGAAGATGAAAATATTATAAATTAAGCTATTCACTCTAAAATGTTTAAGGATGCTCCACTTTGTCCAGTAATAAGACTTGAAATTCTCTTCATTTGAATTGAAAAGATATGTAAGAGTAACAATAGATGTGTAACTAATTCAAGCACTCTCTTTTCTATTACTTAATGTATTTTCTCAAAAGAATTGTGCTTAATGGAACTATTGGTATGGTGGTACACAGGAGTGCCGACATTACCTCTCTGCATAATTCATTTCAGGAAAGATGAATTGGAATTTAAACTCAAGGAGTAGTGAGGCCACACAGTAACAAGCGGGAATCTAGCTGCAGTGGTGAAATCTGCTTAAAGCTTTTAAACTTCTATATTGCGATCCACCAGCCAGTTTTAGAAAGCCTTCTGGAGACAGTGGTGAAGGAAAAAACTAACTTTGTTTCCTGAATATGGGTTTAATGTTAATCCAATGGGAACCACAGCAGTGTTTGTGACAGCAAATCCAACCCTCTACAAGCCTATAAAAGAAAAAGCCAGGCAAGGCATCGCTTAAACACACTCTCTGCTTTCTTTGTGGCCTTTTTCAATCTCAGTCCTGCCCGACTTGTGACTGTGTGTGTGTGTGTGTGACTGTCTGTCTGTCTGTCTGTCTGTCTGTGTGTGTGTGTGTGTATATCAGTCAATGAATCTTTCTGTAATACAGAATCCATATAAAGCACTCTAGGGTAGATTTAAAATCCTCAGCCTTTCCAGTGTAAAGCTCTATGCTGGGAGCACTAAAGAAAAATATTTGTCTAGCAATACATTTTTTTATTATAATAAATTAGTATACTGAGACAGATGACACAGCTGACATTGCTTATAGTTCCTGCTGGCCACATAAAATTTCCAGCTAACACAGCCCAACTACAGATGCTTTCTTTTTAAAGTGCTTAAGTCTGTTTCTCCCAGCATTAACAGCATTCCACAAAGAATCTGGATTTTATGGATGGGTTTTCGTTAAGATTTTGCTGTGTTCCAACCAAACACCTCCCCCCCGAGGCCAGCTAAACGCAGAGGGTCAGTCCAGCACAGCACCAATCCTGTTTGTGTTCAGATCCAAAGTAGCAGGAGAGCTAGGGACAGATCTGGCAGGGTGGGGGGGGGGGGGGGGGGGGCCAAAACAGAGCAGCTCCTGTCACACAAGCCGATAATGCAAAAACTTTTAAAAGTTGTTCTTCATCGTTGGAAGATGGGAAAGAAAGCCAGAAACTTTTTATTCGAGATTTATGGAGGAAGCCGAATTTAAAGTTCCTGGGATGACATGGTGGGAATTGAACTTGTGTCTCAAGATCATTATTTGATTTGATTTAAGTTGCTGTTGTCACATGTACGAGTATACAGTGAAAGGTATTGTTTCCTGCATGCTATACAGACAAAGCATACCATTCATAGAGTACGTAGGGGAGAAGGAAACAAAACAGTGCAGAATGTAGTGTTACAGTCACAGCTATGGTGCAGAGAAAGATCGACTTATAATTAGTCCATTCAAAAGTCCGATGGAGCAGGGAAGAACACGCCACAGTGAAATGAAGAACAACTTTTAAAAGCTTCAGATTATCTGCTTATGTGACAGGAGCTACCCTGTTCACCCAGATCTATCCCTGCCTTTGCTGCAGCTTTGAATCTAATACAAACAGGCTTGTCCACGCGCTGGATTGAGGTAAGTGACCTCACACTTTTCCTGACAGCAGAAGGTGGAAGACAGAATGTCCGGGATGCATGAGGTTCTTAATTATGCCGGCTGCGTAAGCAGGAAGCATAGAAAGAAGTCAGTGGATGGGAGGCTGGTTTGTGTGATGAATTGGGCTACACTCATGATCCTTTGTAGTTCCTTGTGGTCTTGGGCAGAGCAGGAGCCCATACCAAGCTGTGATACAACCAGAAAGAATGCTTTCTATGGGGCATCTGTAAAAGTTGTTAAATTTCTCTCTGAATTAATAGTCAAATAACAACCACTCTGCTACCGCTTCCTAACACAGATCAAGGAAAAATTACAGCATAGGAACAGGTCCTTTGGCCCTCCAAGCCTGCATGGATTATGCTGCCCAACTAATTTAAACCACTTCCCCCTTCCAGGCCCTCCATTCTTATCCTATTCATATTTGTCCAGACACCCTTAAAAAGTCACTATCTGCTTCCACAACCTCCTCTGGGAGCAAGTTCCAGACACCCACCACCCTCTGTGTAAAAATCTTGTAAACTTAATGCAATTAATAAAAGTCCAAGGCTACCAAATCAGGATTAGGAGTCTGTGCTCAAATGTTTTATAACATTTGGCTGATTGAAAAGTCCCATTGGAAAATCACAAATCAGAACAGATATGGTTTTAAACTTTAAAGTTTATTTATTAGTGTCACAAGTAGGCTTATGATAACACTGCAACGAACTCACTGTGAACATCCCTTAATTGTCACACACTGGCCCCTGTTCGGGTCAGTGCACCAAACCAGCATGTTTTCTGGTTTCTCTCAATCCTTTAAATATTTTTGGAGTGTGGGAGGAAACTAGAACACCTGGAGGAAACCCACACTGACACAGGGAGAATCTACAGACTCAGCACAGACAGTGACCCAAATCAGGAATTGAATCCATGCTCCTAGTGCTGTGAGGCAGCAGTGCCATTCAGAACAAGCTAACCAGATCTTCTGATGCCTCCCCTGTTCTTGGGCTTCTTTTCAAGGAAATGAAACCTTATCTAAAAGGCAAGTTCATAGAATCAGAGAATCCCCACTATGCAGAAGAGGTTATTAGGCCCATTGAATCTGCACTGAAACTCAAAGATAATATATACCTCCACCACTTTATTGCCATAAACCTACATATTTCCCATGACTAATCCACCTAACTTGCACATCTTGAAACACCAATGGGCAATTTAGCATGGCTCATTATCCCAGTAGCCCATTGCCCCAGTGGTGTACTATGCTAATAGTGCATTACATCAATAGCAATATTCAAATGAGAAAATGTCTCAGTGCTATTCCCAGAAAGGGATGCTATTTGATTTCTGAAAATTATCCTGTATAAATCTGTGTTATTGAATCATAGTTGTCATCAATAGTTGCTTCGGAAGTTTTCCGACATCTTACTGCAACTCTCCTGGAAATCTAACAAATAAACACTAAAACCAAACTTCAGACAGTCACAGCAAGTCCATCGAAATTCCAGGCCTTGCAACTTGGAATTCCCAACTTTAAAACTAGAACTTCCCATTTGTAAGCTGTAACTTGATTGGGAATGACATTGACCAGTGGCTCTGGTCGGCAGATTTGACTTGCTGGGGTCTGGCGATCTGGCTAAAGTGGCGACCTTATCATTGAGCCTTGAGCTAATAAAATCTGCTTCAAAAGGTTGAGAATGCCCTCTTCTGGCTAACCTGGGTCAGCAGGCAAGACACTGCCAATCATTACAAGCAGTGACCCCTTTCACAAACCTGCCAACAGTAACTCAACTTTCTTTGTTGTGTGTTGCGCCTTCCAAAATTTTCTGAGTATCTGTATATATGTAATATCTCAAAAGGAACAGGCGGGTACATCACCCCCCTGCCTCATTACCAGCTTTCAAATTTACAGCCGGACAACTGAGCCCTCAAACTGAGCATCCAATTCCCAAAAATCTGTGACCGTTGGCAAACAGCAACACGAGCTTGACGAAGATATTACCAGCTGGTTGCTCTGAATCACAAGGATGAAGGTTCAAATCCCACTTGAGGCGTAAGCACGAAAATTAAGATTGACAGTCCAGTGCAGTACTGAGGGAAGGTCGCACTGTCAGAAGTGCCTTCCTGCATGTAAAATAATGAATTCACCTTACTGCTTTTAAAAAATTTCATGGGATGTGGGCCATCCCTAATTGCCCATCTCATTTTCTGAGGGCATTTAACAGTGAACTATATTGCTGGAGTCACGTAAAATAAAAAAAATAAACAGAATCCCTGCAGGAGGCGACCATTGGGCCCATCAAGTCTACATTGACAACAATCTCACCCAGGCCATATCCCCATGACCATACTTATTTACTCTGCTAGTCCCCCTGACACTGAGGGGCCATTTAGCATGGCCAATCCACCTAATCTTTAGACTGTGGGAGGAAACCAGAGCACCCAGAGGAAACCCACTCAGACACAGGGAGAACATACAGACTCTGCACAGTGAGCCAAGCTAGGAATCAAACTTGGGTCCCTGGCAACTATAAGGCAGCAATGTTAATCACTGTGCCATCGAGACTGGGTAAGAACAGCAGATTGTTTTCCTTTCCTAAGATACATTGGTGAACCAGATGAGTTTTTACAATAATTGACAATTGCAAACTTTTATTGAATTTAAATTCCACAGCTTGTCATGATGGGATTCGAACACATCCCCAGAGAATTACCCTGGGTTCCTGGATTACTAGTCCATTGCAAATACCACTACCTTCCCTATTAAATGGACACTGAAGATTGCACGGTGATAAGAACATCCCTTGTCTCTTGCTGACCATTCATTTAACATTACAAAATCAGCTATTCCATTCATTATCACACTTGTGGGAGCTTGCTGTGTACAAATTGGGAATAGCATTTCCCACAATGCAATAGTGAACACAGTTCCAATAATAGTCCTCGGGTTGCAAAGTGCTTCGAGACGTTTGGTGGTTGCAAAAAAAAAAAAATTACATAAAAGCACAATTGTTCAAGGAATTCCTTCTTTTCCATGCACAGTAAGAATTTCCCTTGGCCAGAATTTTCCAGACCTCTTGCAGTGGAGACAGCTCCCCATCAGCCTGTTTGCAGGACCATCTAATTCTATCTAAGCAGAGGGCTGTTTATATTTTTCGCTTCTGCTGCCACTCAGGAACCTGCAGCAGAGGTGGACTTCAAGACTGGGAGATCCTGCTGGCCAAAAGAGCTGGAAAATTCCATCCCTTGTACTGAACTCTCTTAGACAGGACATTGGTCAATATTTTGACATTTTCTGGCAGGAATGTGGCAGTAGCAAAGGAGAGAGACAATGTAGCTCTATCCCCTTCCATGAAAATTCCTGCAAGTGGGAGCCTCATTAAGTTACATTGAAATACAGAAACTAGAAGCAGGAGGCAGCCACTTGGCCCTTTGAGCCTGCTATGCCATTCATCTTGATCATGTCCAATCATTAAATTCAATATCCTATTCCCCCTTTCCTCCCATATCCCTTGATCTCTTTAGCCCCAAGAGCTACATCTAATTTCTTCTTGACAAAGTTTTGGCCTCAACTACTTTTTATGGGAGCAAATTCCACACTTCACCCTCTGGGTGAAGAAATTTCTCCTCAGCCCAGTTCAAAAAGATTTATCCTTTATCCCTAAACTATGACCCCTAGTCCTGGGCTCCCTCATTATTGGGAACATTCTTTCTGAATCCACCCTATCTAACCCTGTTAGAATTTTATAAGTTATGAGATCTCCTCACTTTTCTAAACTCCAGTCTTTATATAACAGGCTTCTTACCCTGGTTCTATAATGTGTCAGGACCCTGTATAATAGCAGATATTGTAGCATTTACACACTCAGTATAGAGTGACAAACAGCAGGACAATTACACCAAATAAGAGACCAAATTTGAACAAAAAATAAACAAAGAAAATTACAGCACAGAAAAGGCCCTTTGGCCCATCAAGCCTACTCTGACCATGCTGTCCATCTCAACTAAAACCCCTCCCCTTCCAGAGACATATCCCTCTGTTCCCATCCTATTCATGCACTTGTTAAGATAGCCCTTAAAAGTTATTACCTTATCTGCTTTCACTACTTCCCCCAGCAATGACTTCCAGGCACCCACCACTCAGTAAAAATCTACCTTGTATATCTGCTTTAAACCTTGCCCAAAAATATCATCCTGGTAAATGAAATGGGGAATTTAGGAAATTCCCCCCCCAGTACTCCAGTTTCCTCCTGAAATATTACCTTAGAGGCTGGAGTACTTTCACCAGATCCCCTTTTATTTACAAAATCCATTCCAATCCTAAGATCACAAACAATAAGACAGAAGCAGAATTAGGCCACTCAGCCCATCAAGTCTGCTCCACCATTAATCATGGCTGATACTTTTTTCATCCCTATAACCCTTATTAATCAAGAGCCAGTCTATCTCTATCTTAAATAGACTCAATGACCCAGCCTCCACAGCTTTCTGCTGCAAACAGTTCCATAGATTCACCACTGTCTGGTTGAAGAAATCTCTCCTCATCTCTGTTTTAAGGGATTGTCCCTTTAACCTGAGGTTTGTCCTCTGGTTCTACTTTCTCCTACTAGTAGAAACATTCCCTCTATGTCCACTCTATCCAGGCCTCATCATAGCCTGAAGTTTTAATAAGATTTTTTCCCCTCCACCTAAACTCCTAGAGTATATCAGGTACACAGCCAGAATCCAGAGGAACAGGGAATCTGACATTCCCATATAACAGGGAGGCTCTCTGATTGGGCAGGCCATTATAACCTCAATCAGGGAGCTACTTCTCCAAGAGGCCCACCTCATGGATCTCATTGAAGTCATGACACCTCTCACAGTTCAAAGATATGCAGGTGTGGTGAATTGGTCATGCTAAATTGTTGCTTAGTGTTCAAAGGTGGATAGATTAGCCATGGTAAATGTAGAGATTTTGGATATTGGGTAGGGAGAGAGCCTGGCTAAGATACTTTGTCAGAGTCAGTACAGACTTGATGGCCTTTTCTGCATGGTAGGGATGCTATGATTCATTTCTACTCAAAGAGTAATGCAGAACCTGTTACTAACAAGGAGTAGTTGAAGCAGTAAGCATGAGTGAGAAAAGCAAGTGAAGAATTTGTGAACAGAATGAGATGTGAAAGGCTGAAAGGAGGTTTTTTGGGGGCCAGTATAGATTTGTTGGACCCAATGGCCAGTTACAGTAACATGAATTCTATTCAATTCATGATGGTTGGCTTCGTAAAACTCTTTCCATCCATTGTCATTACAACGGCATAACATTATCTGGTATAGTTCAAGCAAGCATAGTATCAAATCCATAATTAAAGTGCTACAGAACACATTGTACAAGTTATTCTCACATAAAGGAGGATAGTATTTAACTGGCCTAGTTTATTAAATTGATTGAGAGTACACTCTGAGTTTCTGAGGGGTTTTAGTTTCAGAGTACTCACCTCTCCGAATTGCCATCGATTGCTCCTCCTGTTATTCCAAATTCTTTACATTTTGCGGGGCTGAGAAATTGCTAAATGATTACTTTCTTCCACCTTTCTGTTTATCTTCAAAACCTTTGATATTCTTTGACTTTTCAGGGTCCTGGTTCCAGCATTCCCTTCTTCTTCAGCTCTTGTCCAGATGATCTCATTAATTCCATTATTCAATTCAAACTCACACCCGCAGACTGAAAGGCAAACAGAAGTTTGGATATTAAATAACACCAGTCTTCAAACTAAGATAGAATCCTTAAAATTTTACTTGTTAGTGTCACAAGTAGGTTAACATTAACACTGCAGTGAAGTTACTGTGAAAATCCCCTAGTTACCACACTCCAGCACCTGCTTAGGTACACTGAGGAAGAATTTAGCACAGCCAATGCACCTAACCAGCACATCTTTCAGAACGTGGGAGGAAACCAGAGCACCCGGAGGAAACCCACACAGTCACAGGAGAAGGTGCAGACGCCACACAGACAGCAACCCAAGGTGGGAATTGAACCCAGATCCCTGGCGCTGCAAAGCAGCAGTGCTAATCACTGTGATGCCCTCATCTCTCCCTGCATATTGCAAGATTAGAAATTTTTTTTAACTAAACAACATCTCCATCATTTCTTTGCCAGTTTTGGGCTTCTTGATTTTTGATTCAATTACGAGTGTGTCAAATACTGACAGAATGATACAGCACAGAAAATAACTATTCAGATTTAATTTTTTTGATCTGATTTATTGTTGCCTCATGTATTGGGATACAGTGAAAAGTATTATTTCTTGTGTGCTATACAGAAAAAGCATACTGTTCATAGAGTACACAGGGGACAAGGAAAAGGAGAGGGTGCAGCATATAGAGTTACAGTTACAGCTTGGTAGTAGAGAAAGATCAGCTTAATATGAGATAGGTCCATTCAAAAGTCTGACAGCAGCAGGGAAGAAGACTTCTTGAGTCGGTTGGTACATGACCTCAGACTTTTGTATCTTTTTTTCCCGATGGAAGAAGGTGGAAGAGAGAATGTCCGGGGTGCGTGGGGTCCTTGATTATGTTGCCTGCTTTTTTGAGGCAGCAGAAAGTGTTGACAGAGTCAATGAATGGGAGATTGGTTTGCGTGATGGACTGCATTTCGTTCACAACATTTTGTAGTTTCTTGCAACCTTGGGAAGAGCAGGAGCTCATACCAAGCTGTGATACAACCAGAAAGAATGCTTTCTATGGTGCATCTGTAAAAATTGCTAAGAGTTGCAGTGGACAAGCCAAGTTCCTTTAGCCTTCTGAGAAAGTAGAGACGCTGATGGGCTTCCTTAACTATAGCATTGACATGGAGGGTCCAGGGCAGGTCGTTGGTGACCTGGACACCTAAAAACGTGAAGCTCTCAACCATTTACACTTCATCACTGTTGGTGTAGACAGGGGTATGTCATCCTCTACGCTTGCTAAAGTTGATGGCCAGTTCCTAATCCATTGTATTCATGCCATCTGTTTCAAAGAGTTATCCCATCAGTCCTACTTCTCTTTTCTCAAAGCGCTTTGGGTTTATTGTGGCCATGTGATGTCTGATTTGTGACCTAACTCCACGTGTACTCGCCTTTGCCCCGTACCCCTTCATATTATTAATGAACAAAAATCTACCCAATACAGATTCAAAATTTACAGTGAGCCAGCATCAATTGCCACTTGCAGAAGAGAATTCAAAATTTCTGCGTGCAGTAACAAGGAACAAAAAGCAAAGTACAGCACAGGAACAGATCCCTTAGCCTTCCTAGCCTGTGCTGATCATGATGCACTAACTAAACTAAAAAAAACTCCTATTCTTACTCAGCTCATATCACCCTATTCTCTCCCTACCTGTACCCATCCAGATCCCTCTTAAACATTGCTAATGTGCCTGCTTTCTTGTTGTGGAAACTGGAGACCCAAGACAGCGAAGAAATCATTGAACATCAACCTAGGCAAGAGAAAGCACTAAGTCAAAGATTTTTTTTGTACCTGGAATTTAGAAAGGGACAATTCCATCAAAGTTTCCAAGATAATAACAGGAACAGGTAGGGTGATATAAAAAAAAATTTCGCTGGCCGGGAAACTCAGGAAAGATGAGCAGACTAGAAAAATGAGAGGCAGATCTTCCAAGAGTAAAACTGGGCAATAATCCACAGATCTACAAAATTCCTTGAGGCATAGACAAAGTGGATAGTCAGAGGCTTTTTCCCAAGGTGGATGTGTCAGTTACAAGAGGCACAGGTTCAAGGTGAGAGGGGGAAAGTGTAAGGGAGATTTGTAGGGGAAGTTTTTTTTTTACGCAGAAAGAGGTGTGTAATAACACCACACATCTGTATACAGCCAGTTCTCCAGTTGTTCCCTGCTAGATGCAGACTGGGAGTGTGACAAACCTGCTTTAAATAGGGAGCATGAGGCTTCTTGATTTAACCATCAGCTAGGATTCATCAGGAAGTTCACAGAATCATAGAAACCCTACAGTGCAGAAAGAGGCCATCCAGCCCATCGAGTCTGCACTGATCACAATTCCACCCAGGCCCTACCTCTATATCTCTACATATTTACCCACTAAACACTCTAACTTATGCATCTCAGGACAATAATAGGAAATTTAGCATGGCCAATCAACCTAACCCACACATTGTTGGACCGTAGGAAAAAATGGAGCATCTGGAGGAAACCCATGTAGACACGAGGAGATCATGCAAACTCCACACAGACAGTGACCCAAGCCGGGAATCGAACCCAGGTCCCTAGAGCTGTGGAGCAGCAGTGCTAACCACAGTGCTACTGTGCCATCCATACTCTAGCAAGTCAACCTCATTAGCTTGGCTGAAGTCATCACATGGTGGGTGCCTGCAACAGCGGAGACGGTGGAAGCAGGAATGCTGCAGTAACTTGCCAAGTTGTCCTTCTCACTGGCTGGAATTCTCTGGCCGTTCACCCCGGCGGGATTCTCTGGTCCCAGTGGCAGCACATCCACCTCCTGCCGGTTTCCTGGCAGCAAGGGGGTGGAGTGGGGTTCCGATGGGAACTCCACTCGATAGTGTCGGGACCAGAAGGTGCCACCACCAGAAAATGGCACGCCGCCTCCCGGCACCAAGGAAACCACTGAGAGGAATCCGGAGAATCTCAGCTGTTATAAAATGGGGCAAGGAAAATACTTTCCAAAGTCTCACTCCGAGATGCTGAGAATTTGTCCTTTTGGACCTTTCCTCAATTTGGACATATTTCCAACCTGACACATCACACTGAGACAGTCCTGGGTTCAATTTCTCAGAACTGACACCGTGGGTGGGAATTTCCAGCCAGGCTTTCCCCAAGACCGAGAAACCCTATCTGAGGTCAACAGACCTTCACACGCTCCGTGTCTCGCTCATGACAATTCCTGTGGTAAGCAGGAGGTGTCACAGTCTGAGGATACAGGGCAGACCATTTAGGATAGAGCAGAGGAGACTTTTCTTCACCCAGAGAGTGATGACCCTATGGAATTCATTACCACAGGAAGTAGTTGATGCCAAAACATTGAACGTATTCAAGAGGTGGCTGGATGTAGCACTTGGGGAGAATGGGATCAAATTTTATGGGGAGAAAGCAGGATTAGGCTATTGAGTTGGATGATCAGCCATGATCGTGATGAATGGCAGAGCAGGGTCAAAGGGCCAAATAGATTCCTTCTGCTCCTATCCTTGATGTTTCTATGTCATTGTGGAGACATTTCTATCTTCCAGGCAGATGAGCATCTTCTTTAAATTCTTGTCTGATTTGTGTTTTCCAGCACACAAAACCTAGAGTGCTGAAAGGAAAATTGCTCCATTGGAATAAATCCAAGATAGGTGTGGATAAATCATAAACACATTTTGTTACACATAGCAGAGGAATGTCTTCCATTAGATTGAATATCAATCATTTGAAATAGATCCAAATAGTAGCTATCAGCAGTTCATACCGACATTCAGCTTCTTGCAGGTTCAATCGGAGTGTCAAATTGTGCAGAGTTTGCACATTGTCCCTGTGTCTGAGTGGGTTTCCTCCGGGTGCTCCGGTTTCCTCCCATAGTCCAAAGATGTGCAGGTTAGGTGGATTGGCCATGCTAAATTGTCAGGGGGATTAGCAAGGTAAATACATGGAGTTATAGGGATAGGACTTGGATGGGCCAACTGGCCCCCTTCTACACCATATGGATTCTATGTTTCTGTGAATATTTGCCATTGAAAAGTAGCTTAGACACCCTGGTACCAATCCAGAGATCCTGACCCGATGAACAGGATCTCAACTCTGTAGTTCAGGGCTCCTGTCCCAGCTTGTGAAGATTTCTGCCTCCGTTAGATAGAAGCTTGCAACACTTTACTTAATAGCTGTCCTTCTATGGAAGTGGAGATTTGAAGGAAACAGGGAAATGGAATAGTAATGAGGGAAAAGTGAGAATTGGATGATTATAGACTGGGTGGGTAAGGAGAAAGGAAGCTATCCACGTTAATACAGGGTGAAAGCTTACCAACATGAACTGAAGCAGTGACCTGATAGAAATCTACAAGATTATGAAGGACATGGACAGAATGGATAGACAGAAGCTTTTTCCCAAGGTGGAAGAGCCAATTATTAGGGAGCATAGGTTTAAAGTGCAAGAGGCAAGTTTAAAGGAGATATACAAGGTAAATTCTTTATAGAAGGAGTGGTGAATGTCTGGAACTCGTTGCCGGGAGAGTAGTGGAAGCAGGTATGATAATGACTTCTAAGGAGTGTCTTGATAAATACGTGAATAGGATAGGAATAGAGGGATGTGATCTCCGGAAGGGTCTGGAGTTTTACTTCAGTCAGGCAGCATGGTTGGTGCAGGCTTGGAGGGCTGAAGGATCTGTTCGGGTGCTGTAATTTCCTTTGATCTTTGAAGATAAGTGAGTGTGCCAACAGGAATTTGTGAATAGGAACAGGGTGAGGAGTGAGTGCCAACGGGGTGGACTAGAGTAGGGAGGGACCTTGGCACCGTTAAACTGGGGGGTGGGAGGTAACTGCAAAGGACTGTCAGTTTAAATAGTGAGGGTGAACAGTGAGAGTACCAGGTTGAATTGGGAGGCAGAGAAGTTCCAAGTAGAATTGACTAAAAGTGGAGGACGCTTCACAGTCTAAGTCTCTATGTGAAAGAATGGGAAATTGGATGGAAAACAATTTAATTGGGATGATGAAATCATATTTGGGAAATAAATGATTTATTGAAAAGCCAATGATCATTTTTTAAGGATAGAACATCGATCCGTGATGAATAATAAATGTGGAATTAACTGGAATGCATCGCATTTCAAGAGAAATTTCTAAATTTTGCAGTGGTGTGTTCCCATATCCCCCCCACACCCAACCCCAGCTCCTCCCCTCCTCCCCATACTCCATCCCCTCCCCTCAAAATGCATATTTGATTTTGTATTTTCAACATTTTCACTTCTACCTTCAGGGCTTCATGTGCCCAGATTCAGTTCTGAAAAGGATTAAAGGAGTACTGGGAATATCTGAGATTACGATAGAACATAGAACATAGAACATTACAACGCAGAACAGGCCCTTCGGCCCTCGATGTTGCGCCGACCAATTAAGAAAAAGCAATGACCCTCTAACCCAAACCATTCCCTTTTCATCCATAAACCTATCCACGGACCTCTTAAATGCCCCCAAACTTGGCACATCTACAACTGCTGCAGGCAGGGCATTCCATACCCTTACCACCCTCTGGGTAAAGAACCTGCCTCTGACATCCGTCCTATAACTACCACCCCTTAATTTAAAGCTGTGTCCCCTCGTGCTAGCTTTCTCCATCCTAGGAAAAAGGCTACCACTGTCCACCCTATCTAAACCTCTAATCATCTTATATGTTTCAATAAGGTCTCCTCTTAGCCGCCTTCTTTCTAACGAAAACAACCTCAAATCCCTCAGCCTCTCCTCATAAGACCTGCCCTCCATACCAGGCAACATCCTGGTAAACCTCCTCTGCACCGTCTCCAATGCCTCCACATCTTTCTTATAATGTGGGGACCAGAACTGTACACAATACTCCAAGTGCGGCCGCACCAGAGTTTTGTACAGTTGCAACATGACGTTGCGGCTCCAAAATTCAATCCCCCTACCAATAAAAGCCAAGACTCCATATGCCAAATCTCCACTTCCATAGTAGGACAGCTATTAAGTAAAGTGTAAGTAAAGTATAAGGTCACCCCTCAGCTTCCTAAGCTCCAGAAAAAATAGTCCCAGTCTATTCAGCCTGTCCTTGTAACTCAATTCATCAAATCCCAATAACATCCTAATAAATCTTATCTGCACTCTTTCTTTATGATAATATCCTTTCTAAAAATAGGGGGACCAGAATTGCACATAGGATTCCAAGTGTGGCCTTACCAATGTCTTGTAAAACTTTAACAAGACTTCCCAACTCCTGTATTCAATGTTCTGACCGATGAAACCAAGCATGCCGAATGCCTTCTTCACCACTCTGTCCACCTGTGACTCCACTTTCAAGGAGCTATGAACATGTATCCCTAGATCTCTCCCCAGTGCCATATCATTAATTGAGTAAGTCCTGTCCTGGTTCAATCTACCAAAATGCATCACTGCCATTTGATTAAATTAAACTCCATCTGCCATTCATCAGCCCATTGACCCAATTGATCTAGATCTTGTTGCAATTGAAGATAACTTTCTTCACTGTCCACCATGTCACTAATCCTAATGTCATTTGCAAACTTACTAACCATGTCTCCCATATTCTCATCCAAATCATTAATGTAAATGATAAATAACAGTGGACCCAGCACTGATCCCTGAGGCACACCGCTGGTCACAGGCCTCCTTTTTGAAAAACAACTCTCTATATTCATCCTCTGGCTTCTGTCAAGAAGCCAATTTTGTATCCATTTAGATACCTCACCCTGGATCCTGTGAGATTTAACCTTATGCAACAACCTACCATGCGGTACCTTGTCAAAGGTCTTGCTAAAGTCCATATAGACAACATCAACTGCACTGCCTTCATCTACCTTCTTGGCTACTCCCCTCAAAAAACTCTATTAAATTTGCAAGACACGATTTTCCACTCACAAAGCCATGCTGACTGTCCCTAATCAGTCCTTGTGTCTCTAAATACCTGTAGATCACGTCTCCCAAAATACCTTCCAACAATTTACCCATCACAGATATGAGGCTCACTGGCCTGTAGTTCCCGGGGTTTTCCCTGCAGCCCTTTTTAAACAAAGACACCACATTTGCCACTCTTTAATCTTCAGGCACCTTACCCATGACTATCGATGATTCAAATGTCTCAGCTAAGGAATCTGCAATTTCCTCCCTAGCCTCCCACAATGTCTTGGGATACACTTCATCAGATCCCGGGGGTTTATCTGCCTTGATGCGCTTTAAGACTTTCAGCACCTCTCTCTCTGTAATACGTACACTCCTTAAGACATTACTATTGATTTCCCCAAGTTCTCTAACATCCATGCTTTTCTCAACAGTAAATACTGATGAGAAATATTCATTTAGGATCCCATCCATCTCTTGTGGATCCGCACATGTTGATCCTTAAGAGGCCCTACTCTCTCTTGGGTTCATGTCGCTCTATCTGTAACCCCTATGACTTGCTTGGGCTTGCAAAATCTCACTAACTGTCCTATCTGGAGACAATACACATCTCTTTAACACTCTCTCCACTCTCTTTGTCTGTACCTTTAAGACTTGATTACCTGTAAAGACTCGCATTCCAACCGTTATTTTGTAAATTGAGTTTTGTCTTTATATGCCCTGTCCGTGAACAGAACACTCATTTACCTGACGAAGGAGCAGCACTCCGAAAGCTAGTGGCTTTTAGCTACCAAATAATCCTGTTGGATTTTAACCTGGTGTTGGGAGACTTCTTACTTCGATTCTGGTCTCAGGTAACTGTGTAGAGTTTGTACGTTCGGCCTGCATCTGCGTGAGTTTCCTCTGGGTGATCCGGTTTCCTCCCACAATCCAAAGATATGCGGGTTTGGTAGATTGACCAAACTAAATTGTCCCTTAGTTTCATGGCAAGGTGAATATGGGGATAGGATCTGAGTGGCATTGCTGTCAGTGCAGACTCGATGGGCCGTATAGCCTCCTTCTGTATTGTGGGGATTCTATTCTAAGATTCTAATGCCTAGGATTGTGACAGATGTAATGTGTGTCTGTGCCTTGATCATGTTATTGGTGCTCTAATATTGCTCAAACACTCGATTGTTTTGACAGGTCACTGTACACAAAGGATAAAATATTGAGGTTGCACAAATTTGAAGTTGCCATAAAGACCCACTTTAATCTTTAATGATGTTATGCTGAATATTTAATCCTATACCTGTCGTCCTTCAATCACAGAGAAGCCCTAATCTCATTTATTGTTCCAACATAAAGATGTTTTGAGTGTTTAGTTTAGAACGTCCACAACATCATACTTCAATTTGAATTAGTAAAGAAAAGCCTCAAAATAAATAGTAAGTAATATATGCAAATGAGAAACCCAGCAGAATAAGGATTTACCCAGCTTTAACAGAACTTTCAACTGTACATGTGTTTGAAAAGGGCCGATTGACAGGATTATGGATGAAAAGTGTGGTGTGGGGATAACTCTTTCAAAGAGTTCTTTCAAAGACCTGGCACAGGATAACAGTGATGGGCCGAATGGCTCTTTCCATGCTGTTAGGTCCCACAGTTAAAGTTTCTTTATTATTATCACCAATAGGTTTACCTTAACACTGCAATGAAGTTACTGTGAAAATCCCTAGTCACTACAATTCGGCGCCTGTTTGGGTACACAGAGAGAGAATTTAGCACGGCCAATGCACCTAACTAGCACGTCTTTCGGACTGTGGGAGGAAAGCGGAGCACCTGGAGGAAACCCATGCAGACACGGGGAGAAAGTACAAACTCCACTCAATGACTCAAGCTTGACACCGATCTCGGCGCTGACAGATTGGTGTGGAGGCTGCATGTTCTCCCTGTGTCAGTGTGGGTTTCCTCCAGGTGCTCGGTCTCCTCCCACAATCTGAAAGACATGCTGGGTAAGGGCCGTGTTAAATTCTCCCTCAGTGTACCCGAACAGGCACTGGGATGTGGGCGACTAGGGGGATTTTCACAGTAGCTTTCATTGTAGCGTTAATATAAGCCTACTTGTGACAAATAAATAAAGTTTAAGATCCCATGACACTATTCTGAGGAAGAGCAGGAGTTCTCCCCTGTATCCTAACCAATCTCTCTCCTCAATCAACTCATCACTAGATGATCTGGTCGTGGTTAGATTACTGTTTGTGGGATCTTGCTGTGTGCAAATTGGTTGCTGCATTTTCTGACAGGGTCTACACTTCAAAGAAAGCTTCGTTGGATGTTACGTGCTGTGGGGTGTCTAGCAGCTGTGTAGGCGCTATACAAATGTGAGTCTCCCTTTTCCCTCCGTCTCCAACTGCAATTCAAGCTCTGATTTTACTGCAAGTTGTCTTGCCCTTTGACAGCCCCTCCCAGACTCTGAGATCCTGGTTTACGATCGGGATATATCCTGCTCTGGTTTCCTGTGGTGGAGCAGCTGAGTAAAACGTGTCAGGACTACGCCAAAGACTGTCTGTTTGCCCAAACCAGGTAGCTAATTCCTGTTTGCAAGTCGTATTGAATTAGTTTAGCTAGGGTCTCGCTGGATAGCACAGTTCCAGTTCTGTAACTCAAGCTGTGAAGGGAAAAACTGAAAGTTGTCTATCGCAGCTTGCCAGTGATTGAATGTTAATGTCCATTTGCCACTCAGAAATGTCTTTACACTTATTCATTGTGACCCTGACAAGTCCAGCACTTTAATCTTGTTCCTTTGCTCTCTCTTTCTCTCATAGCGCAGGTAAAAGGGAGTAAATTCAAGTCTGAGCACACCTAATTGGACCAGAGGGACGGAGGTAGGCTGAACGAGATGATGCTGAATTGGGAAGTGAAGAAGAGATTGAATTATTCAGGGGGGAGGCACCCCCAGCTGAGACTGAGGAGGGAATCAAGAGACAAATGCACTGCAGGGTGCAGTTAAATGGCACAGGAGCAGAGCAACATTTAAATCTGTGGATCTAATGAACAGGAAAAAGATTAAAACGTGGCAATGTTGTTGAGTAATTCAGCCTGTCTCAGGCAAAATCCTTGAATGCACCATTTTGTACACAGCATGATACATGCTAAACATTAAAATGGCATGCAGCTGGCTTGTGTTTGAGAAAAAAAAAACATACAATCATATTTATATTTCCATATGCTACACTGAGTGACATTTGTCAATCACTGATAGTTAAGTTTGTGCCTCTATATATGGCAATGATGTCCATTGTTATGCATTGCCATTTATTTCTTGTGATTCAACTTGTTTGAACAGCAACATATAGCTTCTATTCACTTAGGAATAATCACTTTAGGATAATTACCTTCTTACTAATCTTGAAAATTAAATCCCACCTGCTTGATCATCAGTCCCATGGCAAACACTTAGGGACAGCATGGTGGCACAATAGTTAGCTGTCTCACAGTGCCAGGGACACGGACTCGCATCCAGGCTGGGGTCATTGTCTGTGTGGGACCTGCACACTCTCCCAGTGTCTACGTGGATTCCCTCTGGGTGCTCCAGCTTCCTCTCACAGTCTGAAAGTCGTGCAGGCTAGGTGCGTTAACCCGAACAGGCATCAGAGTGTGGTGACTATGCGAATTTCACAGTAAATTCATTGCAGCGTTAACGTCAGCTTTACTTCTGACTAATAATTAAACTTTACTCTCTGTTCACTGCAATTTGCTTTTGAATCAGGTGGTGGTGGATTCAAATCTCACCCTGCCAGCTGAAGGGGGATTGGATTGGAGGTGAGGAAGAGGAGGGGAGCAGTATCCTACCTGCTTCTGCCTTTTCAGGGACGGGGGAACATCCATGGCTGATATGGGAAAGCAATTCTAAAGTTTACAAACAAAATTAAGAGGAATTTTGCGCACAGATTCTCTCCTTCTCATCTTCAAGAGGCAAGAGCAGGTAAAGATGCCATAGTCCCAGGTGACCATAAGCTGACTGACTGGTAGTGATTTAACCTGTGGCTCACCACACCTCAGGCAAGGGGCAAGGTCAAGAAGGCAGAACCTTCCTGAAAGACTTCAGCTGGTACAGGAATTGAACCCACATTATTGGCATCGCACTGTACCACAAACCATCTGTCCAGCCAGTTGAATTAATGGACTCTGACAGCAACTCCCTCGACAAGGGAGTACAGTTATGAGATAGAGGATCTGGGGAACTGGTGCAATGGCAATAATTTCTCCCTCAATGTTAACAAAACAAAGGAGATGGTCATCGGCTTCAGGAAGTGTAGTGGAGATGTGCCTCTGTCTACATCAATGGGGATGAAATAGAAATGGTGGTGAGCTTCAGTTTTTTAGATGTTCAGATCATTACTGACTTGTCCTAGATCCACCTCCCCTCCTCCATGCTGTCACTGTAGTTAAGAAAGCCCACCAACGTCTCTACTTTCTCAGAAGACTAAGGAAATCTGGCATGTCCGCTACGACTCTCACCAGCTTTTACAGACACATCATGGAAAACATTCTTTCTAGTTGTATCACAGCTTGGTATGGGCTCCTGCTCTGCCCAAGACCGCAAAAGATTACAAAGGATTGTGAATGAAGTCCATCACTCTGTCTAGACTTCCCACTGCCTTGGAAAATCAGCCAGCATAATTCAGAACCCCACACATTCTCTCTTCCACCTTCTTCCATCGGGAAAATGATACAAAAGTCAAAGGACACGTACCAACTGACTCAAGAACAGCTTCTTTCCTGATGCTGTCATCAGATTTTTCAATGGATCTACCTTACACTAAGTTGATCTTTCTCTACACCCTAGCTATGAATGTAACACTACATTCTGCATTCTCTCCTTTCCTTCTCTCTGAACGGTATGCTTTGTCTGTGCAAGAAACAACGCTTTTCACTGTATACTAATACATGTGACAATAATAAATCAAATCAAATCAAAGCAGTAGAACTGGCAAACTACAAAGAGTTTGTCAGTTTACAATAAAGAGCTGCAGACAAGGTCGAGTGAGAGATTGTTTTGCAATGCAGAGAGTGTTAGCAAAGCATAACAGGTGCTTTGGAAGGCTGGTATCAGAGTGAAGATGATCATTGTGTAGGGTGACTGTGAGGCACAGGCGTGGGGGAGCAATAGGCAGAGGGAAAGTTTGAGAATTGATTGCTTAGGGGGGAGAGAGGGGAGGAACTTCTCTAAACATGGCGTGATCCCTGTACACAGAATTCTTTCTACTGACAAAATGGTTATATCATTTCACTGGCCTCTCCGATAGGTCAGGGAGCCCCTTGACACGACCACCTCAGAAAGAGTAACTAGGAGACATCTGCTCCTATGTTCATGCTCCCGATCAGCGCTCTACTGAAAATGATGGTTGCATCCTACACTCTGGTGCTGCCTGGTGCTACACACTGAGGGGCTGCCACAGTGTCAGAAGTGCCCATCATTTGAACGAGATGTCAAACTAAAGCTCCCGCTGCTCCCTGAGGGGAATGGGAAAAATCCTTTTGAATAGGAGCAGGCGAGATCTCACTGGTGTCTTGGGTAATATTTCTTCCTCAGTCAATATTCCATTGCTCATTATTACATTGCTGTTTGTTACGTGACAATTAGCTGCTGTACATGGAACAATGCAAGTCATTACACTGCACAAGTACTCAGTTGGCTGCAAAATGCCTTGGAACATCCTGAGGTTGTGAAAGGCACTATATAAATTGCAAGTTTGTCTGTCTTCCAGCTTTTGAAGTTAAAAGCTAATTTCACAAGGCTCCACCCCAAAGTGGCCCTGCCTCCCACTGGGATAATGAGGCGATCCATCGTCCCCTGAATGAACCGTTTCCCAAAAAACACCTCCGGATAGGACGAGGGGGTATAAGTTGGGAATCTACCCTGATCTCTTGGAGTAGAATAAATCTTGAATTTAAAAAATGAACAGGCGAGGGAGAAGATACCAGAAAAGATCAACATTGGAGGGCAGTGGACAAAAGGAATGCATGGGAAACATAGAGTACTTAGAATTCCTACAGTGCACAAGGAGGCCATTCGGCCCATCGAGGCTGATGATAGACCACAATCCCACCCCAGGCCCTAACCCCACAAATTGGCACTTGGGTCAATTTCGCATGGTCAATCAACCTAACACATGCATCTTTGGAGTGTGGAAGGAAATTGGAATACCCGGAGAGAGAGACAGAGAGAACATGCAAACTCCACACAGACAATGACCTAATTGGGAATTGAACCTGGGCCTCTGGCATTGTGAGGCAGTAATGTTCACCATTGTGCCACCGTCCTGCCCCATATATGAGGGAGGCTGTTCGTTAAGTTAAAACAGTGAAGATGTGGCTGACTTACTTCAGCCTGCTCCAGTTTGAGTTCAGTTCATTCCTTAACTCAAACCTTAAAACAGGTTTTATGCCAAAAACCTCTTTCTGATAATAGACTCATTCTCAGAGGAATGCCAATGGATTTGGTTGACTGCCACCAGAAGACAATGAGGGTTTGCACAGGTAGTTGCATCAAGATCCCCCTTTCCTCATCAAAAATAATGACTGGAACTCTCTTAGCCATTCATGCCAGGGGGATAGTCTGCCTCTGCTGGTTCTACCACCGGCTTGGAAGTCAGAAAATCTCGCTCAGTGTCAGAGTATCATAGAATCCCGACCATTCAGAAGACCATTCAGCCCATCGAGTCTGCACCAACCACAATTCCACCCATGCTCTATCCCCACGCATTTATCCTCTTTAGTCCCATTGTCACTAAGGTACAATTTAGCATTGCCTATACACCTAACTGAAAAGCTTTGGAGCCTGGGAGGAAACCCACGCGAGGGAGAATGTTGAAACTCCACGCAGATAGTGACTTGAGTTGAGAATCGAACCCGGGTACCTGGCACTGGGGGGGCAACAGCGCTAATCATAATATTAATATTAGCAACACTGACATCCGTGATGCCATTGCCACTTGCAAATGGATTGAGTCATTTGGCTTCGTGTTTTGCTGCGCGTTTCACTTGTTCTCTGGTTTATAGGATTATAGAATCCCTATAATGCAGAAGGAAGCCATTCAGCCCATTGAGTCTATACCGACCACAATCCTACCCAGGCTCTATTCCTGTAATCCCACGCATTTACCTTGCTAACCCTCCTGATGCTAAGGTTAATTTATCATGGCCAATTAACCTAATCTGTATATCTTTGGAGTGTTAGAGGAAACCGGAGCACCTGGAGGAAATTCACGCAGACAGGGGGAGAACATGCAAACTCCACTCAGACAGTGACCCAAGGCTGGAATTGAAGCTGGGACCCTGGTGCTGTGAGGCTGCAGTGCTAACCAGTGTGCCACCATGCCACCCATGTATGAGTTCTAAGTTGGAGCTCTCAGTATTATGAGACTTTTATCCAAAGCTTTCACATAAATATATATCAGATTGCTGCTGTGTGTGAGGCTGGAAAAGCACAGTCAGTCTAGCACAGGCAAGGAACATCATGAAAGCAAATGCTTTGCATGCAGCCCACACATTGAGAACTGGAATCAAACATTGACCATGTCAAGCCTGCTTGAGCTGGCTCGGAAGGAGGAGGAAACAATGCAGTTTTTACACACAGTTAATTGTTTGGGCCATTTACCAATTAATGATTGACCAATGAATTTGGGGGGGGGATTAATGGAAACCAGTTAAAAACACCAGTCTCACTGCGTCAGATTCTGAGAAGTTCAGAAGACAATTTCCTTTCTTGGACAAAAAAACTTGGCAAGTTGAAGATGGGCCAAGGTTTCAATTTACTGTTGTGTTGGAAGCAGGAACGATGGTTTTAGCGTTGGCTTCTATTGGCCTGGACTTGGCTCCCAATCATCCCTTCATATTGCTTGTAATGCAAACGGAATTGTTTCTGTAAAGAGTGATTTATGGCCGGGTTGCAATTGTGAAGGTCTAGTGTTCCAAGGGAAGGTTCTCAGAAAAGACATTTGATCCACTTTTTTTCCCCTTAGGATTTTGTTTGGAGCATGTAAAATTCAGATAGCTTGAGCCTGCATCTAAACAGTTTGAAAGATAGGATTAAATTTCACTCATTTCTAGCTGCTAACTTGGTAAATTGCATCCACTTACCCTGGCCCAGAAAGGGGCCCAATTCCATAGGGTGCAATAATCCAAACTGTGATGACTTCAATCAGGCCATTGAGTTTGCCCTTTTGGAGTATGAACTCGCTGATTAAGGATCCAATTGATGGGCCAATCAGGGAGACTTTTCCTTGTTTTTATCCAGGAGTATCAGTTCCTCTGGCACTCCGAGAGGTAGATACTGACTGTGAGCACTCTGTGTACTGCTGTTGGAATTGTAAATAAAAGGGTTTTGGTGAATGGACTACTGCCTCTGAAGATTTATTATAAAAAGCATCTCTTGGGGTTTTATGTAAAGGCCAATCATAACCAATCCACAAGGTCACTTTCACTGAGGCCATTCTATAAATTCCAGTTTATCTAGTATTGTCTTTGCCAATGGGATGATGGTGTTGCGTGATAATATCATTGGCCCGGTAAGCCAAAGTTTGAAGCTAATGTTCTATGGGCTCTGGTTCCAATCCTGCCATACCAGCTGCTGAAATTTAAACTCAATTCATTAAACTGCTATTAGTAGTATTAATAGTAAAAAGCTTCACTATACCAGGTTAAAGTCCAATAGATTTATTTGCAATCACGAGCTTTCAGAGCACTGCTCCTTCATTAGATGAGCGGAGAGGCAGGTTCACAAGCACGGCATATATAGACAGAGACATAATTGCAAGATTATTATAGATTGGAATGGGAACAACGGTTGAAATGCAAGTCTTTACAGATAATCAAGTCTTTATAGGTCATAGATTCACAGAGATTTACAGCATGGAGAAAGGCCCTTCTGCTTGTTCATGTCATCTTTTTTTTAAAATCCCTCAGCTAGTCCCAATTGCCTGCATTTGGCCGATATCCCTCTGTACCCATCTTACCCATGTAACTATCAAAAATGCTTTTTAAAAGATAAAATTGTACCCGTCTCTACTGTTATCTCTGGCAGCTTGTTCCAGACACTCACTACCCTCTGTGTGAAAAAATTGCCCCCTTGACTTTTTTGTATCTCTCCACTCTCACCTTAAAATTATGCCCTCTAGTTTTAGACTCCCCTACCTTTGGGAAAAGATATTGACTATCTAGCTGATCTATGCCCCTCATTACCTTATAGACTACAAAAAGATCACCCCTCAGTCTCCTACGCTCCAGAGTAAAAGGTCCCGTTCAGCCTCTCCTTATAACTCAAACCATCAAGTCCCGATAGCATCCTAGTAAATCTTTTCTGCACTCTTTCTAGTTTAATAATATCCTTTCTATAATAGGGTGACCAGAACTGTACACAGTATTCCAAGTGTGGCCTTACCAATGTCTTGTACAATGTCAACAAGAGGTACAGACAATGCGAATGTAAAGATTCGCATTCTAATCATTCTTCACATTCCAATCTGTGATTATCTTGTAATTGTGCCTTTGCCCTAATATGATGCATTTGTGAACCTACCTCTCCACTCACCTGATGAAGGAGCAATGCTCTGAAAGTTTGTGATTCCAAATAAACCTGTTGGACTTTAACCTGGTGTTGTGAGACCCCTGACTGGGCCCACCCCAGTCCGAAGCCAGCATTTCCACAGTAAAAAGTGACATTAAACTATTGTTGTTAAAAACCTACCTGGTCTGGTTCGGGAAGGAAATCTTCTGTCCTTATCCTGTCTGGCCCCCAGGTGACTCCAGACCCACAACAATGCGGTTGATGCTTAACTAATGTCTGAAATGGCCTGATTATCCTCTCAATTAACACAAGGGGCAAATAGGAATGGGCCACAAATGCTAGCATTGCCAGCTACGCCTACATCCCGTGAAAGAATTTATTATTGATGAGGAAGAGCAGGATATTGTCAATGTGGAGATGAGTAAACCGATGGTTTTGTTTTGAGATGATTCCGCTGAAGCGCATTTATACACAACCCAATTCGGAATGGCTTCAGGCATTTATTGGGAATGCAGACACCATTTCCGTGCCAGCCAGATTCAGTGACGACAGCTGATTCCAGAAAGCCAAGTTTTTGAATGGAATCTAGGATGCACATCCATCTGAAGAAATTGCTGTTGCAGACTCTACATTTCACAAGAGCATGTAACAACAATACTCGATGTGTAAAGGTCTCATCTGTTTTTAATATTATCTCAGCATTTGCAACAAGCAGTAATTGGATTTATCAAATACTGGTGTTTGATTTACTGAGAAACCACATGTGGGCTACACTTCAGATTCATCAATGATGATTCAAGCCGCAGTCTTTTATATGGGAAAATCAAGGTTTCAATTGCTTGGAGCACTGTAAGAAGCATCACAGTGATTAACTCTACACGTAAGTCATTATCCAAAGGCATCCCTACTGTGCAAGGTATAAAAAGAGGCAATAACACAGTAATTGCCAACTGAGAAATTCTCCATAATTACCAGCTGAAACAAGGGTGCATGGCATGTAATGCTCCACCGTTATCTGTCTTCACAAAGTTTCTTTTAACCCCTTCTTTTTCTGTGCCCAGGCATTCTTTTAAAGGGAACCTTTTTTATTTCTTTTTTGCGCTGAAGGAATAGGAGTAAGTTTTGATTAATTTACCGGTTCTGCAGCTAGAGGAGAATCGAGTGTGCTGTTGGACTTAAAAGAGCCCTTGGATCTGCCAGCCTTCTCCAAACTTCTTTTCTCACTTGAGGAAAGAGAGTGTCCAGAAACACAAATGTTCTCTAATGATGTGGCATGCCAGGCATTGGAAAAATCTAATCCAGTGCAATCTTAGTCACTGTCTGGTGTCTCTGGGCAAACCAAGAATAAAGTTTCCAAATATTTTTGCAATATGAAGTTGTCCTTTAAAATTTGCCTCATTTTATTCGTTTCCCCCAAACAACTTACAACTGTTTTCACTCCCTCAACAGAAATATGTTCTTTTCCCATAGGATGGCGAAGCTGATTTTAAAATAAGATCCATACAGCCTCATCTCATTAATGTTGGTTCAGTATCTAAGATAATTAGGTGTGATTATTCTCCAGCACTGTGTCTGACCTGAGATTAATCCAGAGTGCAAGTACAGATGAGAGGAACAGACAGAAACTGATTCGTTGAAAGAGGTGGCTGAACAGCATTGTGCATTCCCATACCAACATTCCCTGGATTTACAACACAAGAGTGTTTATACCTACAGGTCTCCACGTGCTGAGCTCTTGATCTTTGCTAAGTCTTAAGTGATGAATTTTCTACTCCAAATAAGCTCACGCTTTAAGAGATTTAATCAACGCAAGAGATTGACAAAAGCAACTTGCATTTAAATACAGCATTTAATGATAAATAAAGTCCCGAGATGATTCACAGGTGCTACTAGACAGGAAAATAGATGCTGGGCCAGGAAAGCCGCGTTGGAATGTTTTTTTTCAAAGTTCTTCAGGAATGTAGAGAAAAGTATGAATGGGCTGAGAGTCCGGAAAAGTTCGGACTCAGTGCAACAGCCTTGGCTATTTAAGTAGCAATCTTGCCTCTGAATCAGAAGGTTAAAATGTTATGACCCCAGTTGTTACAACTGAATGTGAAGATTGCAGAATGGAAGACTGACTCAAAAGATCCTGCTGTGGAGATGCCAGCATTGGACTGGGGTAAACACAGTAAGAAATCTCACTACACCAGGTTAATGTCCAACAGGTTTGTTTGGTAGCACAGGTCACTAGCTTTTGGGGTTGACCCCTTAATCAGGTAAGAGCTCATGAGCCACTCACCTGACGAAGGGGTAAATACCAAAAGCTAGTGATGTTTACTGCCAAATAAGCCTGTTGCACTTTAACCTCATGTTGCGAGACTTCTTACTGTCAAAAGATCATAACAGTGTCATAGGATCACTAATTAGCTGTTAGCAATAATAAAGACATTTTTTAAACATGGAAAGCTTGACTATAATACATTACTCCTTTACTCCCACTTATCTTCACAAATGTACACAGTCTTAAAGAATAACATGGGTTACAGAATATATCTCACAGTACAATGGTCTCACTAACCACACAGTCCAATTACATCCACAGGCTGACTGTGGTCAGACACATTCTATGCTAAAGCCCCATGGCCATTGCCACTCACTCAATCTTCCTTGGACTTATTCTCAAATTCCCCCAGGTAGTTGTCGCACGATTGTTTCCAAATTGTATTGTTAACAAGACACATTTTAAAATCTTCTTTCAATCAATGTGGGCAGCACAGTGGTTAGAACTGCTGTTTCACAGCTCCAGGCACATGGGTTTGATTCCCAGCTTGGCTCACTGTCTGTGTGGAGCCTGCATGTTTTCCCTGTGTCTGCGTGGGTTTCCTATGGATGCTCCAGTTTCCTCCCATGGTATAAAAGATGTGTGGGTTAGGTTGATTGGCCACGCTAAATTGCCCATTAGTGTCCCAGGATGCATAGTATTAGAGGGGTGAGTATGTGGAGTTGCGGGAATGGGCCAGGATGGAATTATTATCAGTGCAAACTTGATGGACCAAATGTCTCTATGATTCAATTGGTTCCATTAACTCTCCTTTCAAAGAAGTGTAATGCTCAGCTGTTTTAACAAGGTACACATTCCCAACAGTAGGCTATTATTTCCAAAAGCTGGAAATGAGGACACCAAACGTATGATTGCTTCCAATTGTAGAGTTTTCTCTAGCTAATTCTACTCATGACTAGACTTCCAGCTCTATCCTCAGCTTCAGCGACAAGTACTCCGTGCTAATGGTAGTCCCTCTTAACTTCAAACTTCCTGGAAACGTTTAGTTTTTAGAACTAACTGTCCTTTATCTTGTCTGGAAAAGGCTTTCATTAACGTTGCTCCAGTCTAATTTCCTGCTTCTAGCTGATTGGGAGCTGTGAATTCTCTAGTTTCTGAGCTCTGATCCAGGATTCAAAAGATCTTCTCTCTAAAAGTGGCCCCTGGTTGCCAAGCAACAGTTCATTCTTTCTTCAATTTTGTAATTACTTTACATGTCAGAAACTCTCTCAGCACAATACAAACACATTTTGAACTGAAATCTAAAACCCTCATTCAAACAAATACCTTTGTTTAACATGACTCTAACAAGAGTTGTACCATTTCCTGCACAAAACCACAAAATTAAGTTCACTTAAATCTATATCTTATTTCTAATGTTTAACAATAAGTCATGAATGTAGCCTAATCCATCACACAAATCAGCCTCCCATCCATTGATTCTGTCTACACTTCCCGCTGCCTCGGACAAGTAGCTAGCATAATTAATGAATAGACTTACTTTGTATTAAGTTTATCTTTCTCTACACCCTAGCTATGACTGTAACACTACATTCTGCACCCTCTCATTTCCTTCCCTATGAATAATATGCTTTGTCTGTATAGCACATAAGAAACAATACTTTTCACTGTATAAGTTACAGCTGCTAATTATTATTCAGTGGCCCCATGAGACGGTGTGATGGCTCAATAGAAGCTTGAGAAACACCACCTTGTCTCTCAACTTGGATTTTTACAGCCTTCAACATTGTCTCCAGACATTTCAGCTCATAGACATCACTCCCATTTGATTGGACAGGAGGAGTGATTCTGCTATTGCCATTTACACCTCCTTTAGATCCTGCCATTCACACCTCTGGACCACTCAGGGTAGCACAGTGGTTAGTACTGCTGCCTCACAGCACCAGGAACCCGGATTCAATATTGGCCAAGATGTCAATGATAATTCCATTGTCCTTCAAAATGGTGGCCTTTGTGTTGGGTGAGTGTCCATGTGGAATCTGCATGTTCTCCCCGTGTCTGCATGGGTTTCCTCCCAGTGCTCTGGTTTCCTCCCACAGTCCAAAGATGTGCAGGTTAGGTAGATTGGCTGTGCCAAATTGCTCCTTAATGTCCCAATTTGTGTCAGTTAGATGTATTAGGCATTGCAAATGTGTGGAGTTACAGGGATGGGATGGGAGAGAGGGCATGGGTCAGAGGGTCGGGGACACTCAATGGGCTGAATGGCCTCTTCTACATTGTAGGGATTCTTTAATTCTATGAATAAAGGCAAAAAGTCACTTCTATAATTGTTGTACAGGTCCCCCCGAATGCTACCTACACGTTAGAGTGGAAAATAAAGCAGTCTTTAGTACAAATCTGAGTTTGCAGGGAGTGGGTTTCTGAAGACCAGCCTGGAGAGTGCTGTAATTATCGCGTCTGGAGGAGTCAATATAAAAAATGCATCCATAGTCGAATAATCAGGCTTCTAATGAGTTGCTTTTGCTGCATTTTGTCCAGCATGTTCAACAAATCAAAGGCAAGACAAGCCCCCAAATCAGATGCAAATGATAGAACGTAAAACCAGATAAAAATACAAATACTGTGCATCTGCAATTTTACACTTCCAAAGACATAAACTATATTTGTGTTTGCATAAATGAATAATACATTAAGACCATTATGCTTTAATTAGAGTGTCTGTAATGGGGCATACACATTTCTCATATTACTCACATTCATCCTCGTTACTTCCCTGTCACTTCAATTCTTCTGCTCTTGGTTTATATTCTCTTCTAGAATCTGTAGTCTTTTTTTCCAACTTCTATATCCTTTTCACTTTAGTATATCTCCTTTAAAGAAACTTATTAATAACTGAGACAGCCGTGTGTGTCATTCACAGAATAGCTGATAGGTTGCTCCAGTTGTGTTGTTATGCTGCAGTAAAGGCAGCGCTCATTTGTAAGGGATTGGATAAACACATTGTGGGTTTATTTATTGAGACTAAGCGCATGAGAACATTTATACAAGAGTAGAAAGGTTGAAGACATCAGCAGCAGAGCAGTGTGTTTGTACTCTGCTCAAAAGCAAAAGTGAAACTAGGATCGGATCATATGACAAACATCATTCTAGTGATGTTGCTACCCCTTAAAAACATATTGCAACATCCCCCCCTTTCTTCTTAAAGATGCTTTGCTCCCTTCTAAGAATATAACTATTAACAATACATGTTTAAGTATAATTATGCAAGTATATATGTCCCAACAAATAACACACACATACCTTTGGAGTGACGCAGAAAACCAGAGCAGCTGGAGGAAACCCACGCAGAAACGACTGAATGAACAGACACTGCACAGACAGAGATCCAACTTGGGAATCGAACCTGGATCTCTGACACTATGAAGCAGCAATGCTAATCACAATGCCACTACGCTGCCTTTCTTCCTGTAGTTTGATGCTGGTTTGGCTCAGGATTATAGGGCAACATTTCTGTCTGCTAGATTTTGGAGATGAATAGTAGATGTCCTTCAAGCATAATACTCCTTGACAAAGATAGTCGGGAATAAAATGTACCTGGAAAAGTCACCTTCCCCCAGCCCTCACATGCTGCATGACTGGACCTGCCATCTCTCAGGTCCTTTAATGTGGTACTAAATGTATATTATTAAATTTTATTAAATGCATATTACTTTCCCCTGGTCAATTCAGGTTCAAGTTTACAAATGGTTCCACCTCAAATGGATTGGCAAGTATGTTTTTAAACCTTTTCCTTTCAGGAGGAGGTTTAAAAACACACTTGTCAATCCACAGCATAAACATATGAGGACGGCCTCAATCAGGATCTTGGATTCATAACATTCCATCTGTAACCCTCATGACTTGTCTCCGCTTGCAAAATCTCACTAACTATCCAGGCTTGAGACAATTCACACCTCTTTAACCTGCATTACCCTCTCTCCACTCGCATTATCTGGACCTGTAAAGATCTGATTACCTGTTAAGACTCACATTCTAACCCATTATCTTGTAAATTGAGTCTGTGTGTGTATAATATATATATATATATATATGCCTTGTTTGTGAACCCAACTCTCCACTCACCTAATGAGGAAGCAGCACTCCAAAAGCTCGTGCTCACAAATAAACCTGTTGGACTTTAACAGGTATTGTGAGACTTCTCACTGTGCCCACCCCAGTCCAACGCGGGCATCTTGACTCCTTCCTGAAAGAACTCCAATAAATGTCGCACATTACTGAGTCCCCATCTGTATTTACTGTGGTGTTAAATCCTAAATATTGTCCAGTTTTGTTGATGGAGAATTGAAAGATACACAGCCCTGACTTTGATTGTTCTTCACAATGTAAGACATTACTCCCTCGTGGAATCTATTTCCATGCAGACAGGGACTTGTAAAATCCGCATTTTAATCAGCAGGTTCTCTCCTGTGTCACTGCAGGCTTCAATACATTAACAGAACAAGTGTCTTTCGTAAGTGCACGCGATTTAAATAAAAGAATACATTTCAACGACATTTTACAACTGTGCGGATCTCCGGGAGTTTATCAGGTGGTTCCTGGAGGGCCACCAGCCTTGCTGCATGGAATTGTAAATCCCATTGCTGAGGATCACATGTTGGTTAACTTCTTGTTATTAAAGTCACATGAGAGAAAAGCAAATCCAGGTTCCTTTCTAACAACAACATTAGCCAAAGTAGCACAACACGGATTAAAAAGGAGAGTTTGAACTCTTGTCCACGCTCCAGCATTCTCCACACCAGCACAATGGGCTGGTTAACACCACATTAAAGGGCTTGAAGGATGAAAAAGGATACAGGTCCAGTCATGCAGTACATGAGGGTCGGAGGAAGGTGGTTTCTCCAGGTACATTTCATTCCTGACAAACTCGTAACTTATTTGCCAAGAAGTGTTATGATTGGCAGAGGATCAAGCTAAGCTTTGGATTTTGAACAAGCTCAGATCATATAAGCCAGTTTGCAAAATCTTCAATTCCTGGTCTGGTTAATGGCTCATACAGCAATTCCCAACAAAAATCAGACCCCCGATTGGAAACACTTGTGGGACTGGAGAATGCAGTGAGTCAGTCTGCTCACTGCATTCTCTTCACTTACTCACATTTCACTCCAGCTAGCGAGGTCCCATATGAGAAGTGGCAAGGTGACCAATTCATATCAAATCCCCAATGATTTGATTTGATTTGATTTATTATTGTCACATGTATTAACAGTGAAAATTATTGTTTCTTGCGCAAAGCATACTATTCATGGAGAAGGAAATGAGAGTGCAGAATGTAGTATTATAGTCATAGTTATGATGTAAAGAAAGGTCAACTAAGTCCATTCAAAAATCTAATGGCAGCAGCAGGGAAGAGGTTGTCCTTGAGTCCATTGGTATGTGACCTCAGACTTTTGTATTCTTTTCCCAACAGAAAAAGCTAACAGAATCCTCTGTGGAAATCTCTTCATCTACATCAACAACACCCAACTTGTATTTAGATAGAGCCTTTAGTGAAATCAAACATCCCAAGATGCTTCACTGGGACACTGAGCAATTGAGAGATTGGGGTAGATAACCAGAAGCTTGGTCAAAGAGGTAGGTTTTAAGGAATATCTTAAGGGAAGAGACTGAGGTGAAGAGTTGTAGAAGTTTAGACCGTAAGACCATAAGATGTAGGAGCAGAAGTATGCCATTTGGCCCATCGAGCCTGCTCCGCCATTCAATCATGGCTGATATGACTCTCGTCTCCATTCTCCTGCCTTCTCTCTATAAACCTTGATTCCCGCATTGATCAAGAACCTATTTCTGTCTTAAAGACACCTAATGACCTGGCCTCCACAAAGCCTTGTGGCAAAGAGTTCCACAGATTCGCCACCCTCTGGCGAAGAAATTCCTCCTCATCTCTGTTTTAATGGAGCATCCCTTCACTCCGATGTTGTGCCCTCATGTTACAGCCTCTCCCACAAGTAGAAACATCCTCTCCACATCCACTCTGTCCAGGCCTCTCAGTATTCCGTAATTTTCAATTGGATCCCCTCTCATCCTTCTAAAATCCATTGAATATAGACACAGACTCTCAACTGCTCCTGGAATCCCAGGACAAACCCTTGATTCCTGGGATCATTCTTGTGAACCTCCTCTGAACATTCTCCAAGGCCAGCACATCTTCTTTAGAAATGGGCCCTAAAACTACTCATAATACTTCAATTGGGGCTTGACCAGAGCCTCATACAGCCTCAGCAGTACATCCTTACTCTTGTATTCAGAAACGGGATTCCGAAGCTTAGAATCCAGGAAGTTGAAGGCATGGACCCAAATAGTGGATTGTTTAAAAATCAGGAACACTCGAGAGCAGAATTAGAAAAGTGCCAAGAGATCTTGGATGGTTGTTGAACTGGAGGAGGTTATAGAGATAGGGAGGTTTGAGACCATGGAGAGATTTGAGCAAAAGGATGAGAATTTTAAAATTGAGATGCTGCTGAGATAGAAGTCAGTGTAGGTCAATGATCTCAGGGTGAGAAGTGACCCGGTGTGTGTTAAAAAGCAGACACTTCAGACAATGTCAACTTTGTGGGAGGGCAGAATTTGAGAGGTTAATTTGGAGTCCATCAATGGAATAGCCAAGTCTAGTGGTGACAGATGCATGGATGAGAGTCCATCAAAAGGTGAGCTGAAGCAATACATGATTCTACCAAGCCAATTTTTATGGGGGCTGCTCATTGCACAATGGTTGACATTGACTGCCTCGTAGCACCAGGGACCCAGATTCAGTTCCCATCTTGGGTTACTGTCTGTGTGGAATTTGCATGTTCCCCTGTGTCAGCACAGGTTTCCTCTGGTTGCTCCAGTTTCCTCCCAAAAAAAGACGTGCTGGTTAGGTGCACTGACCGTGCTAACTTCTCCCTCAGTGTACCCAAATGGGTGCCAGAGTGTGGCAACTAGGAGACTTTCACAATAACTTCATTGCAGTGTTAAAATAAGTTTACTTGTGAAACTAACAAATAAACTTTAGCTTTACATGTGGATTCATGTTCATTTGATCAGATCCCACTTGGTTTAACTTTTGAGTAACAACAATTATACAAAACAATGTGCAATTATTTCAAAGTTCTTTCAGCTGAGAGGACAGAAAGTTAGATGAACAATCCAGAGTAAATCTGCTAACATTGACACCGTCATTCCATGTCGAGTTTTAACAGCGTGTGTAAGCTTTACTCCTTCCCCACCATTCTGACCAGTTAGCTTTAATATCACAGATTTGTAATATCAAAACTAAAGACCACAGTTAGGGGCAACAATATTTAACATTTTCACTTAACACCAACAGTAAGAATATCAGAATTCTGCAAAATTGCAGAAAATAGTGAACTTTTAACAGTTTTTCAAAATCATGATCTCTGCAGCACTCACTCACTATGTCTCATGCTCATAACCTTAAGTGATGTCATTGGTGAACGGAGAAAAAAAATTGTGTGCAGGCCAGAGTTGTTTTCAGTTTCAGTTTGGAGCTGCAAGTTAGTGTTAAGTTTCAGAAGGGGCAGCAAGCTAAGATAAGTGTTTTCTCTCTTTTCCTGGTGTTTTGAAAGTTCTATTGGTTTTCCTGAAAGGTGAAAATCTGCTGTTTTGGGGGCTGGGCCAGAGTCTCTCTGGTGTTTTGGGAAGCTATCTTGTCTTCAAACTATTCTGAGTGCCAAGAGCATTGGACTGCAGAATTTAACCAACGGCCTCAATCCTAGGACCACATGAACATTAGTCTATGCTGTGTTAAACTTATGAAAAGAGCTTTTTTGTTGTCTATGGATTTTGGTTTTAATTAGAACACATTAGAGATATTCATTAAGAGTTATACATTATAGTGGTTGTTTTGTTTCTTGTTTGTAATTGATATAAAAACTCTTGTTAATTTTCTTACTATACATATATATTCTTAGCTAAATTCTTAAATAATCTTTGTTTGATAAAAGCTCTCTAGTGGGCCATTTGAATCTCACCTAAAGTGGAACACCTCATGCATCTCTTCACCAAATCCAAAATGCAAAACTTATAGTTCAGGAAGGCTTCATAAAACACTTTGGAGTTCCTAACAATTAATTGTGAATAAATGATTTCATTTTTATCAGGTTAATCGAGAAGATAAAAGATTTGCATTGTTAACTTTCCTTCACATTTTTGAGTTGTTTCTATTAGACATATTCAGCATCTTGGTCAGACCTCACTTAGACGCTAGTACAGAATTTTGCTTTTGCAATGAATGTTTTGTTTTGTTACTTGTCCCATTCCAGCTCCCTCTGTTTTGCGCCTTCATCCCTTTTGTTATTTTCTCTCTCCACCTCATCAGGTATCTTCCCTTTCCCTCTTCTCTCCTTGCTTCTGCCACTCTCTTTCCCAGTCTCTACACCTACTTAAAGCATGGCCGGGGTTTTCCACTGATGTCCATGATGTTTTCTGTGGTTTGTCCATCCTGTTGCCAGACAAACATCAAGGGGGAGTAGCAGGATGGATGGGGGTGGGGGGCTGGGGCATGGTGGCAAGTGGGTTGGCTGTTGGGGATAGTCATCTTCACAGAGACCTTGAAGGGTCAGAAAATCCTGTCCTGAGCTACATTTCTATTTTTAAAGCTTTTTAATTAGTGTCACAAGCAAGGCTTACATTAACATTGCAATGAAATTACTGTGAAAATCTAGTCATCACACTCTGGTGCCTCTTCGGGTACACTGAGGGAGAATTTAGTATGGCCAATGCACTTAACAAGCACATCTTTCAGACTGTGCAAGGAAACCAGAGTACCTGGAGGAAACCCACGCAGACATGGGGAGAATGTGCAAACTCCACACTACTGTGAGGCAATAGTGCTAACCACTGTGCTACCATGCCGTCCAAATCTTTTCCAATTCTAATGAATGATCATTGGTTGGAACCGTTAACTCTTTTTCCCTCCCCGCAGATGCTGCCTGACCTTCTGAGTATTTTCAACATTTCTAGTTTTCCAGCACACCCAGTATTGGAAAGAAGTGGTGAAGACTGGAGGAAGGAAAGAATAGTTTGTAACCTGTCTGTAACAGAACAAATCCTCATAACACCAGTGATGGGGAGCATACAAGTCTCCAAGGGGATTCTGTTAGCTTTGTTTCACAGAGTGGATCAGTCCCATATCCATTAAAGCAGGGAGTGAACGGGGGCAAGTATTTACTGCTGAAAGTCATCATTAAAAGTTTTCCCTCTTTAACGGGAAAAAGATGGGTAAGGTGCTAGTTATGATATGGCCTTTCTTCGCTTGTTCTTTGTGTGTCAATAGATGGTGTACTGTCGAGCTGGGGACTGCAATCCCATAGATCACTGTCATATTTTGACTAGTGAATACAAGCAATCAACTAGTAAAAGTCCAGCAGTGAGTAAAAGCTATTGAGGATACTAAAGTCTGTGAGAGAATCAATGGTTCCTGTCACTCTGCCATAAAGAAAATGAGGTAGCTGTCCTTGACCTGTTTGCTGTGTCAATTCAGCACCAAAAATATTTGACAGTTCACTTAACGATTGTGGCAGTTGCATTTCCCCCTACCTCGTTAGCGTGTAATAAGTGTAATGCATCTGGGAGCTGCTGGAAGCTCAGTGCTGTCGGAGTCAAACAGAATGCCACTGTAGAAAAATTGCTGCCCAATCTCAGCATTGACCATCCGCTTCTGCCTGCAATTTAATGAAGGGTTTGCGCAGCGTAAGGAAAACATGGATTATTCCTCTAACTGCGCTTTTCAAAGCCAAGAGACACGTTTGCTGTCTGCTTTATAAAGTCAAGAGCCTTCCTTTCTAGCTGCAATCACCGAATACTACAGAAAAGAAGGGGGCCATTCAGCCCATCTGTGCCAGCCTTGGGGGGGGGGAAATCATAGAATCCCTACAGTGTAAAAGAAGGCCAAGTCTGCACCAATCGTCTGACAGAGCATCTTACCATGGCCCTATCCATTTTTACCCTGCTAATCGCCCTGACACTTAGGGGCAATTTACCATGGCCATTCCACCTAACGTACACATCTTTGGACACAAGAGTCCAATTTTACCTTCAAGTTGCGCTCATTTTCAGGCGCGGAAAGTTGGTAAATTTGGGCATTTAGTGAGTAGAGCAGTCGCAACCAACTCCATGTTCATTCCCCCTTTACCAAGGGTTGAAAGTGGCCGCCATTGGGACAATGCCTGAAACAGGCGTAATGTCAATTTAAATACGTTTGCACGCATTTAAATTAACTCATTGGGCTGAACACCCAATCTTACCAGCATTTCGCCCTCTACCACTATGTTCACCCATCCAGAATCAGCGCCAAACAGATATGGTCCGCAAAGATCCGCTTTGGGCACACAAGCTTCAGAACTTCCAAACGTCCGGCAGTTCTCTGACTCAGATTGGTGCTGGTGGGGCGGGGAAGGATAGCCCTCTGGCCCTCTGGTGAGGGAAGCGGGGGGCGGGGGGCAGGGGGAGTCCGCTGCCACTCCATATGTAATTGATGAGGGGGGTAAGGGGGAGAGGTCTACTGCCACTCCTTGTGTGATTGATGAGATGGGTAAGGGGTGGTCTGCTGCCATTCCATGTCTGATCTGTGGCGGGGGAGAGTGGCAGGCATCCGCGATCAGTCTGAGTAGTGGAGGACTATGGGTTAAGGAGGTCAGTAACGATGTGGAGGTGGGACAATGTCTATGGGGGCCGGGGGAGGCGTTATCCACCCCAGGAGCGATGCAGCAGGAGAGTGTTTTTCTATCTTTTTCCTGCAGATGCGCAGTTGGAGGCGTTGATCGGAGCTACAGGGTTTCGGGTGCGAGAAGACCAAGGTTTGTGTAGTGTGATTCAGAACCGCTGATATTTTTTCAGGCAGAGTGCCTATTGGGGGGTGCCTGAGAACAGGTCTAAAACTGAGATCCAAAACCCTCCCATTCCAGCACTTAGAATCAAAATGGTAAAATAGGGCCCTAAGGGGTAATTTGGCATGGCCAATCCCCCTAGCCTATACATCTTGGGACACTAAGAGGCAGTTCAGCAAATCCACCAAATATGCATGTCTTTGCAGTGTGGGAGGAAACCGCAGCAAAATTAGAATTCTACTAAAAAGCCAATGAACATCGAATAATAAACATTGTGCTCTTTCTTATCCTGCCTGATGCTTCATTTTTAAGTGAATATTTATTTAAAGTAATGCCTTTTTTAAAAAATAGATAAATGAGCACCTGGATCTTGTTTTTGTTGTTGTTTTTCTGTAACTAACTTCATTATCCTATAAATTGAGAATAGGACAGAGTGTTATCCCTGGTTCCACTAACGCCACATTATGAAGTACATAGAACGTAGAACAACTACAGCACAAACAGGCCCTTTGCACCAATGATATCCACACCTCCTAGGCTTACTTGTAACCTCAATTCTATCAAGTTCCATATACTCATCCAGAAGTCTCTTGAAGGACCCTATCGAATTTACCTCCACCACCACTGACATTCCAAGGTTCCAGTGGCTCTTCCAAATAAGGCATGAATAATTCTTTATTCAAATAACGTCACTTAAATGATAAAAGAAATAAAGATGGAGGTAGCAATTCTCCCAGGAATCTGTAACACAACCACTGAAGTAAGGAAGAACAGTCTCCCAGATTTTCTCAGATACAGGGAAACCTTTCCCTTGTTTGCCCGGGTAAAACCAATATTAAACAGAATGATGTTTCAGAGCACACACCCCAACTCAAACTGTCAGATTTTCTAATCCACTACATCTGGAAATAGCCCAAGGAAAATCTGCCCTGTATATTCTCAACATAAACTCTCACTGAATTTACGAACATGTTCGACAGATTTTCACGATGTGAGTGTCTGTAATGTTGCATGTCTGAGACAGCTGGAGCTGCTGAGTGAAATATTCTAGTGAGACAAGGGTACGAGACAGAAGGAAACTTCCTGTACTGAATGTGCAATCCCAATCAAAGAACAGAGTATTGAGGATGACACACACCCTCTAAAAAGCTCATTAGAAGCTGGCGCCTTGTTGAAAGTGTCTAGCAATGCTGCTAAGAATGGACCGGAATCATAAAATCCCTGCAGTGCAGAAAGAAACCATTCGGCCCATTGCATCCGTACTAACCACAATCCCACCCAGGTCCTATCCCCATAACCCCATACTTTTACTTAGCTAATCCCCCTGAAACTGGGGCCAATTTAGCATGGCCAGTCAACCTAACCCACACATCTTTGGAGTGTGGGAGGAATCCCAAATACCCAGAGGAAACCCACACAGACACAGGAAGAACGTGCAAACTCCACACAGATAGTGACTCGAGCCGTGAATTGAAACAGGGTCCCTGGTGCTATGAGGCAGCAGTGCTAACCATTGTGCCACTGTGCCACCATGCTAACTGATGCACATTTTTTCATTGTAATACGCACGGTAGCACAGTGGTTAGGAATCCAACTCACAACACCGGGGACCCAGGTTTGAATCCTGGCTTGGGTCACTGTCAGTGTGGAGTCTGCACATTCTCCCCATCTCTGCGTGGGTTTCCTCTGGGTCCTCTGGTTTCCTCCCACAATTCGAAAGATGTGTTGGTTAGGGAGCATTGAGGGCAAATTTAGCATGGCCAATGAACACAAATAGGCGCTGGAATGTGACGACTAGGGGATTTTCACAGTAACTTCATTGCAGTGCTAATGTAAGCCTACTTGTGACTAATAAATAAACTTAAAACTCAGAGCATACCAACTGAAATGAAAGCTTTCTAATGATTAGTACATGAAGATTATCAGCATTAATTGTATACCACTGTTTGTATTCCTCACCAGCCTTTTTCCATTTATTTATTTGTCACAAGTTGGAAATGAAATTACTGTGAAAATCCCATAACTACTTAATCTCTCTGGAGGGGAGGAGTGTTGAAAAATGTAGGTGAGGGAAACAGAGGAGAAGATGAATGATGGATAGAATGCCTGGATGCGAATGACTGTTATGAAATTTGGAAGGACGGTACCAGACAAACAGAGATGAAGGTTCCCGGTGGTCTACATTCCGGGAAGAAGATGACACCAACAAAAAAATGAATTGTCTGGAACAAAGTGAGGAGTTCAGAAACTGAACCCTTTTCAAATAGAAGCCAGGTGTTACTTTAATTCGTTCTCAGGGTGTGGGTGTTGCTGACAAGACCAGTATTTACAGTTCATTCCTAATGGCCCTTGAGTTATAACTGAGTGCCTTGCAGGGTCATTTCTGATGTTCGTTAAGACTCAACCTCATTGCTGTGAGTTTGGAGTCAATGGGATGGATGAAACTGGGTAAAGTTTCCTCCCTTAAGGGACATCAGTGGATTTGTTTTAATGACAATTTGTTACTTTTATTGTTACCCTTACAAGGAAGAGTTTTTCTCCAATACGTTATGTAATTAATGAACCCAATGTAAATGCCACAGAAACTGTGATGTGATTGGGACTCAGGTCTCTGGAGCGTTAGTCCAGGTTTACCCGCAGCATAATTGCTCTGCTGCCGAGCTCAGAATGGTGTCAATGGTTCTGGGAGTTTCCTTATGCCATTTCAAGACCATTACCACCTCGGTAAGACCAGATGAAAAATTCTACATTCAGCACCAGAAGATGAAAGAGAGATCCAAAGATTGGCTTCATAGGATTGGAAAACAATATTTAATTTAACACTCTAAATCTAATGTCGGAAGACAGAATTGTATCATTCTTGACACAGGCTAAAAAAATTGCAGTTTTTCCAAAGTTTTGGCTCAGGATTAAAGATTTTGCTGCAATCTTTTCGATTTGACTTGATTTATGATTGTCATATAGAATTATAGAATCACTACAGTACAGAAGAAGCCATTTGGCCCATCAAGTCTTCACCAACAGCAATCCCATCCAGGCATTATCTCCGTAGCCACATTTATTTAATCCCTTAGTCTCCCTGACATTAGGAGGCACTTAATTTAGCATGGCCAATCAACCTAACCCACACATCTTTGGACCAGAGCACCCACAGGAAACCCACACAGGCACGAGGAGAATGTGCAACTCCACACAGATAGTCACCCGAGACTGGAATTGAACCTGGATCCTTGGTGCTGTGATGCAGCAGCGCTAACCATTGTGCCACTGTGCTGCCCAAATGTATTCATGTCTATTGGCCTACAGCGGAAAGCATTGTCCCCTCCACGCTATATATACAAAACATACTGTTCATTGAGTACAGAACAGAGAAGGAAAGGAGATAATGCAGAATGTAGTGTTAGAGTCATAGCTAAGGTGTAGAGAAAGATCAGCTTAGTAGTAGCTCCATTCAAAAGTCTAATGGCAGCAGGAAAGAAGCTGTTCTTGAATCGATTGGGATGTGACTTCAGACTTTTGTACATTTTCCTGATGGAAGAAGTGGAAGAGAGAATGTCCAGGATGTGTGAGGTCCTTGATTATGCTGGCTGCTTTCCTGAAGCAGCAGGAAGTGTAGCTGAGTCAATGAAGGGGAGGCTGGTTTGAGCGATGGACTGGGCTACATTCACGACTCTTTGTAGTTTCTTGTGGTCTTGGGCAGAATGGGAGCCATATCAAGCTGTGATACAACCAGAAAGGATGCTTTCTATTGTAAAAGTTGGTGAGAGTCGTAGTGGACAGGCCAAATTTCCTTAGTCTCCTGAGAAAGTAAAGGCATTGATGGGCTTTCTTAACCATAGGTCGGTGTGGAGAGGCAGGACACCTTGTGGGTTAAATGGGCATGGCTGGCCCTTTGAACCTGAGACAGGTTCCACTGTCATTCTTTCAACCTGCAAGGTCCATAGGAGCACACTTCAGGTGTCAGATTACCTTTCCTCGCTGTTCTTCATGAAGCTACATTAGAAAACGTTCCTGCAGCTTTGGAACATTTAAAAATGCTGTGAGCAGCCATATGCAAAGAATATACATATCGAGAAGTTCGAGTTGATTCTGTACAAGCAACATTTGACCCAACCTCAGATCAAGAAGGGATGCTCATTTGGGAAGCTTTTGTCTTGAGTGTTTGAGATTTGAACAAGTTTTATTGTAAATGTTTACTCTTAAAGTCTTTCTGTAGCAATTAATGTCACCACTGGCACAGTGGCACAGTGGTTAGCACTGCTGCCTCACAGCATCAGGGATCCGGGTTCGATTCCTGGCTTGGGTCACTGTCTGCGTGGAGTTTGCACATTCTTCCCGTGTCTGCGTGGATTTCCTCCGGGTGCTCCAGTTTCCTCCCACAGTCCAAAGATGTGCAGGTTGGATAGATTGGCCATGCTAAGTTGTACATTAGTGTCAGGGGGACTAACTAGGGTAAATGCATGAGGTTATGCAGGTAGAACATGGGTGGGAAGTAGTCAGTGCAGATCTTATGGGCTGAATGGCTTTCTCTTGCTCTGTAGGATTCTATGAATGTCCTGATCACTCCAAAACACTAAACACTTTCTACTTAACTGATCACAGTGAGTGAAACTAGCCCTTGCAAATTCCAAAATACATAAATTTAATAAAGCAAATACAGTTACCGGCACTGCAGATTTGCTCAGCAGTATTGCACTGGCTGATATTATTCATTGAAAAGGCAATGCCTGAATTATGGAGAAAGTTCCTGATTTGAAGGAAAGAACATAATTTGTCAGCATGTTATGAAATAAGACTTCCTCTCTTAAAATATCTTTAAAGATGTATGTTTTCAACTCAACCATATTCCAAATTACAGCCATGTCAGAATGATGTTAATCCTATAAATGATCATCAATGAATTAAAAGCAGTGTTTAAAGCGCTAATGTAAATACAGTTTGATTATAAGATCCCAGTGCCACTGGTTACAATCAATTCTTGGTTATCAAATTACCTGGGATTGTATAGAAATCTGAGTTCAGAAACAGGGTGCTTGGCCAATTAGTCTGTGCTGATGTTTATATTTCACACCATTCTCCTCCGACCCTATCAGTCTCACTTCAAACCAGGATTTTCCAGTCCTTAAGGGTCATCCAGACTTGAAACATTGGCTCTATTCTCTCCCTACAGATGTTGTCAGACCTGCTGAGATTTTCCAGCATTTTCTGTTTTAGTTTCAGATTCCAGCATCCACAGTAGTTTTCCTTTATCCTTTATTTTCCTGTATTTATTAACTGTCTTGTACTTTGTTCACCCAGTTTCCGATTCTCCCACAAGTGGAAAGATTTCGTGGCAGGATTTTCCAGCCACGATCATCCCGAAACCATAAAATCTCGCCTGAGGTCAATGACCTTTTCCATGTTCCACCGCTCCGATTCCCATGGCGGGCAGGGTGATAAAATTCCAGTCAGTCTCTCTACATCCACTCTGCCCCATTCAGAATTTTAAACGTCTCAATCAGGCTATATATAAAGTCCTCTTTCTTCAAAATTAAAAAATCTGTTTATTATTTCCTAATAATTGTAAACCTCCACGTACTAGCAAAGAGTTGAGAAAGATTCCAGGGCACATGGTAGTATCCTGATAAACAAATGCGTCCTTCTGGTGGGATGTACTTGTGTGTTTTGTACAATGCTAGTTTGCAGCATAATCTCTGTCCGTATGGGTTATATAGATATACATTCTCCCTCTGTCTGCCCTTCACTGAAAATAAAACGTGTTGTTATCCTGTTAGGGTTCAACAAGCATCCTTCTGACCAAACTGACAAATGAAGGATCTCTGTGATTCTGTATAGTGGTCAAATTAACACGCTCAATGTCAAGCTGATTAATTGATTTAATTTACCGATTATGATTACACAGCACAAGCTGCACATTTAAAACCATAAGCTGGAAACTCACTCCTGGCTAACACACTCACAAAGATTTAGTTACCTGTCACCAAGTCCTATTGTTACCTTTACAAAAGTTTCTATCATTTACCCCACTTTACAAAAGTGCATTACGAAAAGGGGCAGCACGGTAACACAGTAATTAGCACTGTTGTTTCACACTGCCAGGGACCGGGTTCAATTTCTGTCTTGGGTCACTGTCTGTGCAGAGTCTGCCCATTGTCCCCATGTCTGTGTGGGTTTCCTTTGGGTGATCCGGTTTCCTCCCACAGTCTGAAAGACGTGCTGGTTAGGTGCGTTGACCCAAACAGGCACCAGACTGTGGCGACTAGGGGAATTTTACAGTAACTTAATTGCAATGTTAACATAAGCCTTACTTATGACTAATAATTAATTTTTTTTAAAAAAAGGAGCCCACTTCCCAGTTTAAGCAGAGTGAATCCAGGTTTATTGTTAGGTGCAGAAATTTAACAACTGCCAAAAAAAATCAGCTGGGATTCTCCGACCTTGTCCCGGCGAGGGATCTCCGACCTCACCCCACGGCTGGGACCCTCCGACCTCGCCCCGCAGCTGGGATTCTCCAGTCCCGCTGCAGTGAATGGAAATTTGGCTGAGCACCAAATTTTCTGTTCTCGCTGGTTGTAATGACCATTTGCGTAACAGCGGAGAATTCCTGCCATCATTTCAAAGGGCAATGGTGGTAAATCTTCACCAGATGAGTAATCAACTCCTATCTGCCCTCTGAAATAGTCCTGCCCAACATTCAGTCCCAGGGCAATTAGGAGTGGGCAATAAATGAAGGCTTGTCAGTCACACCACATCCCATAAAAAGAATGAATTTCCTTTACCAGTGCTATGAAAAAGTATCAATATTGTGGGGCATTTATTGATTCATTTTGATAACCTCCAGATGGCCAAAAGCGTTGTACACTGAAAGAAGTACTTTTAATGGGTAGAATTATTGTAATGTTGAAAAAATAGCAAGCAACAGGCTTTCACAAACAGCAGTGTGATTTGTTAGTGACATTAATAGGAGCCAACATGTTAACTATGAAATGTAATTCAATGCAGGTTTAGTTTATTAGTTTAATTTATTTATTAGCATTGCAAGCAGGCTCACGTTAACACTGCAATGAAGTTACTGTGAAAATTCCCTAGTCGCCACACTCCGACACCTGTTCAGGTACACTGAGAGAGAATTTAGCATGGCCAATGCACCAAACCAGCACGCCTTTTGGATTGTGGGAGGAAACTGGAGCACCCAGAGGAAACCCACACTGAAACAGGGAGAATGTGCAGACACCGCACAGACAGTGATCCAAGCTGGGAATCAAACACAGATCCCTGGTGCTGTGAAGCAGCAGTGTTAACCACTGTGTCACCATGCTGCCCCCGTGTGATAATGACCTCAGATATATTATTTCAGTGACTGAAGGATAAATATTAGCCAGGACATAAGAGGTAAATTCCTTGTTCTTCTTTGAAATATTCCCACTTGATCTTTCACATCCACCTAAGAAGCAGATCGAGCCATTAGTTTTAACCTCTCCACTGGGAAAAAAACAGCACAGCACTGCCCTCAATCCTGCTCAACCCAGATCTTGGCTCGCCAATCCTGACTCAGAGATACACATGCGACCCCCACGAAACACAGATTAGTGGATTAACTTGTCAATTTTTTTTTTCCAAAAATATACTTTATTCATAAAAATCTCAATTAAAACATTGCAAGTTTACAAACTGCCAGATCAAACTCTTCCTTGGCTGTTAGCTGTTAGGGATCAACGTCATATGAGAGTATATGATTTCTGTACACCTCCTAGTGGAGGTGAGGACTTTTGCTGTACCTGTGTATTACTCAATGCAGACTGGCATGGAATGGGATATGGATTTGGGTAAATAGTTAAAAGGGGAGAAATTGCAAGGCTCAGGGGAAAGAGCGAGGTAATGGAACTATTTAGATTGCTCTTTCCAAGGGGTAGCATTGGCACGATGAATCCAATGGTGGCTGTGGAGGTTGATTTCACCCTTGCTATTTATTACGTTGATGTATTTGAACTGGACCTCTAGTGAAATATTCAGTTGTGAAAGTTTGCACTATTTAGAGTGTAATTTGTGCCTCAAATTGTCAAATTTTACCCCAAACTGAAACCACTGCATGGTGGCACAGTGATTAAGTGCTGCTGTCTCACAATGCCAGGTTTCCTGGATTCAATTCCCAGCTTGGGTTGCTGTGCGTGCAGAGTTTGTACATTCTCCTCATGTCTATGTGGGTTTCCTCTGAATGCTCCAGTTTCCTCCCTCAGTCTGAAAGATGTGCTGGTTAGGGTGCATTGGCTGTGCTAAATTCTCCCACCACGTACCTGAACAGAGTGTGGTGACCAGGGGATTTTCAAAGTAACTTCATTGCAGTGTGAATGTAAGTCTACATGTGACACTAGCAAATACACTTTAAACTTCATAGCTTCCTGGCAGGCCAGAACCAGAATCAGCAGCATTTTGCAGCCGACTCCTCAGTATTAAGGACAGTGCTCATGTGCTGACCATCTGCCACTGCAGCAAAAAAAAAGTACTTAGAACTTCTAAGATTTCCGTGTAATTGCAGCAAGCAGTAAGTGGTGTGGCCCAGCAGCCGACCACAGAACTGCAAGCAATCTCTCAAAGCAGCTAATGGTTGCCTTCGGTAACTGGAGACTTTGAAACTGATGTAGATGAAATGATAAAAGTAAGCCAGTGGTAGGGGTTAAATACTCCAGGAGCTCGGAGCGCATTGTATGAAAGTTATGTCGGTATCTGGAGTTTTCTTTCAACTCTACAGATCGCTTTTGTGACTGGAAGTCTGTGTAATGGTTTCTTGTTTTGTTTGCCTGTACGCCTGCTGCTAACAGCTAGGGAATGGAACATTTCTTCACTTTGCTTCTGGTGATTACATCAAGAACTCACAGCTCCCCAAGCTCAAGATCCTGCCGGGGTCAGAGGCAATGTGAAGTTCCATCGAACAAAAAGTACCTTACCTGAAGAATATGTTAACTGTGCTATCGCTACATCTCCAATCCAAGCACACAGACCTTCTCTGAGTTAGGTTAACAATTTAGTGCCCTTTGCTGGGAGATATGAACAATACCGTACTACATATCTATTGTGTAATGTCTGGCAAATTGGAGTTATCTATTTTCACTTGAGGGAGTGTAAAATATTCTATAATTTATGTTAATGGCTGCATAACTCAGGCTGTTAATTACTTGACGTAACACTTGCATTCAAATCACAGATTTGTTTGGTTATCATAGAATAATATTGCACTGAAGGAGGCCATTTGACCCATTATGAATATGCTAGTTCTTCAAAAGATCTATCCAATTAGCCCTGCTGCTTTATTCATTCCCCATTATCTTACTAATTTGCCTTCTTCAGGTACAGGTGACAGGGTGGCACAGTGGGTTAGCACTGCTGCCTCACGGTGCCAGAGTTCAATTCCCAGCTTGAGTCGCTGTGTGGAGTCTGCACATTCTCCCTGTGTCTGCGTGGGTTTCCTCCAGGTGCTCTGGTTTCCTCCCACACTCCAAAGATGTGCAGGTTAGGTGGATTGGTCATGCTAAATTGTCCCTGCTTTTCCAAAGATGGTGGGTTTGTGGATTAACCATGATAAATGTACAAGGTTACAAGGATGGGGTCAGGCCTAGGAGAGATGCTCTATCAGACAGTCAGTGCGGACCCAGTGGGTCAAATGGCCTACTTCTACTCTGTAGAGATTCCATAATTCTATTTAACCAATCCTCTCTGGAACGTTCCTTTGAACCTACTTTCCTTGTCCTTGTGGGCATCTTATTCAAAGATGTGGATAAGTTCATGTGAAATTTTGCTTCAAATGAAAGGGCCTGATTTTCCAGCCCTGCCCAACACTGATAAATAAGAACATAAGAAATAGGAGCAGGAGTGGGCCATCTATCCTCTCGAGCCTGCCCCACCATTCAATAAGATCATGGCTGATCTGATAGTGGATCAGTTCCACTTACCCACCTGCTCCTCATAACCCTTAATTCCCTTATTGGTCAGAAATCTATCTATCTGTGACTTAAACACATTTAACGAGGTAGCCTCCACTGCTTCACTGAGCAGAAAATTCCAAAGATTCACTACCCTCTGGGACAGGTTCCTCCTCAACTCTGTTCTAAACTGACTCTCCCATATTTTGAGGCTGTGCCCTTTAGTTCTTGTTTCTATTCTAACTGGAAATAACCTCACTGATTCTACCTGTCCTGTCCCTTCATTACCTTATATATCTCTATAAGACCTCCCCTCAGCTTCTTAGTCTCCAATGACTACAGGCCCAGTCTACTCAATCTCTCCTCATAAGCTAACCTCCTCATCTCCGGTATCAGCCTAGTGAACCTTCTCTGTACTCCCTCCAAAGCTAATATATCCTTTCTTAAATAAGGGGGCCAAAATTACACACTGTACTCAAGTTGCAGCCTCACCAGTGCCTTGTACAATTGCAGCAAGACCTCCCTGCTTTTATATTTTATCCCTCTCACTATAAAGGCTAACATTCCATTCGCCTTCTTGATTACCTGCTGCACCTGCAGACTGAGTTTTTATAATTCGTGCACAAGAACCCCCAGATCCCTCTGCACAGTAGCATGTTGTAATTTTTCACTGTTTAAAAATAGTCCATTTTACTATTATTCCTTCCAAAGTGGATAACCTCACACTTACCAATCTCCATCTGCCAGATTCTTGCCCACTCACTTTGTCTATTCAAATCTCTCAGCAGACTGTGACCTCCATGCAATTTGCTTTCCCACTCATCTTTGCTTCATCAGCAAACTTTGTTACCCTACGCTTGGTCCTCTCTTCCAGATCGTTTGTGTATATGGTAAACAATTGAGGCCCCAGCACCAATCCCTGTGGCACACCACTAGTCACCAACCGGAAAAGCACCCATTTATTCCGACTCTCTGCTTTCTGCTTTCCAATTCAATGACTGCGATCTTACTGCCTCACCCACTCCAGAATCGGGGTGGGTGAGGCTCGCAGAACATCATTCTCTATTGGCCTAGAGGCAGGCAGGGCGAGGTGGTAAAATGTGGATCAACAATCATCTTAAGTCTTTGCTGAAAGTTCCCACATTTCCCTTTTTGAACCCTACCGTTATTAATATTTCAGTATCGACGTTGCGTGTGGAACCATTGATGATATCCCCAGGTAACAACATGGAAACAGTAATTATAGCAGAAGAAAAGAAAGCTATTATTGTGGGATGAGGGAGGGGGGAGGTGGGTGAGTTTCCTACCTGTAAGGGAATTCGCAATGAGAAAAATAAAAAGAGTTCTGTGATATTTTGCTACACTTTATAGCATGTTGTATTGGAAACAAGCAGAGAATCATTTTTGCAGATGTTCTATTACAGAAAACATGACAACATTATAGAAGTTCCAAAGGTCACCAGGCATCCAGAAGTTTAAATCTGGCATGGAGAACACAAATGGCATTACGGTGCATTGAAAGGTACGAATGCACGGGAAATTTGGGACACTTCTAAAGGCAACAAAATTAGCAAGTGAAAAGGATTGAATTGAAGGTCTATCATTAGGTTGAGGGCCATTTTGCTTATGATGTGTTTTCATTTCTTTTCTAAATGACGTCTCAATTGCTGCTGTCAAACAACCTGTGATCAAATTCTGTGCTTGTTAATTCTCGAGATCCTTGGAGGCGAGATTCACAGAATCTCGTTACAATTAAATCTACATCTCCCCCACCCAACTCTCCCTTTAACTGAACTTGGATTCCTCGTATGCTGTTTCAAGAGAAAACAACTGGAACCAGGGGGCAACGACGTTTGAAACAATACTTAAAGATTCCACTGTCATCCCTGGAGTTTAAAATGCCAAGAAAATTGCTGGCATTGCTTGCAGCAGGGGTTTTATATGACACATCGCTGATGGTTCTTAAATTGGTCTGTGTGATTGGGCATAATGCATTTTCTAAACACCCAAACCTGCTGGAATGCCTTTTTTTGACGTAAAGGTAACACTTATTTATTGTTGCAAGGCACAGCACTGGCCGATTATTAACGTATAGAATGGAGATATTCTGCCGCACCTGCCTTAGAAAGCAGCTGAGAAAAATAAAACATTGTCTGTGTGCTGGAAGCGACCTGTTTTTAGTAAAGGGTTAACGAGTTAAACCAAAACCATGCAGAATTTCAGTTTCCGTGAAGTTGATTCTGGCCCATCCTCGGGTACAAAGTTTATAACAGGCCTTGTGCACATTATTTCTCCAAACCATTCATTCCATATCCAGGCCTGGCAATCCCAATACCACTCCTCTCTGTGGCAATCCGCAATAACTGTGTCATACAGCCACGGCAACAGGAAAATCAAGACCTCACTCCCTCTCAGTGCCACTCAGTAATCAAAGCAGGAAGGCATCTGTGATCACCAAACGGGGATCATTTCTCATTGTTTAGTGTGAGCTGTGTAAGTGAAGAGATGGTCCCTAGCGTGGTCACTAAAGCACTGGGGCAAGACACATGAGACACACTGCACACATACAAATAAACCTCTTTGATTTGATTTATTATTGTCATGTGTATTAATATACAGCAGAAGATATTGTTTCTTGCGCACTATAAAGACAAAATGTGGAGCTGTCGGCATTGGACTTGGGGTGGACGCAGTAAGAAGTCTCACAACAGCAGGTTAAAGTGCAACAGGTTTATTTGGTATCACGAGTTTCAGAGCACTGCTCCTTCCTCAGGTGAGTGTTCATAGAGAAGGAAAGGAGAGAGTGCAGAATATAATATTACAGTCATAGCTAGGGTGTAAAGAAAGATCAACTTAAATCACCTTGATATACGATTAGAATCTGGGACAGAGTGGAAAAATTATGAGATGTCTTAAGGTAACAAACCCCCTGACCAGTCACAGGACAATGAGCTACAGCTTTTTCTACTTTAATTACAACTTACACAGAAAAGGTTTACAGTTATGATATACAGAGAGGATGTGGAGTCAAAAACAACTTGTATTTATATTGTATCTCTAAAACATCCAAAGGGGCTTCCGAGGGAGGGTCAGCGAGGTAAAAAAGGAGCTGTTATTTCATTGTGTTAACTGAGTGGTAATATGCAGGATGTAAAGATGCCGGCATTGGATTGGGGTGGTAAGAACTCAGTAAGAATTTAGTAACACCAATTTTTAATCCAACCGATTTATTTGATAGTAAAATTGTGAGCTTTCAACACTCCATGTCTTCCTTAGGCAAAAAGACACGGAGTGTTGAAAGCTTGCAATTTTACTATCAAATAAATCGGTTGGATTAAAAATTGGTGTTACTAAATTCTTACCGGGTAATATGCAGAACAGAGCTCATTTTAATTTTGCATTCAGTTGATAACACTCTTGCAAGATAAATTAAACATTCCAATCATTGGCAAGGTAAATTAGATTTTGGTCAAAGTGAACTACATTTTTGACTAACCCTCCATTCCCACCCTCCCATTTACAGTGACACAATGACTAGTGCTGCTGCCTGGTAGCACTGGGGACTCAAGCTCAATTCTGGTCTCGGTCACTGTCTATGTGGAGTCTGCATATTCTCCTTATGTCTGTATGAGTTTCCTCTGGGTACTCCGGTTTCTTCCCACACTCCAAAGATACGCAGTTTAAGTGGATTGGCCGTGCTAAATTATCCTTTAATATCTAGAGATATATAAGTTTAGGGGATTGGCCATACTAAATTATTCCTTCATGTCTAAACAAATGTAGATTAGGGAGATTGGCCACGCTAAACTGTCCCTTAGTATCTAGCGATATGAAGGTTTAGGGGATTAACCATGCCAAATTGTTCCTTAGCATCTAAAGAAATGTAGATTAGGGGATTGGCCATGCTTAATTGTTCCTTAGTGTTAAAGATATGTAGATTTGGGACATTGGCCATGCTAACTTGCCCCTTAATATCTAGAGATATGAAAATTTAGGGGGTTGGCAATGCTAAATTGTTCTTTAGCATCGAAAGATATATAGGTTAGAGACATTGGCCGTGCTAAGTTGCCCTTAGTGTCACAAGATGTGTAATTTAGGAGGATTAATGGGATACATGTGTGGGGTTATGGGGATAGGGCCTGGGTCAGATGCTCTGGCAGAGAGTTGGTGCAGACCTGATGGGCCAAATTGCCTCTTTCTGCACTGTATTTACTAAATCCCTCTGTTTTATTTATTTCATGACTTTAAGGTGCTGCTTTTTCAGGTTAACTTTATGCTTATCTTTAATCTTTGCACTTAAATATCTGCAATTCCTGTTTCCTGCTTCACTTGCCCTTTGCTATTTCAGACTCTTTTTCATGTTCTTCTTTCTCCTCTGAATGTTTAAAAATGTATTTGCGAAGGGGATGCAGGCTACACCATCTCTATTTGTCCCTGAGGAGGTGGTGGCCCACTTCAGTTCATGGAAAATAACTGCTCACTTTCTTTAACGATCGCACATTTGCAAGAGTTTGGGTTGATGGCAATATTGTTTCAGGCTTACAGTCCAACTCTCGCCAAATGCCACATCAAACTATTACAAGAATATTCTTCAGATTAGTGTTCCAAAAACTTTAGCAAAGCACACACACTAAATTGAACAGAAAGTTGAATTGTGACATTGGAAAGAGCAAAATTTGCAGGGCTATGGGATTAGAGGAGTGGCATTAATCAAATAGCTCTCTCGCAGAGCTAGCATATGTCTGATGGACTGAATAGCCTCCTTCTGTGCTGCATCATTTTCAAGCACTGTCTGATTTAATTCAATCCCTGAATATAATGCAGGTTTCATTTGCTATCCACAGCCTGTCACCTAGATATCCCTATGTGACAAGGTAACAGGAGCCACCATGTTAATAATTCGACACAAGTTTAGTTTATTAATTTTGTTTATTTATTAGTGTCAAGTGTCACTAGGGCAGGCATCGTAGCACAGCGGTTAGTGCTGCTGCCTCACAGTGCCAGGGACCCAGCTTTGGGTCACTGTCTGTGTGAAGTCTGCATGTTCTCCCCGTGTCTTTCCTCTGGGTTTTCCGGTTTCCTCCCACATTCCAAAGATGTGCAGGTTCGGTGAACTGGCAATGCTAAATTGCCCTTTAGTGCCATGGGGACTAGCCAGGGCAAATGCATAGGGTTGCAGGGATAAGGTCTGGATGGGATTGAAGTTAGTGCAGACTCGATGGGCTGAATGGCCTCCTTCTGCACTGTAGGATTCTATGATTCTATGAAGTAGGCTTACATTAACGTTACAAAGAAGTTACTGTGAAAATCCCCAAGTTGTCACATTCCAGCACCTGTTTGGGAAAACTGAGGGAGAATTTAGCATGACCCATGCACCCTAACCAGCATGTCCTTTGGGCTGTGGGAGGAAACCGGAAGAAATACACACAGACATGGAGAGAAGATGCAGACAGTGATCCAAGGCTGAAATCGGACCCAGGTCCCTCGTGCTGTGAGGCAGCAGTGCTAACCACTGTGCCAGCATGCAAAGGGCATCAACAATAGCATTTATCGCAAAGGTGAATAAATAAAGGTGGTAATCGTATGAAAGTGGTGTGTTCACATTAATGTTCCAAAGTTTATTTATTAGTTGTCACAAGTGAAACTTACCTTAACACGTAATAAGACCGTAAGACATAGGAGAGAATTCGGCCACTCGCCCCATCGAGTCTGCTCTACCATTCAATCATGGCTGATATTTTTCTCACCCCTATTCTCAAGCCTTTTCCCCATAACCCCAATCCCCTTATCAATCAAGCACCTATCTTTCTGTCTTAAATACACTCAATAACCTGACCCATGCGGCAAAGAGTTCCACAGATTCATCACTCTCTGGTTAAAGAAATTCCTCCTCATCTCTGTTTTAAAGGATCGTCCCTTTAGCCCGAGGTTGTGCCCTCTGGTTCTAGCTCTTCCTACTAGTGGAAACATTCTCTCCATGTCCACTCTATTCAAACCTCGCAGCACCCAGTAAGTTTCAGTAAGATCCCCCTCACCCCCATCCTCCTAAACTTCAATGAGTTCAGACCCAGTGTCCTCAACCATTCCTCTTCATTCCAGGAAAGTCACTATCAAATTCCCTTCGTCACCACATTCCAGCGCCTGTTCGGGTACACTGAGAGAATTTAGCATGGCCAATGCATCTCACCAGCACGTCTTTCTGACTGTTGAAGGAAATCGGATCACCTGGAAGAAAAACCACACAGACACGGGGAGAACATGCAAACCCCATACAGGCAGTGACCCAAGCTGGGAATCAAACACAGGTCTCTGGCACTTTGAGGAAACAGTGCCAACCACTGTGCCACCGTGTTGCCATCATGCAAAGGCCATCAATAATAGTATTTATTGCAATGGTAAATAAGGAAAGGTGGTAATTATATAAAAGTGTTTACACTAGAACTCCTTTCACCTCACTTCTCTGGTAGGAAAACAAGCAAAAAACTGGCAGTCTCAGCACCAAGCTAACTCTTTGTAACTAATTATTACATTGCAATACCGCCTTCCCTAAATGTCTTCTCACAGCAGGGTGATTAGCGGAGAGGTATGATCTATGTCCCACTTTAACAGAGGCATAAACCCCTTTAGTACAGCTGCTCGAGGAATATCATACAGGTGTTAAGTGTTTGCACATTAGAATCACAGTACTCGGATTTTATTGGTCCCAGGTTTGGGACTACACAGGTGTTATAAGATCCAACCAGCACAGCTTGTAACGGTATGCTATTACCTTTCAGAGAACAGCATGTGAGCCACACATGTGCTTGATAATGGCTGCTTGTCACAGCTATGATTTAATATCCTACAACACAAAGAATTCACTTACTTGCGACACTTTCTGTAAAGTTTTGCTGGCAGCAACTCCTCGCTATGAAGCATTTTAAGTAGTGAAGTGAAATTGGATTTTGTTTTGATGTATAATAGGATGTCTGCGTTAAATCCCTTTAGTAAGGTTGGAAACACTGAGTACTGTGCAATCCCAAGAGGCGGCCGTTACAAAAACTGGAGCAGCTGCTGACAGACGATAAGACTGGAAATTTACACCGCTGCTCTAATAACGCGGTGGAATTGCAGTTAAATATTCCAAACATTATTATTTTCAATAATTGTTCTATCCATTGGAGATTGTAAAGAAGAAAAAAACCAGAACCTACAACACTGCAACTTTTAATGTAATATAACACCAGAAGGAGTTTCATCATTGCGAGACCTAAGGAGATATAATCCTGAAAATTTATTACTTTCCATAGAATTCCACCAGTACAGAAAGAGGCCATTCAGCCCATCGAGTCTACACCTACCACAATCCCACCCAAGCCATCACCCCATAAATGCACATATTTACCCAGCTAATCCCCTGACACTGGGGTCGATTTAGCATGGCCAATCAACCTAACTCACACATCTTTGGAACGTCACAAGTCTGCTTACATTAACGCTGCAATGAAAATCCCCTGGTCGCCACACTCCAGCAGCCCCTATTTGCATATGCTGAGGGGGAATTTATCACCTAACCAGCGTGTCTTTTGGACTGTGGGAGGAAACCGGATCACCAAGAGGAAATCCATGCAGACACACGGAGAACATGCAAACTCCACACAGACAGTGACTCAAACCAGGAACTGAATCCGGGTGCCGGCACTGTGAGGCAGCAGTGCTAACCACTGTGCTACCATTCCATCCTAGCAGAGCTACTCAAAAGCTGTTCAATGGGATGGGTTTTAAGTAACGCTGAAAGAAAAGTTCAGAGAGATTTAAGGAGGGAATTCCAATTTGGCAACCAACAGAACAGTGATTAAAATCGGGGATGTCCATGAGGCAAGAATCTGAAGGGTGCCAAAACTGGGAACACTGTAGAGGAGGTGGGATCATGGAGAGATGTGAAAACCAGGATGAAACTTTTAAAGACTGGCATTACTCAGCTGGGAGGCGAAGGGTGATGTTACTGGACTAGTAATGCAAAGGCCCAGGTTAATGGTTCTGGGGACATGGATTCACATCTCACGCAGCAACTGATGGAATTTAAATTCAATTAATAAATCTAGAATATAAAGCTGGTTGATTGTTTTAAAAAATCCACTAATGCCATTCCGGAAGGAAATCCTCCATTCTTATGCCTACATGTGACTCCAGACTCACCAGAAATGTGGTTTGACTCTTAACTCATCTTTGACTTGGATGAATGAGACACTCAGTTCAAGGGCAACAAACGCTAACCTTGCCAGTGATACCCTCATCCCATGAATACATGAAAATAATACTTCTCTGAACTGCTTGAATCTTTGCAAAACACATAATGCCCAGGCATCCTCTAATGTCTACATTTTTCGATTGTAATGTCACCTCTTGGTCATCCTAGCAAGAAAGCTGGAATACCGTGTGCAATGTGTGTGTGTGTGTATGTGTGGGGCAGGGAGGAGAGATGGATACAGTTTGTGATGGGGGGAAGGAGATGGGTAAAGTGGGGGAAGAGGGTACATACATTCTCTGGCATGTTGGTGAATTTCTTTGCAAGTTACAGAAACTCGCATTTTCTTTATTCATTCATGGGAGATGGGCATCGCTGGCTGGGTTAATGTTTATTGCCCCATCCCAAGTTGTCCTTGAACTGAATGTCTCACTACACCATATCAGAGGGCAGTTGAGAGTCAATCACATTGCTGTAGCTCTGCAGTCACAGTGGGCCAGACCAGATAAGGACAGCAGATTTCCTTCCCTAAAGGACACTTGTGAACCAGACGAGTTTTTCCGACAATGATTTCATGGTCGTCAGTAGATTCTTAATTCCAGATTTTTTTTTATTGAATTCAAATTCCATCACTGCTGTGGCAGGATTCGATCCTGGGTTCCCCAGGACATTAGCTGAAGTTCTGAAATAATAGTACCATTACTAATTCCACAAGGTCATTGCCTCTCCTTGCTCAGCAGTGCTAATCTCAATACATGGTCTTCTGTTTTTGGGAATAAGATCTATTTCATCTGAAGGTTAAGTTTCCAACATCTAGTCTCTGAGGTTGGTTGTGATATTACGCTGAAGCTTATCCTACATTGCCAGAGGCTTGACAACTGTTTAATTTAATTCTTTAACACTGGAAAGCAGTGAGGTGCTTAGGTAACAAGTCAGCACCCAAAATTAAAAAAAATAAACCTTACCTTAGCTTGTTCAATAGGAAAATTCCACACAATTAGAATGTCAGGTTTAGTGAACGTGTTTGGCGAAAAATGCTTCCCTTTGACATTTAAGGTTGAGGCTTCAGAAGGCTTATTGAGTGTGAGTGGGTGGAGGCAGTGAACTTCACTCATATAAACACAAATCAGACTAATTAGCTTGTTAAAACCTAATTAAACCACAGCGAATACGATTGATGGAGGAGTGCAGTGATTTCTGGAGAATCACCGAAATTAGCATGTGAGAGCAATGTCCTCTATCTGCTATTTGTAGCAACATTGTAAATATGTCCTATTTGAGTGAACAGGGAAAATACCCCCCAGTGTTTGATCGTGGCTTCTTTGTGATGCAGCAGGTCAGAGAAGAGGATTTGGGACTCAGAGACTTGTCGCATTAAGGAGCTGTCCCTGTTGTAAATTAACATTTGGAATCTTGAGCAGAGACCATGCAGGTTATATCTTTCATTCATTTACATCCAGGAATCCCGAAACACAAAAGGAGGTTGCTAAGTGGTCTACAGCGCTGCAATAATTATATTGAATTGACATCCCCCCTTGAATTGGACAATAATTCTGCTGAAGGTTATCTGTAACCAAAGGAAGGCTAAACAATTCTGAACACTATCGTTATTTTTCAAAAGATGATCATTTGCTTGTCTCATATTTCATCAACTCAATCTGCACTTCCCACTACCTCAGAAAAACAGCCAGCATAATTAAGGACATTGTACCACCGTGGACATTCTCTCTTCCATCTTCTTTTGTAGGGGAAAAGGTACAAAAGGCTAAGGACACGCACCAACTGAGTCAAGAATACTTCTCCCCCACTGCCATCAGATTTTTGAATGGACCTATCTTGTATTAAATTGATCTTTCTCCACACCCTAGCTATGACTGTAACACTATGTTCTGCAATCCATCCTTTCTTTCTCTATGTTTTGTCTATACAGTGCGCAAGAGGCAATATTTTCATTGAATGTTAATACATGTGAGAATAATAAATCAAATCAAAACCATTCCCCAAGTTTCATTTTTAAATATCACACAGAGACAATACAAATCAGATTCTACATTGCACCAACAGCTTGACTCCAGCAAGAATAATTGACAACACCCATCACCAAGTTGTCCAGCCCAGTGAGAAGGTACTCTTGCTCATAAGGTTAAACTGGCCATAGTAAATCAGCAAGACTTGTCTTAAAGCCCAACCAATTGCCTTCCTGATTGTAACCCAATGACAAAGGAAACCAGTTGGAGTGTAAAATGGGTCAATGCTTCGCAATTGTATGATCTTCTCTCCAGTCCAAGAGTATGTGACCCCTGCTAGGCTTTCACTAAGAAGCAAATAAATAGAATGGTAAGTTCAACCAGTGCCACACCCCTCACGTCTTCCCATAACTCTGCACATTTTTCCTTTAAGGATAACCATTCACTTTCCTTCTGAATGCCTCGATTAAACCATGTTGTGTCAAACCCTCAGACAGAGAATTCTAGATTTGAAACCTCTCTCTGAGGGATATCCTTCCTGTGCCATTTACACAGAGTGACTTCCAATGATACCTTTAAGACCACAGGTCAGCCCATTAACTGCCTGCAAGAAGTGGGTGGAGAGTTGGTCAAAGGTGACGGAGAGTCATTCCAACAATGGGATGGCATGGAGCAGGGCAGATAGAACATAGAACATAGAACATAGAACAATACAGCACAGAACAGGCCCTTCGGCCTTCGATGTTGTGCCGACCAAAATAAAAAGCAATGCCCCTCCTAACTAAACCATTCCCTTCTCATCCATATACTTATCAACTAACCTCTTAAACGCCACCAAACTTGGCGCATCTACAACAGCTGCAGGCAGGGCATTCCACTCCCTAATCACTCTTTGAGTAAAGAACCTACCTCTGATATCCGTCCTATAACTCATACCCCTTAATTTAAAGCTGTGTCCCCTCGTGCTAGCTTTCTCCATCCTAGGAAAAAGGCTATCACTGTCCACCCTATCTAAACCTCTAATCATCTTATATGCTTCAATAAGATCCCCTCTTAGCCGCCTCCTTTCTAACGAAAACAACCTCAAATCCTTCAACCTCTCTTCATAGGACCTGCCCTCCATACCAGGCAACATCCTGGTAAACCTCCTCTGTACCCTCTCCAATGCCTCCACATCTTTCTTATAATGTGGCGACCAGAACTGCACACAATACTCCAAGTGCGGCCGCACTAGAGTTTTGTACAGTTGCAACATGATGCTGCGGCTCCTAAATTCAATCCCCCTACCAATAAAAGCTAAGACTCCATATGCCTTCTTAACAACTTTATCCACTTGACTGCCTACTTTCAGGGATCTATTGACACATACACCAAGATCCTTCTGTTCCTCAACACTATTAAGAGCCCTACCATTAGCCCTATACTCTACACATTTATTGTTCCTGCCAAAGTGCATTACCTCACACTTTTCCACATTAAACTCCATTTGCCACCTCTCGGCCCAGCTCTGCAACTTGTCAAGTCACTCTGTAAACTAAAACACCCCTCTTCACTATCTACCACTCCACCAACTTTAGTATCATCTGCAAATTTACTGATCCATCCCTCAATACCCTCATCCAGATCATTTATAAAAATTACAATGATCTGGATGAGGGTAATTTTTAAATGTTAAATGGAGACTCAGATGAACCAGTATCTACTGGGTAGGTTTAGGGGGGAATCTGCTTTAGCTTTGATTCCTGAATTGCTTTGTGAGCAGCATCTCATTGTCCACACCCAAAATGGACTCTAACCCCAGCCCCCCCATCCCCAGAGTGCAAGTGGGGAGTGATTATATGATGCATATTCCAGCCATTTACACTCACAATTACAACTCCACAAGGTCTACTTAAGATCTTGCATGATGCTGGTGGATGGATGGAACCATTTGAGAAAGTCCCTGAGCAAAATAGTACTGGGATTGGAGGCAGGAGTGAGAACAGAGTGGTTAAATACAGCATTCCAATTTTACCACTATTGCTTCCAAGTTCCCATTGGCAGAATGGATATGAGGTCTGTTGCCATTAAGTATGGGACTAACCCGTGGGAACGTGAGAAACCTTTTAGCCCCTCAATCACATCTCACTATTCGATATGATCATTGGCTGATCTTTTCCTGACTGCATCTACCTGCCCTCACCCCATGTAAAGAATGATTTGCATTTATATAGCGCTGTTCACAACCTCTGGGGGTTGCAAAGCTCTTTACAATCAATGAAGTTCTTTTGAAGTGTAGTCACTGCTGTAGTGTAGAAAAGTCAGTAGTTAATTAAACACAGCAAACTCCCACACACCGCATTGTGATATTGACCTGATAATCTGTTCTTGTGATGTTGATCGAAGGATGCTGGTGTATGAGGAATGGTTGAGGACTCTGGGTCTGTACTTATTGGAGTTTAGAAGGATGGAAGGAATCTTATTGAAACTTACAGCAGACCACAAGGCCTGGGTAGAGTGGAGGTGGAGAAGATGTTCCCACTAGTAGGAAAAACTGGAACCAGAGAGTCCAACCTCAGGCTAAAGGGACGATCCTTTAAAACAGAGATGAGGAGGAATTTCTTCAGCCAGAGAGTAGTGAATCTGTGGAACTCTTTGCCGCAAAAGGCTGTGGAGGCCAGGTCACTGAGTGTCTTTAAGACAGAGATAGAGAGGTTCTTCATTAATAAGAGAATGAGGGGTTATGGGGAAAGGCAGGAGAATGGGGATGAGAAAAATATCAGCTGTGATTGAATGATGGAGCAGACTCAATGGGCCGAGTGGCCTAATTCTGCTCTTATGTCTTATGATCTTATAAATGTTGCCAGGGCACATGAAGAACCTTGGTCTTCTTTAAAGTAGTGTCACAAGATTCATTAGGTCCACTTGTGACAGCAGGTGGGGGCCTTGGTTTAAAGTCTGATCTGAAAGGCAGCATTGCTGACAGAGCAGCATTCGCTCAGTACCGCACTGGGACAGCAGCTAAACCTGTCTGCTCATGTTGCTGGATATATCCCCACAGTTGGCGAAATAAATCAATCAGTCCGGGACTTAGAATAATTAATTGAACTAAAAGCATCAACTGCTTTTTACTGGAGAACGTTTGACCCTTCTACCATCCTTTGCTTTGAGTTAAGTCATACTGACCCAGCCTGAAGTGGGTTTATATGAATTAGAAGAAGGCGGAGGGCAGTCAGACCAGAACTGTGCGCAGTTCTGGTCACCTCACTATAGGAAGGATGTAGAGGCTATTGAGAGAGTGCAGAGGAGATTTACAAGGATGCTGCCTGGATTGGGAGGCAGGCCTTATGAAGATAGGTTGAGCGAGCTGGGACTCTTCTCACTGGAGAGACGTAGGTTGAGAGACGACCTGATAGAGGTTTATAAAATGTTGAGAGGAATAGATAGGGTGGACTCTTAGAGACTATTTCCCCGAGCGGAAATGGTCACTACAAGAGGACACAGATTTAAGGTGCAGGGAAGCAAATACAAAGGAGATGTCAGGGGTAGGTTTTTCACTCAGAGGGTGGTGAGTGAATGGAACCGACTGCCGTCGGAGGTTGTTGAGGCAAACTCACTGGGGTCTTTTAAGAGACTTCTGGATGAGTATATGGAAAAGAATAGGATAGGGGGTTATAGATATGTCTGTGGATTGGTAGATGTGATCGGCGCAACTCATGGGCTGAAGGACCTGTTTGTGCTGTATTGTTCTATGTTCTATGTTAAGCCGGTTCTGTCTTTCCTGGTTCCCCCCATCTCCACTGCTTCTCTATAACCATTGCTTCTCTTGTTGATTTATTTACCTTTACAGGCATACACCTTCTAACTCAACCACAACATAGCTTCAGTTAACACTCTCCATACACATTCAGGTCAATCCTCAGTTAATGTCTTTCACCCACATAGAATTAAACACAATTGATATACAATTAACATTGAGTTCCTTCCCCACTCTGTTGATAGAACTGTGTCAGTTACTGAACTGGGGAAGTGATGGGATTAACAATCATATTAACAGTATCGTTAAGGACCACACATACACACTATTCCTACAGTGCAGAAGGAGGGCATTCAGCCCATCAAGTCTGCACCAACTACAATCCCACACAGGCCCTTTCCCCAAAACCCCACATATTTACCTCACTAATCCACCTGACACTAGGTCAATTTAGCATGGACAAACCAACCTAATTCTGCACAGGCAGTGACTTGAGGCCTCAATCGCTTCACACCCAACATCCCTCCGATGTTTGAATTCCCTACTAACACTCACATTCACGCCCTACACATGAGGTATCAATCTTTGCAAAAAGTAAGTTCCAGCTGGGCTCAATACACCCAGTGCGATGGCGAAACCAAAAATCTCATCAGCTCCATGGAAATTTCATGAAAACGATGACAGCCAGAGGTGTTGGTGATACTCCGTATCATCTCATTTCAATATGGATAACATATTTAGCCACGCCATAAAATCCATACACAGCAGAGTAACACAATGGTTAGCACTGCTGCCTCACAGCCCTGGAAACTTGGATTCAATTCCCAGCTTGGGTCATTGTCTGTGTAGAGTCTGCACATTCTCCCTGTGTCTGCATGGATTTCCTCCAGGTGCTCCAGTTTCCTCCCACAGTCCGAAAGACGTTGGCAAGAAACGTTTGCCGTGCTAAATTCTCCCTTAGTGTATCCGACCAAGTGCTGGAGTGTGGCAGCTGGGGATTTTCACAGTAACTTCATTGCAGTGTTAACATAAGCCTACTTGTAATGAATAAATAAACTTTACGATGCAAGAATGCAACAGCAATCACAAACACCTTGTTCCCAGCTACAGAACAGCATTTTTTAAAAAGCCTGGATCAAGTCATGCAAAAATAGAAGCATTGAATCCATTTTATTAACATTCACTTTAAATAAATAGTAGATTTTAATGCAGATGTATAAAATAAGTATTTGCATCTCACCTGAAATAACTAATCACCAGGAGAGATGTTAAATATCTTTTCTGTTTATTTTCTTCATAAGTTAATCTAAATGTCTATAAAATTAATCCTGAAATTGTAGAACATGTCAGGAGGAAAGTGGAGAGGGAGGGACGGGAGATGCCGTCTGTTCATTAAGGCAAACAAGCTGAAGTCTCCAACATGAGTGCTTTATCTGCCCCAGTGTGACTTTAAACTAAAGGTGATTTTGTCTACGGTATTCTGATTATGCGTTGCTTAATTATCTACCGACTAATTGCTCTTGTCTCCCTTGAATGTCCTCAGGTAATAAGAGGGCAAGTTTCTCCCTCTGCTCACTAGCCCATGAAGAGGAGATATTCACTACCTCATCTTCATTCCCAGCTTTCAGACAAAGGAGCTTCAATGAAACAAAATCTGTGTTCACAAGAGAGAGAGGGAGGGAGAGGGAGGGAGGGAGAGGGAGAGGGAGGGAGAGGAAGGGAGGGAGAGGGAAGAAGGAGGAGAGAGGGAGGGAGGAGAGGGAGGGAGAGGGAGAGAGGAGGAGGGAGGGAGAGGGAGAGAGAGAGGGGAGGAGGGAAGAGGGAGAGGGAAGAGGAGAGGGAGAGGGGGGAGAGGGAGGGAGAGAGAGGGAGAGGGAGAGAGAGACAGGGAGAGGGAGAGAGAGACAGGGAGAGGGAGAGAGAGAGAGGGAGAGGGAGAGAGAGACAGGGAGAGGGAGGGAGAGACAGGGAGAGGGAGGGAGAGACAGGGAGAGGGAGGGAGAGACAGGGAGAGGGAGAGAGAGAGAGGGAGAGACGGGAGGAAGAGAGAGAGAGGGGAGGGAGGACAGGAGGAGGAAGAGAGAAGAAGAGAGAGAGGCAGGGAGGGAGAGAGAGAGAGACAGGGAGGGAGAGAGAGAAGAGAGAGAGGCAGGGGAGGAGAGGAAAGAGGGAGGGAGAGACAGGGAGAGAGGAGAGAGAGAGAGGGAGGGAAAGAGGGAGGGAGAGACAGGGAGGAAGAGAGAGAGAGAGAGAGGCAGGGAGGGGAGAGAGAGAGAGAGGGAGGGAGAGAGGGAGGAAGAGATTGAGAGAGAGGGAGGGAGGGAGAGACTGACAGAGAGGAACGGAAGGAGAGAGAGAGACAGGGAGGGAGACAGAGAGAGAGAGACAGGGAGAGAGACAGAGAGAGAAGGAGAAGGAGGGAGGACAGGAAGGGAGAGAGAGAGACAGGGAGGGAGAGAGAGAGGGAGAGACAGGGAGGGAAAGAAAGAGGGAGAGACAGGGAGGGAAAGAGAGGGAGAGAGAGAGAGAGACAGAGAGAGGGAGGGAGTGAGAGGGAGGGAGAAAAGGAGAGAGTGAGAAGAAGGGAGAGAGGGAAAGCGAGGGCCAGAGAGAGACAGAGAGAGAGGGAGGGAGGGCGAGAGAGGGAGGGAGAGAGAGAAAGAATGGAGGGAGAAAGAGAGGGGAGTGAGATGGAGGGATGGGGAGAGAGAGAGAAAGAAAGGGAAGGAGGGGGAGAGAGAGGAGGAGTGAGAGAGGGAGGGGATACTAAGGGAGGGAAAGAGGGAGAGAGAAAGAGATGAGGGAAGAAGAGAGGGGGGAGTGAGAGAGTGAGGGGGTGAAGGAAGGAAAGAAAGTGAAGGAGAGAAGCAGAGGGGGAGAGAGAGGGGGGAGAGGGAGGAAGAAAAGAAGAGAGAAAAAGAAAAGACACTATAAAAACATAAATGAAAAATAAGCATGAGGTACATAATGTCCCAGGCTTCTGTCCAAAGACAATGATATTATTTGTCTCTTCAGTGAACTTGTGTTTATCTGAGGAATTCTTCAGCAGTTTTCCTTGTTAAATACAGAAAGCCTTGTGACTGGAGTGCTGTTAAAATATGCAACTTATTCTCTCTAAAAAGATACAACGATTTTTTCAAACGAGTCTTTACAGTAAATTATTTTCATAGAGAGGATAGGGTTACGAATCGCTGAAATGCTGCTTTTGAATATTTGGGTGTGTCTTTATTAGATTGCAGACACCTTGGGGATTATTAAACACAATCAGATTCAGAGTGCTGTGATGTTACAGACGCAGAGCCAGGCTGCGTGGATCTCTCAGCTTCAAACACAACACCTGCCTGGTGGATGATCTCACCGGAGGCTGGAATTCTCTGATCCAACACATCTCAGCGCTGCTGCCAGTGAGAATGGAGAATCCCAGCTGCGGGCCGAGGTCGGAGAATTCCAGCCTCAGTTCAAGATAGGTCATCCGGGACGGAATTAGTAGACGGGATCTATGACAATGGTTTCACTCTCCCTTACATTTAATAGCATCACGGAATTCCAACAGTGTTGAAACAGGCCACTTGACCCATCTGCTGGAATTTTACCACCTCGTCCGCCTGAATCTCGGGAGATCCGCCTGAGGCCAATGGAGATAAAATTCTGACCATCGAGTCTTCACCGAGTCTCTTAAAGAGCACCTTACCCAGAACGTATTACTGTAACCCCACACATTTATTCCACTAATCCCCCTAACCTACACATCTTCAGACACTGAGGAGGAATTTAACACGGCCAATCTCCCAGTCTTTGAGGATTCAGGGTAGAGCATTCAGGAGGGAGGTGAGGAGACATTTCTTCACCCAAAGGGCGGTGAGCCTGTGGAATTCATTCCCACAGGAAGTAGTTGTTGCAAAAACATTGAATGTATTCAAGAGGTGGCTGGATATAGCACTGGGGTGAATGGGATCAAAGGTTATGTGGAGAAATAGGATTAGGCTATTGAGCTGGATGGTCAGCTATGATCACGATGAATGGCAGAGCAGGCTTGAAGGGCCGAATGGCCTCCTCATGCTCCTATCTTCTATGTAATCCCCCTAACCTGCACATCTTTGGAGCGGGGAAGGAAACTGAAGCACCCGGAGGAATCTCACACAGATATGGGGAGAACATGCTGACTCCACATAGACAGTCAACTGAGGCTCGACTTGAATCTGGGTCCCTGGCACTGTGAGGTGGCAGTGCTAACCACTGTGTCATTGTACCAACCATAAATCACATCAATATTTGCGAGCAGCCCACTAATGCGACTCAATAGTTTGCAGCCCACCTTGCAGCTACTGTGAAATTTCCCCATTTATAATGCCAACTATTTCATTAGCAGCCAATTGAGAATCACGGCCAGTTTGATACAATAATGACACACTTAGATATTAAAATGCTTCACTGCACTGCCTATGGTCTGTGTGGAGCTAAGTACCAATTGAACATGTTGGACTGATAGAGCAATTGGGGAGAAAGTGTTCCCTCTGGCAACCAGGTCGGTAACCAGAGGTCATAGATTTAAAATAATTGGTACCAGAACAAGAAGAGAATTAATGAGGAGAGATTTCTCCGCAGAGTGGGTTTGTTAAGATCTGGAGCGTACTATCTATAAGATCTCACCTAAAGGGCAACTGGAGGTGTACGTGAAGAGGATTAATTTGCAGGGTCACGGGAGAAAGTTGAGATGGGTTTCCTAATTGGACAAAGGGCCAGTACAGCTGAGATGGGCAGCAAGTCTCCTGCTGAATTGTGTGATTCTTCTGGGGAAGTGCCGGATAAGGTCCAGAGATGGGGGAAGGGATTGCAATGTATGATTAACTCAAGTCCTTCACATATCCCCTTGGTCTGAATGGGAGCAGTGAGTAGGCCAGTGCTAAACGTCATGTTTATCTACATTATACTGCATCTGCTGTGCATTTGCACACTCACTTAACCTGTCTAAATCACCCTCAAGCCTCTTAACAGCCTCCTCACCACTCACATTCCCACCAACTATTGTGTCATCAGCAAACTTGGAAAGATGAGTTTTGGTCCCTCATCCAAATCATTGATATATTGTGAACAGCTGAGGCCCAAGAACTGAACACTGCAAAGCCCATGAGTTGTTCCTGTTTGTCACTTTGAAAAAGACCTATTTATTGCTCGTCCCTGTTTCCTTTTAGTTATCTTCTATCAATGCTGGTTAGCAGATAGGAGGAAACAGAGAGTCAAGATAAATGGGTCATTTTTAGGTTGGCAGACTCTAGAGAGTGGTGTGCCCCAGAAATCAGTGCTGGGACCTCAATTATTTAAGATTGATATTAATAATTTGGATGAAGGGACAGACTGTACTGTGGCTAAATTTGATGATATGAGGATAGGTAGTAAAGCAAGTTGTACAAAGTAAGTGCAAAAGGATATAGAAAAGTTCAGTGCATGGGTAAAAATTTGGCAGACAGTGAATAATGAGGGAAAATGTGAGGTTGCACACTTTGGTATGAAGGGTAAACATGCAGAACAGTACTTAAACAAAGAGAGAAACTGCAGAATACTGTGGCACAGAGGGATCTGGTGTCCTTGTAGATGAATCACAAAGTTAGCATGCAGATACAGCAGAAAGGCAAATGGAATATTGGTTTTTATTGCAAGGAATATAAAAGGAACAGCTAGAATGCTGAGGACTGTTTTGGTCTCCTTACTTAAGAAGCAATATACTAGTACTGGAAGCAGTTCAAAGAAGGTTAATTTGACTGATTCCTGGGATAAAGGAGTTGTCTTATGAGGAGAGGTTGTGCAGATTGGACTCATTGGTGTTTGGAAGAATGAAAGGTGACCTTATTGAAAGATAATATGATTCTGAAGGGTTAAAGGATGTTCCCCTCATGGGGTGTTCTATATCCAAGGGGCACAGTTTGGAAATTAGGGTCTCCCATTTAAGACGCAGATGAGGAGGAGTTTCTTCTCTTTGAGGGTCATTTGGAATTCTGTCCCGCAGAAAGCCATGGAGACAGGGTTATTGAATATATTCAATGGTGACTTAGACAGGTAAATTAATCAAGAAGGAAGTCAGGAATTATTGGGGTGGGAAAGTGCAGCCAGGAAAGTGGAATCGCGACACAATCGGATCAGTCTGATCTTAATGAATGGTAGAGCAGGCTCAAGGGACTGAATAGCCTTCTCCTGCTCTGAATCTTTATGGCTTTATTAACTAGTAACAGGTTCACTCATGTCTTTCAGGGAAGGAAATCTGCCCTCCTAACCTGGTCTGGTCTACATGTGACTCCAGAGTCACAGCAATGTGGCTGACTCTCAACTACCCCGTGAAATAGCCCAATATGTAGAGGACCAAACTGCTCAATCTCTCCTCACAAGGCGACCCTTTCATCCCAGGAATCAGTTAAATGAACCTTCTCTGAACTGCTTCCAATAGACTATATCCCTCCTTTAGTAAGGAGGCCAAAACAGTCCTCAGTGCTTGAGCTGTTCCTTTTATATTCCATCCTCGTTACAATAAAAACCAGTATTCCATTTGTCTTTCTACTGCACCTGCATGCTGACTTTGTGACTCATCTACAAAGATACCTGGCAAGCTACTCAATTTCAAGGGCAGCTAGGGATGGGCATTAAGTGCTGGCTCAGCCAGCGATGCTCATGCCCCACGAATGAATCATTAAAAAAGCACTATATAAATGAATCCATCTTTCTCTTTTTCCTTTCTATGTTTTTAACTGTGATGTGTTGCTGCAAGTTGTTGTCCAATTGCTACATCAATAATGATGGATGTTGTTATTCTGACCCTTGTTTCCAGAGTACATATCATGTTCCCTTGGCCAGGCAACAGCGTAATACCTTCTCCAATCTCCCCTGTATTCAATGTTTCTTAAAATTTGCTTTGTTATGCCTGAAATGAATTGGCCAAGATTTGCATTCCTCAAATCTCCTTCACACGCTTTCCCACTTGGTGAAAGCTTGTAGCGAGCAGGATAGAGACATAGAGCCAGCTTGAGGCTGTACACCCTGTAGGCACAGGGTGGAGAATGTAGCTTAAAAATTATTGCTCCATGACTCTCTGGGTCACTACCTATTGGGACGACATGGTAGCATAGTGATTAGCACTGCTGCCTTATAGAACCGGAATTCGATTCCCAGCTTGGGTTACTGCCTGTGTGGAATTTGCACATTTTCCCCATGTCTGCATGGGTTTCCTCCAGGTGCTCTGGTTCACTCCTACAGTCTGAAAGATGTGATAGTTAGGGTGCATTGGCCATGCTAAATTTTCCCTCAGTGTACCCGATCAGGTGCCGGAGTGTGGCGACTAGGGGATTTCCACAGTAATTTCATTGCAGTGTTAATGTAAACCCACTTGTGAAGCTAATAATTATCTATATATCCTGGATGGAGATTGACTCATCATATACTGTAGGCTCTATATCTGTACTCACATATGGCAAGCACGGGGCTTTGCAAAATGTGGAAGGATTGCCTTCAAAAGAACTGGATTATCCATGAATTTCAACCCATCGAAAGTTGAGGATAATAATGACAAAGTCAGTTGGCGTTATTTGGTTACTCCAGTTGAAGGAGCTGTTTTCAGTTAACGTTGAATTACTCGCAACCTGGGAATCCCGTAACTGCTCTGCTGTTTTGCAAAATTGTGCATTTTTGTTGGTTGGTTTTCTGGCAGCGCACCTCGATACTTTCTCAAACAAATTATGTTTGTTATATTATCATCAGAGGGAAAGCATGTCAAGGCACATGCAGCAAATAGAAATTTGTTGCAGAATTTGTTGGAGAAACATCATGCCCAGATGGGGAGAGTGGAATGGGAAGAATGAGTCATGGTATGATCAGCCTGATTATCATGTCCAGCTCTTCTAAGAAATAGACACAGGTGTGGAAGAAACTCCACCGATGTGACAGTTTTTTAATACTTATTTCAATCACTTTCCCAATGAAAAGTGACTAATTTGGCCTCAGATTTGTCTGGTTCTGAGAAGCATTTCTTTTGTTCAAGTTTCTGTTCAAACTCATTGGCTTGTCACCAAACACAAAGGCTGGGATTCTCCCAAAATAATATTCTAAGTCCCCAACTGGTGTGAAATCTGGAGTAACTCCCGCTGTTGTTTTTTTTAACCATGATTTTCAGAATGAATCTCCCACACGCTCAGCTATGGAGAGTGTCCTAGCATGGTTCACACTGAATAATCAGTGGGCAGGGCCTAGTCCTGCTGGAGAGGCTGGCTGCAGACTGTTGAGTGCGCCATTACACGTGCGCCAATCTGCCAGCATCGAGATTGATATATATGCAGTAAACCTGCAATGCTGGTCTCCCGATCACTAGGCAGATCAGCCGCTGGCTAACTGCTCAACCCCTCATCTCTAGCCGTGCTATCAATCAAAGGCTCGATTGTTAACATTCCGGCTAATCCCCATGACCTCCTTACCCCAGCCAGCCTCAATCTCCCCAGCCATCCTCCCCAGCAGTCCTGACCCCTCCCCCCATTCCAGCAATCCCAAACCACCCCGATGTCACCACATGACAGTCCTGATATCCCCTCAGACCACACTGGTAGCAGTCCCAACCCCCACTACCCCCCAGCAGCCTCAACACCTACCAACACCCTCACACCCTCCGGACTGGATAGCCAGCCCCAATCCCTCCTGCCTCCCTCTCCCAAGACCCCAAGTACAGAATGGCAGCCACCTCCTCCACAATCACCTCCCTACAGACCTCATCCTCCAATAGCCCCTTCCCCTCTGACCCCACTACTTTAGCACTGCCCAATAGCTTGTTGGCTTGGCATTACCAGATTTCCCCTTGGGCAGCGTCAGGGGGCCAGGCTGGCACTGCCTGAATGACACGCCCATGGGGTATCCCACTTACCCCCGACTTCCTGGGTGAGCCTCAATGGCCTCTGTTCCCTCCAGTAAGATCAGTCACTTGTTCCCCATTCATTGGGAGCTGTTGTAATCTCCGCTGGAAGGAACCATTCTTGGCAGGGATTGGGGGGAGAGAGATGTCAGCAGGACTACAAACCACAAAAAATTGTTGCCGTGGAGACTCATAAAGGCCGTGGTGCCTAGCAGGGAGCTTGCTAAATGGTCTCCCACTGGTATCTCCCGACTACTGCTAGATGCTAGAGCATCGCACTGGGCTGGGAGAATCACCCCAAAATCTGATTTTAACCAATGGATAAATACACAGAGGGAAATATATCACCATTAAGGTTATAGTCACTGGAGTTTAGAAGAGTGAGAGGGGATCTCATTGAAACATAAAGTTCTGACAGGATTATTCAATCGTGGGACATGGGCATCGCTGGCTGGCCAGCATTTATTGCCCATTCCCAATTGCTGTTGGAGGGCAATTCACATTGCTGTGGTTCTGGAATCACATGTAGGCCAGATTGGTAAGGACAGCAGATTTCCTTCCCTAAAGGACATTAGTGAACCAGATGGGTTTTTCCGACAATGGTTTCATGGTCATCAGTAGATTCTTCATCGCAGATTCTTTTCCATTGATTCAAGTCCCGTTATCTGCCATGGCGGGATTCGTACCCATGTCCCCAAACATTAGCTGAGTTTCTAGATTAGCTGGCTAGCAGTAATACCACTCAACCATCACTTCCTCCACAGGATAGAAGGAGATATTAATTGAGAGTCATAGAGGTTTACAGTATGGAAGCAGGCCCTTCGACCCAATTTATCCATGCTGCCCTTTTTTTAATTCCCTAAACTAATCCCAATTGCTCAAATTTGGCTCATATCCCTCTATACCCATCTTCCCCGTGTAACTGTCTAAATGTTTTTTAAAAGACAAAATTGTATCTGCCTCTACTACTACCTCTGGCAGCTCATTCCAGACACTCACCACCCTCTGTGTGAAAAAATTGCCCCTCTGGACACTTTTGTATCTCTTCCCTCTCACCTTAAACCTGTGCCCTCTAATTTTAGACTCCCTTACCTTTGGGAAAAGATATTGACTATCCAGCTGATCTGTGCCCCTCGTTATTTTATAGACCTCTATAAGATCACCCCTCAACCTCCTACGCTCCAGAGGAAAAAGTCCCAGTGTATCCAGCCTCTCCTTATAGAGATTGGGTATTTTCAGTTGATTGACTTTAGGGAAATTATTTGTTAGTCTAAAAACCTTCCTGGATTCAGCCAATGTCAGTACGGATCATAGGGACAATCTCAGGGATTTGAACCCCAGTTGAACACAACAGCAATGCCTTCAATGCTTTGTGCTTATGACTCAGAGCTGTTGGGATGATGGGCAATGTTGACAGTCAGGTAATCAAAACAGAACACTATTACATGCAGATCACATCCTCCAGATTTGACCCAACAATTAAAGTCCCTCCATAACTGAGAATGATTGATGAATACAGCCCTCCCTCCTCGGCAATAAAATTAACTGCAATGAGAGCAAGACATGGACTCAGATGAGATGAATGCAGGACAGATTTTATTCCTGCTTCTGATTTTATTAGATGGAGAAGGCACTCCATTACCACGGGATCAATATTCCCCAATCGACAAGACACTGTCTTCACAGAAAACCACTGGCCGGACTAACCTCCTGAAAATGAACTTTCTGTCGCGCATCTATTATCTTTCTCGGGTGAACCTCATTCCCCTGACAATTACCAGGAATCTGGGCCGGAGAATCACACGTCTCATTTGAAGAAGAAAGGAGCCATGGGATTGATTTAAAGTATTCCAATCACTCAGGGTTTATTGAAGTGACTATAGTTCTGTCAGCTGTGACGCACATCGGCAAGGGGTGACATTATTCTCTGCCCGGCATGTAATGCGCAGTAAATTCTGCTCTCCTTCACAAACCTCCAATCTAATACCCCTCAGCTGTTCCCAAATATTTCTGGCATCCGAGTATTTTTCATTATATGAATCAGAGATGAATCGTTTTTATTTATTTCACAGAATGTGAGCATTGGTGGCTATACTCCACATTTATTGTCCTGCATTTCAGAGGGAGTTTGAGAGTCAACCACATTGCTGTGACTCTAGAATGACATGTAGGCCACCCCAGGTAAGGATGGCAGATTTCCTACCCGAAAGGGGACATTAGTGAACCAACTTGGAGTATTGTGTGCAGTTCTGGTCGTCTCACTATAGGAAGGATGTGGAAGCATGTGGAAGTGAGGGTGCAGAGGAGATTTACAAGGATGTTGCCTGGATTGGGGGGCATGCCTTATGAAGATAGATTGAGAGAGCTAGGTGTCTTCTCCCTGGAGAGACGAAGGTTGAGAGGCGACCTGATAGAGGTTTATAAGATTTTGAGAGGAATAGATAGGGTGGATTCTTGGAGGCTATTTTCCAGGGCTGAAATGGTCTCTACGAGAGGACACAGGTTTAAGGTGCTGGGGGGCAAGTACAGAGGAGATGTTAGAGGCAAGTTTTTCACTCAGAGGGTGGTGAGTGAATGGAATCGGTTGCCGTCAGTGGTGGTAGAGGTGAACTCGCTGGGGTCTTTTAAGAGACTTCTGGATGAGTACCAGGGATTTAATGGGATTGGGAGTTACAGATAGTTTTATGGCCTGGTAAGTATAGATACGATCATCACAACTTGTGGGCCGAAGGGCCTGTTTGTGCTGTAGTGTTCTATGTTCTATGTTGAAATGGGTTTTCCTAACAATGGTTTCACTGTCATCAGTAGATTCTTAATTCCAGGTATTTTACTGAATTCAAATTTAAATATATACTGTGGTGGGATTTGAACCCTGGTCCCCAGAGCATTACCCTGGGTCTCTGAATTCTAGTCTAGTAACAATACCACTACGCCATTTCCTCTCCTATTTTCTGATAAACTGGATGTGTGGGGACAGAGGATAGTTAAACAAAATATAGAATAGAATAGAATCATAATATCTCTACAGTGTAGAAGGAGGCCATTCTGTCCATTAGGTCTGCAGCAACAACAATAACCCGATATATAACCCTGCTAATCTCCCCCTGAAACTAAAGGGGAGTTTAGTATGGCCATTATGCCTAACCCTCACATCTTTAGAGAATTATTGAGTCATTAATTGTGTGACTATTACGCAGCAAGGACTAAAGGAACAAAGAACCATAAGGAGGAGGAGCAGAAGAGGGCCATTCAGCCCATCGGCTCTGCTCTGCTCTGCCATTCAATGAGATTGTGACTGGGGAAGCAATGGCACAGTAGTATTGCTACTGGACTAATAATCCAGAGACTCAGGGCAATGCTCTGAAGATCTAGGTCCGTATCCTTGGGGAGGGACGGCAGGCTGGCAGGTGGGTGGGCAAGGTGAGGGGTGCAGTGGGCGGGCTGGAGGGGTGCGGTGGCAGTGGTGAAGGGAGTGATTTCAAATGGCAGATGGTGAAATCTGGAATTAAGAACCTACTGATGATCGTGAAACCATCATCGATTGTCAGGAAAACTCACTTGGTTCACTAATATCCTTTAGGGAAGGAAATTTGCCTTCCTTACCTGGTCTGGCCTACATGTAAATCCAGAGCCATGTGGCTAACTCTTTAACACCCTGCAGGATGGGCAACAAATGCTGGCCCAGCCAGTGACACCCACATCCCATGAAAAGTTTATTCATTAGTGTCACAAGTAAGCTTACATTAACACTGCAATGAAGTTACTGTGAAAATCACCACACTCCAGTGCCTGTTTGGGTACAGTGAGGGAGAATTTAGCACGGTCAATGCACCTAACCAGCACATCTTTCAGACTGTGGGAGGAAACCAGAGCACCCAGAGGAAACCCACGCAGACATGGGGAGAACGTTCAGACTCCATATAGGCAGTGACCCAAGTCGGGAATTGAACTTGGGTCCCTGATGCTGTGAGGGAGCATTGCTAATCACTGTGCCACCGTGCCACCCCAAATTAAGTTTAAAAAAAGACTGATGTGATAAGATAATCCTCTGCTATAAAGGGAAGTTTGAAATCTTCCTCATTGATGCCACACAGGCATTGGGAAGAGGTCAGGAGTCAAAGTTTGCCAGCTGGTTCAATTCCCTGGCCCAGGCCTGTTCAGTTTGGGCCCTGTTCTCTTCCCCTTCTTACCAACGAGAGGAGATTTGAGAAAGTTGTTCAAAATTGTAAATGAGGAGAGATGGTTTCGATTGACCTAAGGCTTGGTAATCGGAGAACACAGGTTTATGATTGTCAGAAAACCCAGAGGCATCAGGGAGGAAACATCTTTTTATGTCAACGTTTTCTATGCATTGGAATGCACTGGTTGAAAGCACAGTGGAAAAAAATTCAGTTGGAACTTTCAGAAAGTATTTAAAATGTGCAGGGTTATGGGAACATTTATTTCACTCATTTACAGGATATGGGTGTCACTGGCTAATCCAGCATTTATTGCCCTCGTTGGCGAGCTGAATCCTTGAATTGCCCTCGAGAAGGAGGTTGGCGAACTGAACCTTTGCATAGCTGCAGTCCACAAGATGTAGGTGCACCCACAATGCAGTTAGGGAGGGACTTCCAGGATTTTGACCCAGTGGCAGTGAAGGAATGGCAATTTAAATCCAAGTAAGGATGCTGAGTGGCTTGGAGGGGAACTTGTAGTGTTCCCAAATGTCTGCTGCCCTTGTCCTCCTAGGTGGTAGAGGTGACAGGTTCAGAAGGTGCTGTTGAAGAAGCCTTGGTGAGTTTCTGCAGTGTATCTTGTAGATGGTATATATGGCTGGTACTGTGTATCCAGTGGTGAAGACAGTGAATGCTGAAGGTGTGGATGAGGTGCCAATCAAGCAGGGCTGCTTTGTCCCTGTTTGGGATCAGAACTCTCCCACCCACCTGACGAAGGAACAGCACTCTGAAAGCTAGTGGTGTTTACTACTAAATAAACCTGTTGGATTTTAACCTGGTGTTGTGAGACTACTTACTGAGTTTACCGCAGTCCAATGCTGGCATCTCCACATCTTGTCCTGGATGGTGCAGAGCTTCTTGAATGTTATTGGAGCTGCTCCCATCCAGGCAAGTGGGAAGTATTCCATCACACTCCTGACTTGTACCTTGTAGATGGTGGACAGGCTTTGGGGAGTCAGGAGATAAGTTACTCACTGCAGGGTTCCCAGCCTCTGACTGCTCTTTTTATCTATAGTATTGATATGGCTGGGTCCAGTGTAGTTTCTGGTTAATGGTAACCTCCAAAATGTTGATAGTGGGGGATTCAGCAATGGTAATGCCATTGAATGTCAAAAAGCAACAGTTAGTTCCTCTCTTATTGGAGATGGTCAATGTCTGACGCTTGTGTGGCAATAATATTACTGACCACTTGTCAGCCCAACCTTGGATATTGTCCAGATCTTACTGCAATTGGACATGGACTGCTTCAGTATCTGAGGAGTTGTGAATGATACTGAACATTGTGCAGTCATCTGCAAACATCCCCACTTCTGCTCTGATGATGGAAAGAAGGTTTATAAGTTCAACAGTTCATAAGATGTAGGAGCAGAATTAAGCCATTCAGCCCATCAGATCCGCTCTGCCATTCAATCGTGGTTGATATGTTCCTCATTCCTATTTTCCTGCCTTCTCCCCATGACACTTCAACCCATTACCAATTAAAAATCTGTCTAACTCCTTCTTAAATTTACTCACTGTCCCATCATCCTCTGCACTTGGGGGCAGCGAATTTCACAAATTCACAACCCTTTGGGAGAAGTAGTTTTTCCTCAAATCTGTTTTAAATTTGCTACCTCTTATTCTAAGACTCTGACCTCTCGTCCTGGAATGCCCCACAAGAGGAAGTATCCATTCCATTTTATCCGTACCTTTTATCATCTTGTTTACCTCAATTTGATCTCTCCTCAATCTTTTTAAATTCCAGAGTAAAGGCCTAAACTCTTCAATCTCTCTTCACAGGACAAGGTCATTGATGAGTCCGCTGAAGATGGCAGGGTTGAGGACACTGACTTTAATCCTCCTGCAAAGAGCTGGACTAGACATCATGGACTACCTGCTGTGCTCCATCATTTTATGATTCGGCGACAGTATCAATGAGCGCAGCTCAGCAAAAGGATTGAATTTGGGATCTTTTCAAGTCTGAACAGCTCAATTTTGCCTTGCCCTGAACAATAAATTGAAATGAACCATCGAGGGAGCTATCTTTCTTCTCTTTTTTTTAATTATGTCAGCGGATGAGTGCCTAATCTGAATGTAAATCCTATTTAATTAAATTAAGAACCCATTGGTTCTGAGAAAAATCATCCACTTAGAGCAGATGCTTGTTTAACAGAGGTGGGCAAAAGGACAGGTTTCATTTGATTGTAATGTTAACATTCACACTCAGTCAGAACATTCAACAAAGAAGACCGTTGTTTTATAAAGTAGATTTCCATTATCCCACAAAATTACCTCAATTATCTCAGCAAAATTATTAAAAAAAACAGTGGAATAATGGAACAAAAATAGAAACATTACTTTTATGATTATCAGAAAATGAATCAATTTTACCTCTTAATTTGTCAATCATAAAACTGCTGTAGCCGTAATTACTAATCATATTGTCATTCTCTTTCCTACACTAATCACACATCAATATCCAGGCAACCAGCTTCCACCAGAATTAATCTACATGCAGATGAATTAATTTTACTCTGCTGCTAATCAAATTACCCTACTCAACTATATCCTCTTGGCCAGGCAATTCTCTTCTCACACTAGAAATTTGCGATTACAATTCAAAAGCACTTACGGCTGACAATGCAAGCAACTTAAATTGGACCCTTTTCTCTTGAGCTGAATTTAAATGTTAGCATCGTCATTCTTCTTGTTTCAGTGACTTTCTGCAGACATGTGCTAAAATCCACCTCCCCAGTCATGACCCCACCATGCATCTCAGAATTGTCAGTGTTTTGCTACCTGTCTGGAAATAATAAATTTTTTAATTCCCTCAACGAGTGGCTAGGCTACTTCATAGAATCCACTGTGCAGAAGAAGGCCATTTGGCCCATCGAGCCTGCACTGGCAATGATCCCAGCAGGGTCCTCTCCCTGTAACCCCACACAATTCCCCTGACATTAAGGGTCAAATTATCATTGCCAATCAACCTAACCCACACATCTCTGGAGTGTGGGAGGAAACTGGAGCATCCGGAGGAAAACCCATGCAGACGCGGGGAGGAAGTGCAGACTCCGCACAGACAGTGACCTGAGGCCAGAATTGAACTTGGCTCCCTGGCGTTATGAGGCAACAGCGCTAACCAGCTTGTCACCTGACAACCATCTTTTTTTCCAGGGGCATGGTTTAAAGATAAGAGGGGGGTCACCCATTCCAGACAGAGATGGCGAGGGGTCACTCATTTGAGATGGAGATGAGGAGGGGTTGTCCATTGCAAGTCGAAATGGTGAGGAATTTCTTCTCTCAGAAATTCTGTGGAATTCTCTGCCCCAGGGAGCAGTGGGGATTGGTTCTTAAGAACTCTTTAATCTGATTGGGCTGAAGAGACATGCTGTTGTTTGCCCACACACGCACACCACGGATCCCCCATAGAGGCACCACACTGGGATAGCTCCAGATAACAGTGTGATTCCACCCAGGAGTTGGTGGAGAGTTTGAGGGTAGTTGTCAGTTTGGTGAACAGAGAGTGCTATCACTTTCTCACTGCCAGTTACCATGCAGACCAATATCATTGCCAAGGACACTCTCAGAACTCATAGTGCCCCATGTGTGATCCGTATGTCTCAACGTCATCCATAACTTTCCCTCCAAATAGAACAGTCCTGAGTCGTGTGAAATGAGTTCGTTTTTCCATGTTTCTCGCTCCGTGGATATCTTTGCCTGGCAAGTCTAACATCCAATAACAAATACTGTCATTGAGTTAACTCATCCAAATTGAGATCCCACGTAAAATTAAGTACTTGTTTAAACCCCTGCTGTGTATTCTCCTCAATGGCTTCTCATGTCATTAAGCCCAATTAGCCAGCAACACCGCGTATTTTGATGGCACCTCCATTTCCCTCTGGCTGTAACTGCTTGTTGCTATTTCAAGGCATTTTGTAACCCGTGGCATTTAATTTCTTTACAGACCATCTTGCAGCAACTTCAACCAAGAGTGAAACTGGGTAATAACTAACACAGGGAGTCATTAGGATTAAATGGGACACTGTACTTGTTGAATGTGTGTGTTAAATAAGCATTAATCTTGTTCCTCTTGTTTCAATTTCTGTGCAGCACAGTGGGTTAGCACTGCTGCCTCACAGCGCCAGGCACCGGATTCGATTCCTGGCTTGGGTCACTGTGCGGATTATCTGCACATTTTCTCCATGTCTGCATGGGTTCTGAAAGACATGCTGATTAAGTGCATTGGCCATGCTAAATTCCCCTCGGTCTACCCAAACAGTCACTGGAGTGTGGCGACTAGGGGGTTTTCACAGTAGCTTCATTGCCGTATTAATATAAGCCGACTTGATTGCTGCTGAAGGTTCTAGGCCCATGGGACTGCGAGAGTGACTTGGAGAAGTTTAAGAAGATATTCCAGGACTTGAAGCCAGCAAGCTGCAGACACATCACCAATGGAGCAATTCAACTCAGGAGAGCCTCATATTCAGAGGAGGTTTAAATTAAGGAGTGATAGTTATAGGACGGATGTCAGAGGTAGGTTCTTTACCCAAAGGGTGGTTCGGGAGTGGAATGCCCTGCCTGCAGCAGTTGTGGATGCGCCAAGTTTGGTGGCGTTTAAGAGGTTAGTTGATAAGTATATGGAAGAGAAGGGGATGGTTTAGTTTGGAGGGGCATTGCTTTTTATATTGGTCGGCGCAACATCGAAGGCCGAAGGGCCTGTTCTGTGCTGTAGTGTTCTATGTTCTATGTTCTATGTTTACTAGGATGTTGCCTGGTATGGAGGGAAGGTCTTATGAGAGAGGCTGAGGGATTTGAGGTTGTTTTCATTAAAAAGAAGGCGGCTAAGAGGAGACCTTATTGAAACATATAAGATGATCAGAGGATTAGACAGGGTGGACAGAGATAGCCTTTTTCCTTGGATGGAGAAAGCTAGCATGAGGGGATATAGCTTTAAATTAAGGGGTGGTAGTTATAGGATGGATGTCAGAGGTAGGTTCTTTACTCAGAGGGTGGTAAGGGTATGGAATGCCCTGCCTGCAGCAGTTGTAGATGCGCCAAGTTTGGGGGTGTTTAAGTAGTCAGTGGATAGGTTTATGGATGAAAAGGGAATGGTTTAGGTTAGAGGGTCATTGCTTTTTCTCAATTAGTCGGCGCAACATCGAGGGCCAAAGGGCCTGTTCTGCGCTGTAGTGTTCTATGTTCTACGTTCTATGTTCTATATTGCTCCTTCACATTGGACTCAAATGGATTCTGTCTTTCGCTCCACATATGCTGCCAGACCTGCCAACTCTTACCAATATTTTCTGTTTATATTCTCCTGTGATCATGGAATTCCCTAACCCTTCACTCCTGCTATACTTAACCTTTTCCACCAACCTGTCTGACATGCTGGAATCTTCTGTATCTGTATTGTGCTTACTGAATTCAGTGTGTATTTCCTGTGTACTTAACCCAAGCTCTGACTATAAGCCACACAAAGACCCCTCATCTGCTCCTCTGAGTTTGTTATGGATGCTCTCAACCCTGGCACATCATGAAGTTTGCCATTTGGGAACCATTCCCAATCATCAATAGGGCACAAACTCAAGAAAGGATCTAGTCAGAAGATTCATTGGTACTACATGTTCTTGTGTACATCACAAACCGGGAGCTCAAGCATCGAGTCAAAGCCTAGCCTTTGTTACAGCATTCACAGTAGAGTTCCTCCAACAGAGCTGCCCATCTCAGAGACATCTTTAAGTTACACTGCCCCCCTCCCTCCAAGTGAAAGCTAAGATATTTCTCAAATTGCCAAAAAGTGGTATTAGCAAATGCTCTTGGAGTTACCCATGGTCACCCATACATCATCTCTGCTGGAGACACGAGTGGGAAGCTGAGAGAGAATATGAACAAATATAGTGGAATTAAACTAAGCACAACATTGAAAGGGCCAGGGTAATGTTACACATGCTTATTCAATGAGATCATACTTTAGCCGGACATGTCACTCTGTGTTTCTTGGCAAGAATACAAGTGTTAATGAATGAACTGTGGTCAGCCGTACTCTCTGGGTTCCTGCCACATATATCTATGCTGCCAATAAATATTCATTTGCATTGATCTTCTTTTCTCGGAGTACATTAGATGCTTCAGTTGGATATATGAAAGAAATCGGCAGCAGAAATACGAAAACAACAATGTTTGAAAATGCTGCCAGTTATTTTGGAAAATTTCACTCATTATGTTAATTATATTTAACATTTTGACTATTTTTAAAATCTCTTTTTGAAATATTTGTGGATTGCTGAGCATGTGTGCCACTTTTAAACTCTCATCAATACTGTTGCCTAACAGTAACATGGTTGCACAGTGGTTAGCACTACTGCCTCACAGTGCCAGGAACTTGGGTTCAATTCCTGGCTTGGGTCACTGTCTATGTGGAGTCTGCATTTTCTCCTCATGTCTGCGTGGGTTTCCTCCAGGCACTCTGATTTCTTCCCACAGTTCAAAAGATGTGCTGGTTAGGTGCATTAGCAATGCTAAATTTTTTCTCAATGTACTTGAATAGGCCTTGGAGTATGGTGACTAGGAGATTTTCACTAACTTCATTACAGTGTTAATGTGAGACTACTTGTGACTAATAAATAAACTTTACTTTATCATGTTTTACTGACCACAAGTTATGCGTGTTTCTACGTGTGTGTTTGAGCGTGTGTGTGTTTGTGTTTGAATGTGCTTGTGTATTTGAGTGTATGCGTCTCTATGTATTTGTGTCTGAGTGTACAAGAGTGCCGGGGTTTGTGTGTGTGTGCATATGTGTATGCGTATGTGTATGCACAATGAGGGGGGTGGGGGTCAGTGTGTGTGTTTGTATTTGAGTGTGTGCGTGAGTGTGCCTGTGTGCATGAATGCACATGTGTACATATGTGTGATATCGCAAAAGAAGTTGAGAGGATGAATCGTGGCTGATTTCCTTCCTGTCTAAGGTGGATTGTGAGTCTCCCACCCTTGCCCCATCACACATCAATTAATCCACTACAGACCAGGTACTGAATGAAAAATGGTTTGTATCATATCGTTTGTGTCAGATAATTGTATCATATCAACTTGAATATTTGACTGATAAAATTTACCAGTAACATCATTTTGCCAGGAACACTTTGCAGGTTGATAGAGATGCATTGAGATGATAAGTTTCTCGAGCAGGTGAAGGCTCTGTTATTGATGAAATGATGTTGGAGGCTGTCTTATAATTTCACTCAGTTCCTGTCAGTTTCTGTGTCTCTTTTGGTCCGACACATTGTGCACTGCAGCTGGGTTTATAAAAGTGGAAAACCTTGCTTCACAGTGGAATGATTGCCGGAAGAGGATGATTACCTAAGCTCCATCCTGACACTGCTATCAGCACCCAGTGTACTCTGCTTGGGACCTTTAATCTCTCAGCTTGGAAGCCAATGTTTAGGCCCAATTATCATACAATCCAATAGTGCAAAAACAGCCCATTCAGCCCATCGAATCTGCACTGACCACAATCCCTCCCACGCCCTGCCCCCATATCCCTACATATTTTACCCCTTAATCCCTCTAACCTACACATCTCAGGAAGCTAACGGGCAATTTTATCAAGGCCAATCAATGTAACCCGCACATCTTTGGACTGTGGGAGGAAATCGGAGCACCCAGAGGAAACCCACGCAGACACGAGGAGAATGTGCAAACTCCACGCAGACAGTGACCAAAGCCAGGAATTGAACCCAGGTCTCTGGAGCTATGAAGCAGCAGCGCTAACCACTGTGCTACCGTGCCGCCCATAATGCAGAACAGAAAATGCTGGAAAAACTCAGCAAGTCTGGCAGCAAATATGGAAGGAACAATAAAGTTAACTTTTCAAGTTTGTGCCTTTTCATTGCTTACATGCAGTATGTTGCCAGCTGCTCTTTAGTACACATACATCTCAAATATGCTTACATCATGTGCAGATACTAATCAGGAATTCTTGAAGCATCACAAAGAGTTTTGAAGAGCTTGAGTTTTTAATGATATAATTGAGCTGACAATTCCCTGAGCAAATACTGCACTGTCTGGGATGACATCTTTTGGATAAAGCCCAATCTGCCCTCTTGGAAGACATTGTAGACAGGGCAGTCACATGACAAAGAGGTCATGTGACAGTCTAAGAAATAGCCTGTACAGTCTTTCTGCTTTCACACCCATTTCCAACTAAAGGTATTTCAGAAGCAAAAGTATCAGACATTTCACACAATACATTGCTTCCAAGGCAATGTTTTTGACTTGATTTGATTTGATTTATTATTGTCACACGTACTGGGATACAGTGAAAAGTATTGTTTCTGTGCACTATACAAACAAAACATATCATTCAGAGAGTACATAGGAGAGAAGGAAAATAGAATAGAGTGTTACAGCCATAACCAGGGAACAGAAAAAGATCAACTTAATATAAGATAGGTCCATTCAAAAGTTTGATGGCAGCAGGGAAGAAGCTGCTCTTGAGCTGATTGGTACGTCACCTCAGATTTTTGTAACATTTTCCTTACAGAAGTGGAAAAGAGAATGCCCAAGGGGCATGAGATCCTTGATTATGCTGGCTTTTCCAAATCAGCGCGAAATGTAGACAGCATCAATGGATGGAAGGCTGGTTTGTGTAATGGACGAGGTTACATTCACAACCCTTTGTAGTTCCTTGCAGTCTTGGTCAGAGCAGGAGATGTACCAAGCTGTGATACAACCAGAACAGATACTTTGTACGGTACATCTGTAAAAGTTGATGAGAATTGTAGCGGACATACCAAATTTCCTTAGTCTTCTGAGAAAGAAAAGATGTTGGTAGGTTTTCTTAACGATAGCATCATCTGGAGGAACCAGGATAGATTGTGGGTGATTTGGACACCTAGAAACTTGAATATTTATACAATTGTCCAAATTCTATTGCTTTCTAATGGTATCACTGTTTGTGCTGCTATTAATATTTGCCTATATTTTTAAAAAAACCTTTTCCCCTTTGACTAACCGTGTCCTGCTCCATTATCCACATGGCAAATGTGAAGGCAAGGATATCAACATGTTGAGAGAATTGAGAAACTAGCCCTGTCGGGACTGGGGCAGAAAATGTTTAGGGAAATTCAGTAGAAGGTTTCAGATAGGTTTGACCGAGGTAAAGAGCAAGGGGAATTTATTCCCAGATGGGTGAATCATTAAGTTTATGAGTGGTATTGGAAGTGTAAGGAAAGATGTTGATAGGATTTTGCTCATACAATGGGTTATTGTAGTATGGAACACATAACACAGGTAACAGTTGAAGTTGGGTCAGTTGCAGAATTTAAGAGGTAATTAGTGTTTCAAAAAGAAAAATTATAAATGGGTTAGGGGAGTGAGCAGGAAAATGGGATCAAAGTGGCACGTCTCATGTAGAACTTGCAATGACACATGCAGGAAAAGCCAAGTGGCTCCCTTCTGTGATGTACCCTCTGTGATTCTAAACCATGTCTGACTGGAGTTCCCATCAGCTGAGGTGCCCAACACATAGGGAGCTGTGGATGAGGCCAAAGTAATCACACCCTTTGTACCGACAGGAATTCTTTCAAAAGCACATTCTACACACATGGAGTCTGAGAACCCACTGTGCGCAAATAAAACTTGGGAGCAGAAGGATTTGGCAAGCAAAAGACTGTCTAAGTGAACCTCAGGAACCTTTCGAAAGACTTTATTTTAACAAACGCTTAAATCTCTTCACAGCTATCAAACATAGTGTTTCAAATCATTCATTATAATAACCGTGTCTCAGTCCAGACATTTAACAAACATTATATTCCGCACCGGCACTTGATCATGTTTTTATGACCTTTTATGAGTATCAAAGATCGTTGTAAATGGAAAAGCTGACAGTTTTAATTAGACTTTTAAAAAGACTCATTATGCTCTGTGCAATTTAACATCAAAAAAAGTTATTAGTGATTGCTGTAACCCATGTAAATTCACTGGCGTAATGTTCCATTTCTTAAGGAATTCCTTAAGGAAACTGGACCAGATGGCAGGTCAGGGAGGTGGGTAAGTATTTCCCCACAAATCCATCAGCTCGGAAAAACAAAGAATACAACACAAATGTTCGCCCCGTTTCAATTCCTTTGTTTCCTCTAAAACGCTCTAAAAAAATAACCAATTAAAGTTACACACTGACCTCCAACGTTAACACAGAACTCATGTACAAGAGTAAAAACCCATTAAAACGGGGATCTGCAGTAAATACACAGCTCAGGAGTACAAACTAGGCTTCACCTATTTACACCGTGTGGGAATATAATTCTCATAAACTCAAAATACTCTTAAATTACTCCATTTTTATAAACTAACAGACACTCCCCTCCTCACACAAACCACTGCGGCTTTTACTATTCCCACTCTGACAAGGACTTTCTGTTGTAAAAATCTATCAAAAAAAAAATCTCCTGTAGCCCCTTGCTGACTACATAAGGAACACTTATATTGCAAGAGCCAGTGAGATTGATGTGCGGTCAAGCCATGACATATAAGTTACACTGCCAGAGTCAAAATTCATTTGTTTAATTGTTTCATTTCACAGCATGGTGACCAGCACCCCAAGAACAGCTGAAAAACATTGCATTGGTAGCGGGTGGGGACCTGAATGTGAACAAATGATCACCCTCAACTCCACCTTTCATTGTCAGCCTCCTCGCACAATCCTCTCTGGAATCCTTGCTTGAAGGTTATGGCAAGACCAAAATCCATTTGCTCCAATTTTGTGTTGCTCTTCCAGATACAGTGCACGTAAAATATATTTATTCATTTGTGGGATAGAGATGTCGCTGGTTGACCAATATTTATTGCCCATTCCTTGTTGCCCTTTTGGAGCAGTTCAGAGTCAACCACATTGCTATAGTTCAGGAAGCCAGACCAGGTAAGGACAGCAGATTTCCTTCTCTAAAGGGACAATAGTGAACCAGATGGGTTTTTATGGCAATGGTTTCATGTTCATCAGTGGATTCTTAATTCTAGATATTTTTGAATTCATATTCCCCCATTCGTCATGGTGAGATTTGAACCTGGGTCCCCAGAGCATTAGCTGAGTTTCTGGATAAATAATCTAGCGATAATACCATCACCTTCCTATTTCGTATTTGTTTCTTATCCACTCAGTCTTTCTCCTCCTTGCTCTAATCTCCAGTCCAGCCAAGGTGCATCATTCCCTAATATAGCTCAGATCTTTCCGACAACCTCAAGCTAGAATTCCCAATGTTCTCTGCCCCTCCAGTTAATGGTATTTTGGTTTATTTTCTTTTTGTTTCCTTCTTTCAGCAGTTGTCCTGTGCATCTGAGTTTCTCATCCAGAATTGTCAAATATAAATTGTCTACAATCATTTTCTTTCAGAGGAAATGTCCTGAAATGCTGTACATCCATGAATAAATACGCATGCAGAATCACAGAATGGTTAAATACAGAAGAAGGCCATTCGGCCTATCTGTCCCAACGCTCTTCAACTAGGCACACTGGGTCACCTGACCCGCCCACCCCCCCAGTGACCACCCAGTACCCCAGCCCCCACTGACCACCCAATCCCCACCCACTCCCATTAGCCAATCGACCTCCCCCACCAAGCAAGTCCTGGTCAACTGGTCCGCCCCGTCCCCAAATCCTACCCACTTATCTGACAAACTCCCTGCCTTCTGAAAGTGGCTGGCTCTTTAAACTCACATGCTTTATGACAGCGGAAATCATAGAATTCCAGAGTGCAGAAAGAGGCCATTTTGGATTCAATATGCCAAATTGTCCTGGATCCCAGGGATCTTGTCAAAAGCCTTCCTGAAGTCCATGTAGACTGCACCAATTGAACTGTCATTTGGCCCATTGAGTCTCACTGACCACAATCCACCCAGGCCCAATCCTCATAACCCCACTTCTTCACTGCTAGTTCCCCTGACATTACAAGACAAATAATCATAGACAGTATGTGGCAATTTACCACGGCCAATCAACTGAACCCTTTCATCTTTGGATTAGTTCCAAGATTATCTCTGACCCACACTAAATTGCCCCTTAATGTCATAGAAACATGGAACATAGAACAGTACAGCACAGTACAAACGCTTCAGCCCACGATGTTGTGCCGAGCTACGTCTGTAACCTAGATCAGCTGTCCCACTCCCTATCATTCTGGTGTGCTCCATGTGCCTATTCAATAACCGCTTGAAAGTTCCTAAAGTGTCTGACTCCACTATCACAGCAGGCAATCTAGTCCACACCCCAACTACTCTCTGAGTAAAGAATCTACCTCGGACATCCTTCCTATTATCTCCTACCATGAACGTTATAGTTATGTCACCTAATAGCAGCTACATCCACGCAACAAAATCGTCTCTGAACATCCATTCTATCTCCCTCATGATCTTATAAACCTCTATTTAGTAGCCTCTCATCCTTCTCCTCTCTAAAGAGAAAAGCCATAGCTTCCTCAACCTTTCCTTGTAAGACCTACTCTCCAAACCAGGCAACACCCTGGTAAATCTCCTCTGCACTCTCTCCAATGCTTCCACATCCTTCTTATAGTGAGGTGACCAGAACTGCACACAATATTCCAAATGTGGTCTCACCAAGGTCTGTAGAGTTGGAGCATAACTCCACGGCTCTTAAACTCAAACCCCCTGTTAATAAACGCTAACACTCTATAGGCCTTCTTCATGGCTCTATCCACTTGAGTAACAACCTTCAAAGATCTGTGGATATGGACCCCAAGATCTCTCCGTTCCTCCACATTCCTCAGAACCCTGCCGTTGACCCTGTAATCCACATTCTAATTTGTCCTACTAAAATGAATCACCTCACATTTATCAGGGTCAAACTCCATCTGCCATTTTTCAGCTCAGCTCTTCATCCTATCAATGTCTCTTTACAGCCTACAACAGTCCTCCATCTCATCCACTACTCTGCCAATCTTGGGGCCGAAAACAAATTTATACCCTTCAGCCCCCTCTTCCAAGTCATTGATAAAAATCACAAATAATGTCAGGGTAATTAGCGGGATAAATACATGCATGACAAGGATAAGGCCTGGGTGGGATTGTCGTCAGTGTGGGCTCGATGGGCTGAATGGTCTCTTTCTGCACTGTAGGGATTTTATGATTCAATGATCTCCTTTCCCCTCAATTCCTCACTGTGTTATGTAACTCAGAATGATTATCCTTGTTTAGTTCCAATCTTATCAATCTGATTGTCACCAGCATTGGCTTTTCTTCCCACGTTGTCATCTGGAGACCACATGGATTTGTCCTTGATGTACATTCACCTGCACACGGTCCCCTCCTGACAACATTCCTGATGTATCGGCTAATATTTATTCATCACTACAATGGTTTATCGGATCTCACATTGCTGTGTGTGTGGGAGTTTGCTATGTGTAAATTGGCTGCTGTGTTTCCAATATTACAACAACAACTACACTTCAAAGATATCTAATGGGCAGTTTGTAATGTCCTGAGGTCATGAAAGGTGCTACATAAATGCAAGTTCTTTGTAACAGTAAGTCATTTATAACCGAGTACAAAGTGTTCTGTCTGAAAACAGGAAAGATTCAATTTATTATTGTCACATGTATTAACATATAGTGAAAAGTATTGTTTCTTGCGCGCTATACAGACAAAGCATACCGTTCATAGAATGCATAGAGAAGATGGAAATGAGAGGGTGCAGAATACACTTTTACTGTCATAGCTAGGGTGTAGAGAAAGATCAACTTAATATAGGGTAGGATCATTCAAACATCTGATAGCAGCAGGGAAGAAGCTGTTCCTCAGTCAGACTTTTGTATCTATTTCCTGATGGAAGAAGGTGGAAGAGAGTATGAGTATGAGGTATGGGATCCTTGATTGTTCTGGCTACTTCTCTGAGACAGAGTAAATGGATGGGAGGCTGGTTTGAGCGATGGATTGGGCTACATTCATGACTTTTTGCAGTTTCTTGCGGTCTTGGGCAGATCAGGAGCCCAGACCAATCTGTGTTACAACCAGAAAGAATGCTTTCTACGGTTCATCTGTAATAGTTGGTGAGAGTCACAGTGGACAAGCTGAAATGAGGCCCAGTATACGATCAACATCAAAACAAGCATCGTAGATCCAATAGTTTACAAAGCAAGTGAGGGAGATTCAGAGGGCAGCTGAAGGCAAAGCCTCCTTCTATGTTTAAGTAACCTGGCGGTACAGTGGTTATCACTGCTGCCTCACAGCACCAGGGACCTGGGTTCGATTCCCGGCTTGGGTCACTGTCTGTGTGGAGTCTGCACGTTCTTCTCGTGTCTGCATGGGTTTCCTCCGGGTGCTTCAGTTTCCTCCCACAGTCCAAAGATAAGTGGGTTAGGTCGATTGGCCTTGCTAAATATTACCCCTCAATGTCCTGAGATGCGTAGATGAGAGGGATTAGGGGTAAATATGTAGGCATATGGGGTAGAGCTTGGGTGAGATTGCTCTCGGTGCAGGCTCGATAGGTCAAATGGCCTCTTTCCGCACTGTAGGGTTTCTATGATTCTAACAACAAATTACACGGATAAAAGTAAACATGAGGATATAACAATGGCTGGAATTGTCGAATCTTGCCCGGGACTGGGATTCTCCAGTCCCGCTGCAGTGAATGGAATTTTGACTGGATACCAGATTCTCCATTCTCGCAGTTGGCAGTGCGGGATGAACAACGTTGGAGAATCCCAGCCAATATTAAACAGGCCAGACAGGTCACAGCGCTATATTTGCAAACCAGCTTCCAGGCAGAGTATTCTTAATGCCACATTCCTATGGACTGTCACTTTCAAAATGCTTTGAGAGTTACAACGCTGCTTCTGTAACAAAATAAAACAACAGATTGCGATTTGTCAGAGTAACTCCTCACACACAAGAAATAGATCCATCATCATGAACAAATCCCTTTCTACAACCCTCAGACTGAATGTTTACAGAAATTCTCTTTTCACAGGGCTTCTATGAGGTGGAAAGGCTCCTAAATTGAAAAATTCAAGGTACACAAAGCACACTGTGAGTTAAAGCACTTCCTCTTCATTTGTAGTCAATGACTCAAGCTGTTCCCGATGGCTGATTATCCCAGAAGTCAACACTCTGGATGTGGTTTGCTGCCACAGTCCCATTTATACACATACATACACACGCACACACACACACGCACACACACAATAGACACACACATAAGCACGCACACATACACACACACACACCAAAGATACATATATACATTCACATATAAACCACAGACATACATGCACACACACATGCGCATACACATACACCATAGACACACACCACACAGCATGGTATAATGGCATAGTGGTTAGCATTGCTGCCTCACAATGTCAGAGACCTGAGTTCAATTCTCTGCTTAGGTCACTCTCTGTGTGGAGTCTGCATGTTCTCCCTGTGTCTGCGTGCATTTCCTCCTGAGTGCTCTCGTTTCTGAAAGATGTGCTGGTTGGGTACATTGGACATGCTAAATTCTCCTTCAGTATACCCAAATAGGTGCTGGAGTGTGGTGACTGGGGGATTGTCATAGTAACTTCATTGCAGTGTTAATATAAGCCTATATGTGGCATTGATGAACAAACTTTATTAGATTCTTCACCCCATAACGCTTAACCATTAACACTTCCCACTGTCTTATGTGAATGACAAGTTTGCCCATATCCCGTTTTCCCGACCTGTCCCTGGTCTTCTATACGGCCGTACTTGCATCGCTTCCTTTCCCTGTAATTCTGTACGTTACTACCTTACTTCCGTTCTGTACGTGCATCATTTAGATCCAAAACGGTAACTCTGTCTCTTGCCACAGAGGATGCTGGAGTTGCTGAGTTCACCCAGCGCTCTCCGTTGTTGTGTGAGTTGGTCACTTGTTGCCTCCGCTATTTGGCGCTCTGGAACTCAAGGCAGATCATGTTAAGATTAATCATTTGGATTTTGACATTGCAATGTAAACTGGGGGATTTTTATTTACAAATGAGACAAATTATAGGCCTGTTAAGAAATAGAAATAAGCCATGAATTAATCACCAAAGGGTGAGATGTGTCATTAATTCTGGCTAAGTAAGGAAGAAACAGTGAAATCAACTGGTTTCTTTAATGTGAAAGTGCTTCTGTGATGTATACAAAGCCTCTGTAAAAAGAACACTTGTCTGAAATGTTCCGTTGCAGAGGCAAGTCTTTCCAGGGGCTGGTGATTAATATTATTTCTGTCTGTACGGTTAAAGTTAAGAGTGGGTGTTGATGACATCATTGGAGAGACTGTGTTAGAGACAGACAGTGTCTGAGTGGGTTAATACTCTGCGCTGGTCGGAGCGAAAACATTCCACTCTTCCTTATTAATGGCTGGAATTCTTCTACCGTTTACTGCCTGCCTCCACTGCCAGCGAGGATGGAGAATATGGTACTCAGCCAAGTCTCCAATCACTGCAGTGGGACTGGAGAATCCCAGCCTGTGGCAAGCTCAGAGAATCCAGGCCAGTGCATTTACAATTTGGTACCGTACATTGCACAGGGAAAACAATTCTCAGGCGTGATGGAGCTACAGGAAAATAAAAGTCACAGAAGCTGAAAGAGCAAATGTGAAATTCTGGAAACTGCCAGTAGGTCAGGCAGCTTCTGTAGATGGGGAAAGCAAGTTACTGTAAAGGTTGTCAGTTGGAGATGTTGGCACTAGGTGGGATTTTGCTCCCTCTCCGCTGGTGTGCCGTTCGCTGGCTGCAGGATAACACAATCCCACCATTGTCAACGCGCTCTTCACACCGGGAAAACTCACGGCAGGTTCTGATTCTGTCTGACCAATTGGGCATTGCCACAATTTTCACTTGAGCTGAAGTGACATCAGTTGGAATAATTGTTTAACCGAACGGAGTGTTTCTTTGTTCACCGTTCTACTGGAAATTGCCAGTGTGGATTTTAAGAATCACTAAACATGGGTTCTTCACAAAATCATTTTAGTCTTCTGGAGAAACAGATACATTCTTCATATTGTGTCATTTTCAGTCTGTGTGTTTGCACATTCCTTCTGAGTATTAAATAAGGAAAATTCTCCAAACAAATATTCTTCACAATACTTTCAATAGTCATCTTTTAGTCAGAACTACTGAGGCTGATCTCATTACGGGCTTCGTTCAAACACAGACAGAAGAGCTGAACTCCAGAAGTGAGGTGAAAGTGACTGCCTTTGACATCAAGGCAGTATCTGATCGAGCGTGACATCAAGAAGCCCTCAGACAATCGGAGTCAATGGGAATCGGGGGAAAACCCTCCACTGGCTGGAGTCATACCTGGCACAGAGAAGGATGATTGTGGTGGTTGGAGGTTGATTATCTCAGTTCTGGGACATCACTGCAGGAGTCCCTCAGGTTAGTGTGCGAGGTGCAACCATCTTCAGCTGCTTCATCAATGACCTTGCCTCCATCATTGTGTTTGTACACCATTCAGCACGATTCGTGACTCCTCAGATACCAATGCAGTCCAATTACAGCAAGACCTGGACAATATCCAGGCTTGGGCTGGTAAGTGGTAAATAATATTCGTAGAATAATAGAAACCTTACAGTGTAGAAAGAGGCCATTTGGCCAATCGAGTCTGTACCAACCACAATCCCACTTAAGCCCTATCCCCAAATCCCTACATATTTATTCTCTAACCTAGGCATCTCAGAACACTAAGGGACAATTTTAGCATGGCCAATCAACCTAATCGGGACATCTTTGGACTGTGGGAGAAAACCGGAGCACCCGAAGGAAACCCACACAGACATGGGGAGAATGTGCAAACTCCACGCAGATTGTGACCCAAGCTGGGAATCAAACACAGATCCTTGGAGCTGTGAAGCAGCAGTGCTAACCACTGTGCTACTGTGTGCACATTATATTATCGCCACACAACTGTCAGGCATTGACCACCTCTCAGCAAGAAGATCTAACCATCACCCCTTGATATTCAATGGCATTACCATTGCTGAGTCCCCCCACTAACAACAACCTGGATGTTATCATTGACTAAAAACTCAACTGGACTCAGTCATATAAATACTGTGGCTACCAGAGTAGGTCAAAGGCTAAGAACTCTATAGGAAGTAACTCATCTCCTGACTCCCCAGATCCTGTTCCCAATATACAAGGCACAAATCAGGAGTCTGATAGAATTCTTTTCACCTGTCTGGGTGAGTGTGGCTCCAACAACGCTCAAGGTTCTTGACATCATCCAGGACAAAGCAGCCACTTTGATTGCTAACCCTTCCACAAACATTCAACGCTCCACCACTGAATGGCAACGGCAGCCCTGTGTCTATCTACAAGATGCACTACAGAAATTCACCAAGTTTCCTTCAGCAGCACCCTCCAAATCCATGAGCCACTATCTAGAAGAACAGGAGCAGCTGATACTTTGGAACACCATCATCTGAAGGTTCCCCTCCATATCACTCGCCATTCTGATTTAGAAATATATTGGCCATTCCTCCATTATCACCAGGTCAAAACCCCAGAATTCACTCCCTAACCACACAGCAAGTATATCTACACCTCGGGGGCTACAGCAGCTCAAGAAGGAGCTCACCATTACCTTCTCAAGGTCAACCAGCGATAGATAATAAGTGCTGGCCTAGCCAGTCGCACCCGCACCCCATAATGGTGCATGATTTAAACAATAGGGGCTATTACTGACTTCATTCTTTTGAATTGTTTAATTATTTGTGAAGTGGATTCTGGCAGTAAGCATTCACTTCAGTGACCACAGAGAAAAGAAGACAATTATAAAGTGACCAGAGCTGTGGGTTCAGGTGCAGAAACACAGGGAGGAGAAAGAACACACACCCATACTCACCCACCCCCAACCAACGCCTCCCACCCACCAACCCTATCCATCCTCCTGCCCACCACCCCCATCCACCCCCTGCCCACCCACCCCCATCCACCCCCCGCCCCACCCACCCCCTCCAACACCCTCATCCACACCCCCTCACTCATCCACTTCCATCTGCCTCCCACACATCCACCCCCATCCAACCGCCCCCCGCACTCATCCACCTCCATCGCCTCCTACCCACCACCCCATCTAACCACCCACACCCACCCACTTCATCCACCTCCACCCCACTCACTCCCATTCATGCTCCCTCCCACCACGACCATCCAACCACCCACCCACCCCCATCCAATACCTCCATCCACTTATCCCCATCCCCACCCCTGCCCCCTCTCACTGATTGAAGCTACCTGTGGGTTTAATTGTTATTTGAAGAGGATGAAATGCCAATGAAAACCCGGAAGGAGGCAAAGCTTCTGGACAGCATTAATGCAGCTGTTGTTTACGAGGCTGCCTGCTACGAATCAACATAACACCAGAAATCCAGCGTCTCTTTAACAGATTACAAAGGATGATCGTCACTATGTTATAGAAAAGCAACTTTCCAGCATGCCCTGGTTCGACGCTGTGATTAATTTTTCTGTACGGATGCTCCTTCTGATCACATTAAGACCACCCGTGTCTGCCCTGTGGTATCGGCTCCCTTTGCAAACCAGAAACCTTAAGATTGTGTTACAGATAAATTCATGACATCCTTTATTTTGTACGATCCATTATTTTATTTCTAAGAATCACTAATTCTCTTTGTGGCACAATGGTTGGCACTGCTGCCTCACAGCGCAAGGGACCTGGGTTTGATTCCCAGCTTGAGTCTGTGTGGAGTTTGCACATTCTCCCCATGTCTGCGTGGGTTTCCTCCAAGTGCTCCGGTTTCCTCTCACACTCCAAAGACATGCTGGTTAGGTGGATTGGCCGTGCTAAATTCTCCTTCAGTGTAACCGGACAGACACCGGAGTTTGGTGACTAGGGTATTTTCACAGTAACTTGATTGCAGTGTTAATGTAAACCTAGTTGTGACTAATAAATAAACTTAATATCTTTGCTGTGTTGCTCAGTGCAATGCCCTTCGATCTCTGTCACTGCTCAGCGTCAGCACTCCAGTTCTGATACACTGTGGGGGAACTCTGTCCCTCAATACTGGTTCTGTCTGATGTTGTAGCCTGGTAACAATGAAAGCAAAGGGGTTTGCAGCCGAACAACGATTTGTCGGGTATGAATAATGGGTGGGAATAGCAGCACAAGGAAAAGCAAAATCCAGAATCTGCTGACAACATCCAATCCCTCTCCACCTCAGTGAAACACAGATCTGAGCATGACATGCTCACAAATGTGAGGTGATGCGTTTTGGAAGGTCTAATACAGATAGGAAATATATAGTAAATGGCAGAACTCTTAAGAGTATTGAGAGGCAGAGGGATCTGGGTGTACAGGTACACAGGTTACTGAAAGTGTCAACGCAGGCGGAGAAGGTAGTCAAGAAGGCATACGGCATGCTTGCCTTCATTGGCCGGGGTATTGAGTTTAAAAATTGGCAAGTCATATTTCAGCTTTACAGAACCTTAGTTAGGCCGCACTTGGAATGTAATGTTCAATTCTGGTCGCCATACTATTAGAAGAATGTGGAAGCTTTGACAAGAGTGCAGAAAAAAATTACCAGGATGTTGCCTGGTATGGAGGGCATTAGCTATGAGGAAAGGTTGGAGAAACTTGGTTTGTTCTCACTGGAATGACGGAGGTTGAGGGGAGACCTGATAGAAGTCTACAAAATTATGAGAGGCATGGACAGAATGGATAGTCAGAAGCTTTTTCCCATGGTGGAAGAGTCAATTACTGAGGGGCACAGGTTTAGGGTGTGAGGGGCAAGTTTTAGGAGAGATATACAAAGCAAATTTTTTACACAGGAAGTGGTGGGCGCCTGGAACTCGTTGCTGGGGGAGGTAGAGGAAGCAGATACTGTATTGACTTTTAAGGGGCGTCTTGACAAGTTCGTGAATGAGATGAAAATAGAAGGATATGGTCCCCAGAAGTGTAGGGGGTTTTAGTTCAGTCGGGCAGCATGGTCAGTGCAGCTTGGAGGGCTGAAGGGCCTGTTCCTGTGCTGTAATTTTCTTTGTTCTTTGCTTGAGAGAAAAGAGAGTGTGGCAACGGTAAGAAAAGAATGGGCTGGGGATCACTCTTAGCAGCTGCCTAAAACTATTAAACATTCACTTCTGACAAGATGATGGCCTAGTGATATTATCACTGGATTATTAATCCAGAAACTCAGTTAATGTTCTGGAAACTTGGGCTTGAATCCCGCCGCAGCAGACAGTGGAATTTGAATTCAATAAAAAAGAAATCTGGAATTAAGAATCTACTGATGACCATGAAATGATTGTTGGAAAAACCCAGCTGGGTCACTAATGTCCTTTAGGGAAGGGAATCTTCATCCTTACCCACTCTGACCTACATATGACTCCAGAGTGGTTGAATCTCCTCCAAGGGCAACTAGGGATGGGCAATAAATGCGGGACAGCTAGCAGCACCCATGTTCCATGAATGAATTTTTAAAAAATGATTTTCGTCATACATAATAGAAGAAATTTCTAATGTTGTATTTCAAAGTTGGTGAAACTTAGAAGCTGCAGAATCTTGTTTTGTTTCAGTCAGAGTGTGAATGTGATACACTGGAAAATACCAACTGGTTCATCCAGACCTTCCCAGAGCGTCTTGGCCAGGGGTTCCCTTCACCTTCCCCAACTCCCCACCCCACCTTCACCCCTCGCCACCCCAACTTCCATCCCTCCCTACCCCACCTCCACCCTCCTCTCCTCCACCCCACCTCCCACTCCCCAGTTCCTGCTACCTCAGCTAGCCTCCTCTGACTGCACCCTGCCTCCCACTCCCCACCTCCCCCTTCCCCACCCTACCTCCCACCCTTTCCCTCCCCATCCCCTCTCTTTCCCTCCAACTTCACCAAGCCTCCTCCCACCCCACCCTGCCTTCCCCCCAAAACCCAATCTCCCCCCACTGTCTCCCACCTTCCCATCCCACCTCCCACGTTTCCCTCCCCTCTTCCCCCTCATATTCCCACCTCCACCATCCCCATCCTACCTCCCACCCTCCCCTCCCCTGCCCACTTCTCCCCACCTTACTCAGCCTCCCCAACCACACCCACCCCTCCCACCCTCCGCCTCCCCACACCTCCCCGCTTCCCCCCCCACCTCGTCTCCCTCCTCCCCATCCCATTTTCCTCTCCCCTCCCCATCTCCCCCCACCCCACTGTGCCTCCCTGTCCCCTTCCCCATTCCGATTTACACCCACCCCCCCTCCACCAAATTTTTAATCCACAACCACACAATCTCCTGGGAGAGACTTTAAAAACCCAACAAGAATAACTTTCATTAGCACAACAGCTTGGGTGAAATCTCACAAGGTGCTCCGCATTATCAAACTAGATTTGACACTGAGACAATTTAGGAGATTGGGTGTTAATTGTGTCAATTGAAGTTAAGTATATACAGGTGTAGAGCATTGATTGGATGCTTACTTGAGCAGTTATAGAGGACACTCACTAACACAGAAGTGGAGTTAGGAGATACAGATTTGTAATGTTTCACTCTGAAATGGTGGCATAATGGTTAGTGTGAGGCTTGGATCACTGTCTGTGTGGAGTTTGCATGTTCTTCCTGTGTCTGTGTGGGTTTCCTCTGGGCACTCTAGTTTCCTCCCACAGTCACAAAGGTGCGCAGTTTAAGTGGATTGGCCATGAGGGGTGATAGGAACAGGGCCTGGGTAAGATAGTTATAGAGTCGGTGCAGACTTGATGGGCTGAATGGCCCACAGAAGGGATTCTATGAACAAATCTATCCAAGTTAGAGCTGGCTTTGGATGCTCCCTTCACAAATTGAAAGATAACACAAACTTTGCTCAAACACAGCATCCTCTTACAGGAGAAGCAGAGACAGAAAGATGGACGGAGAGGTTTAGGCAGGGAATTCCAGACCTCAGGACCCGTGTAGTGCCAAGCACAGCCGACAGGGTAGCATGATTAGAATTGGGGATACTTGAGGCTGGAATGGGAGGAGTTGAGCTAGCAGACATCATGGAGGAAGCCATGGAGTAATGCAATATTCTGCCGAACTCTGTTCTGACCTGTGCAGATCTGAAAATAAGCATTTTTCACTTAATGAGCAAAAATGAAAGGTCTCACTCTGACAGGTTTGAATCTGTGCGTATTCCTGGCAGTGGAAAGTATGAAATCAGAATGCAGAGAGGACAGAATAGCAACACTCTGCCTCCTACACTGATTCAAACAATATCTAGTTGACTGACGTTAATATGCACTGGAGATTGAAACCAGGATCACATTTTGGCCAGAAGTTCAGAGTGTACTAATGTAAAGGAATACCAGCCTCTGGTCTGCTATCAAGTCAAAGATATTACATCAGTTAGCGTGTTGTTAAAAGTGTATTTGAATACTGAGGAACTGATTTTTCAATTTACGCTTAGCAACAAGTGTTGCTCTGCTAACCTGTCATTGTGCCACACTTATTTGTTTAAAATACTTCAGCAAATTCTCATTTCTTGCCGGTGCATTAAATAAAGGGGTGCCAAGATGTTCTTGTTGGGTTTGTAAACGTGCAGGTACAGCAGCCGTAAAGAAGGCAAATAGGATGTTGGCCTTCACAGTGAGAGGATTTGAGTCTTGCGATGGGATGTTTTGCTGCAAATGTATGGAGCACTGGTGAAGTCACACTTGGAGTATTGTGTGCAGTTTTGGTGTCCTATGTGAGGAAGGATGTCCTGGCTGTAGAGGGAGTGCAGAGAAGGTCTGTCGAATGAGGAGAGACAGAGTTCGTTAGGATTATTTTCACTGAAGTTTAGAAGAGTGAAAAGGGATCTCATAGAAACTTATAAAATTCTAACAGGGTCAGACAGGGTCAATTCAGAAAGAATGTTCCTGATGGTGGGGAAGTCCAAAACTAGGGCTCGCAGTTTGAGGATAAGGGATAGACCTTTTAGAACTGAGGTGAGGACACTGCAGTTAAGAAAGTTCACCAATGCCTCTACTTTCTCAGAAGACCGAGGAAATTTAGCATACCAGCTTTGACTCTCGTCAGCTTTGACTCTCACCAACTTTTACAGATGCACCATAGAAAGCATTCTTTCTGGTTGTATTGCAGCTTGGTATGGGCTCCTGCACTGCCCAAGACCACAAGGAACTACATGAATATAGTCCAATCCATCATGCAAACCAGCCTCCCATCCATTGATTCTGTCTACACTTCCCGCTGCCTCGGAAAAGCAGCCAGCATAATTAAGGACCCCATGCATCAAGGCATTCTCACTTCCACCTTCTTCCGTCGGGAGAAAGATACAAAGTCTGAGGTCACATACCAACTGACTCAAGAACAGCTTCTTCCCTGCTGTCCTCAGATTTCTGAACGGACCTGCCTTGTAATAAGTTGGTCATTCTCTACACCCTAGCTATGACTATAACACTATATTCTGCACTCTTCTGTTTCATTCTCTATGAGCAGTATGCTTTGTCTGTAAAGCGCGCACAAAACAATACTTATCACTGGATACTAATACATATGACAATAATAAATCAAATCAAATCAAAAAAGGAGAAATTTCTTCACCAGAGAGTAGCGAATGTGTGGAATTTACCACCACAGAAAATAATTGAGGCCAAAACATTGTGTGATTTCAAGACAAAATTAAAGTTAATTTATTTGTCACAAGTAAGGCTTACGTTAACAAAGCAATGAATTTACTAGAAAATTCTCCTAGTCACCTCCAGTGCCTGTTTGAGCCAATGCACCTAACCACCACACCCTTCAGACTGTGGGAGGAAACCCAGGCAGATATGGGGAGAATGTACAGACTCTGCACAGACAGTGACCCAAGCCAGGAATCAAACCTGGGTCTTTGGTGCTGTGAGGCAGCAGTGCTAACCACTGTGCCACCATGCCATCCCATATGGATATATTCTTGGAGCTACAAGGATCAAGGAATATGTGGGGAAGACGGGGTCAGGATATTGAATTTGATGCTCAGCTATGATCAAAATGAATGGTGGAGCAGGCTCGAAGGGCTGAATGGCCTCCTCCTGCTTCTAGTTTCTGTGTTTGACTTTAGTGTTGGTGGCATTGTGTGTGTGTGTGTATCTGTGTATGTGTGTAGTACGTGAGTGAGAGTCCCTGATTGCAGTGCACAAGGAGGCCATTCAGCCTATTGAGTCGGTACTATCCAGAGCTGAGTATCAGATGAATGACCTCTTCTCGTCCATATAAATTAGCTACAGCACAACCATGAATAGAAAATTTGCTTCACCATGATGGCATGTTAGCCCTGTTGCCTCACAATGTTAGGGACCCGGGTTCAATTCTGACCTTGTCTGTGTGGCATTTGTATGTTTTCTCCTTTCTTGCATGGGTTTCTTCCGGGTGCTCCAGTTTCCCCCCCACAGCCCAAAGATGTGCGGGTTAAGTGGATTGGCCGTGTTAACTTGACCCTTTGTGTCAGGAGGACTAACAAGAATAACTTTCATTAGCACAACAGCTTGGGTGAAAATACATAGATAAATACATAGGGTTATAGCACAGTAGCATGTAGAGGCAGCATGGTAGCACAGTGGTTAACATTGCCGATTCACAGCTCAAGAACAGATCTGTGTTCGATTCACGGTTTGGGTCACTGTCCGCGTGGAGTTTGCACATTGTCCTCGTGTCTGCGTGGGTTTCCTCCAGGTGTTCTGGTTTCCTCCCACAGTCCAAAGTTGTGTGGGTTAGGTTGATTAGCCATGCAATAAAAAAAAATTGCCCCTTAGTATCCTGAGATTAGTGGGTAAATATTTTGGGGTATGGGAGTAGGACCTGGGTGGTCGATGCAGACTTGATGGGCTGAATGGCCCTGTAAGAATACAGCAATAAGGCTTGGATGGGATAGAGGCTCGATAGGCTGAATGGATTCCTTCTGCACTGTAGGCATTATATGATTCTCTCTCCCATCAACACGGTTTCATTTTCACCCCACAAGAGCCTCTGCTGTACCTACTAACAGCCCACAGCAAGCTATTTTCATAATATCCTTGAGGATAATTGATAATTTAGTGCAATTTTTAGGCGTCAGTTTTGTACTGTGGATCAGCATTTGCAATGTCTCAGTTTAAAGGCTCCTGAGTTGAGCAGTGTGCGCGCTCGCTGCGCAAGGCAATCCTCTTTAAGTCAATGCTCAAACAATGCTCACCGCTGTCCAACAATTGAATTGTCATTTCACGTGTGTAACTTCAAGCTTTGGAATTTCAGATGTGTGAAAGAATCGTGGAGCTGGTGAAAAGGCCAGTCACGCCCAAGGAATAAACCTTTCTCCTCTTCAGCGATCATGATAGCTCCCAGCAGAATTCTAGCCATTAAAATGAAGTCTGGGAAACTGAGGTGCAATTATACTTCAAATAATTTTCCAGATGTATAACCACTGTCAGACTGTATAATTTCTTTCCAATTGACAGAGTGATTCCCAGATAATCTTATACCAGTCCAGCAGAATACACAAGAGCAGAAATCTGATTATTCTGCTTGTTTTGTTAAGTCTCCACTGTGCACGTGGAGCTTAATCCACAAAAAAAAGATCTATAGCAACTTGATAGATGACAGAATAAAAACTTTACTTGGGCAAATAAATATTCCAAGGGAGAAGACGTGTGGGTTTTTGAAAGGGAAATATATCAATGAGTATATGGCCTCATCAAATGCAGCATGGCTTTGCTTGGCTCTCAGTCCCGGCTGCTGTTTATCAATGAGATTTATTTTTATATTCCACCGCATCTATGGAGCATATTTTCACAAACCAGCCAACATGTGGTCAGTTCCCACTGAGATTCTGAATCTGTGCATGCTTTCTGGGCAGCACAGTGGTTAGCACTGCCTCACAGCGCCAGGGATCCGGGTTCGATTCTCAGCTTGGGTCACTGTCTGTGCAGAGTCTGCATGTTCTCCCCGTGTCTGCATGGGTTTCCTCCGGGTGTTCTGGTTTCCTCCCACACTCCAAAAGACGTTCTGGCTGGGTGCATTGGGCTATGTTAAATTCTTCCTGAACTGGCACCAGGGTAACTTCATTGCATTGTTAATGTAAGCCTCACTTGTGACAATAATAAACTCTTACACATGTGCACATTGACTCAATCTTTCACACACAATCTCTCACACACTCACACACACACTCTCTTGCATATATGCACTTATGCTATCTTACACATGTGTACACACATGCTCTCTGGCACACACAGTCTCTCACACACATGCACACACGCTCCCCCGCACTCACCCTCTTGCACACTTGTACACACACTCTCGCATACTCGCTTTCGTTCACACTTGCACACACACTCTCTTGCACACACACTCTTGAAGAATCACACACACGCTCTCCCACATGCTTACACACACGCTCCCTTGCACACTCACATGTATGTGGAGGAAAACCCACGCAGACACGAGGAGAATGTGCGGACTCCACACAGACAGTGACCCAAGCTGGGAATTGAGCCTGGGTCTCTGGCACGGTGAGGCAGCATCACAGTGCCACCATGCTACCATTTAGAAAAAAGTTTAATAAAGTTTCTTTTCAAAATCACGTGTGTGTTGTTTTCCCCAGTCAACATCAATCAATTAACAAGAGCATAAAATCTTGAACTCGCTTTGTACACAGAAGATAAGGTCACAGGACAGGGAATAAAAAGGCTTTATCCTGCAGCAGATCAGATTATTACATCTATCTCACCAAGATTTTCATGAGCTCCTGTCCACGCAGTGCATGGAACTTTAGTTCAGTTCCGTTCTCACTGGCAGTTGGGGGTGAGGGGGGGAATGGGGCGAATAAGATCAGAAAATTCTGCCCATTATCTGGCCATTATCACATTGCTGTTTGTGGGATCTTGCTGTGTGCAAATTGGCTGCTGCATTTCCCACATTCCAACTGTGACTACACTTTTCAAATGTACTTCATTGGTTGTAAAACACCTTGGGATGCCCTGGGTTCATAAAAGGGTGTTATATGAATGCAGGTCTTGATTTGTTTCTGTGCTGTTTTCACCAGGGTGACCATTCCCCTAAATACCAAAACATTGCCTTTTGTTATTTATTCATGGTTCATGGGTGTTGCTGGCTGGGCCAGCATTTATTGCCCATTCCTAATTGCCCGTGGAGGACAGTTGAGAGTCAACCAAATTGCTGTGATCTACAATCATATGTAGACCAGACCAGGTAAGGACTGCAGATTTCCTTCCCTTAAGGACGTTAGTGACCCAAATGGATTATTCTGACAATCGACAAGAGTTTCATGGCCATTAGTAGGTTCTTAATTCCAGATATTTTTTATTGAATTCAAATTCCACCATCTGCCGTGGTAGGATTCGAACCCAGGTCCCCAGAAGTTTGGCTGAGTTTCTGGATTAATAGTCTAGCAATGATACCACTTAGCCATCACCTCCCAGTAATTTCTCCAAAGAAGTGATGGCTAGTTGTATTTCTCCAGTAATCCACAGTGTTTTTGAATGAACAGACTGAGGTTGCTTTTCCAGGATAAGAAGGGTTTTCTGTTTCTGTCTGCAATTACTGACCCACTTGTGAAACTGTGGCAACGAGCAGCATTGAGACATACCTTTTGAGAGCATTAGCAGCTTTTTAATTATCGGGAAAATCAGCCACTTTTCCCGTTTCTGCTTTAATAATGTAATTGCCCAGTTGGCGAACAGCCACTCACTCAGACCGCCACACTTTCTGAAAATGACTGGTGCCAGTTCCTCTGACATAATCGACTCTCACAATTCCTGTTCTTTCATTAACAGCTTCCCAGAAATGAAGCAAGTGACAGCAGCAGTTTTTGAACCAGTACAAAGGCACCACAGAGAGAGCAATTGAGCAGAAACAGTCCGCTCAGCCCATCTGCCCTGCGTCAGCTGAGAAAGAGCCATTCAACTCAATCCCATATTCGAGTTCTTCACCTGTGAGACTTACGGCACTTGTAGGGCAGTATTATTGCCCTAAACCAGAAAGTCCTGCCCGAGGTCAATGGACCTTTGCATGTTCCACTCCCACGTCCCCTCCCACCTGCCCCTCCCCGCCAGCTTTGATTCCCATGGATAGGAACATTTTCCCTCAAGTGTTTTTTTCAATGCAGCGAGTGTTCCCACCTCTTTTGGACAGAGTTCCAGAACCCCCAAACACCTTCTGGGTGAAATCATTAGTCTTCAATCCCTTCCCGGTTACTCATCTTTCTGCTATGGAATTAAGTCCTTCCCATTCAAATCTATCCAGGTCCCTCATAATTTTTGCATTTCAGCTAAACTTCCCTTCAGCTTCCTCAAAGGAAAATAACCCCAGTGTACTTAATCTTTCCCAAAAGCTAAAATTCCCCATTGCTGCTAAGATGCTCAGTAGTGACGTATCACTTTGAGGCAAAGAGGAAAAGGTTTGTGCAGGCTGGACACAGCAAGAGGAATATAACAGAAGGCCATTCTGGCCCTCGAGTCTATTCTGCCATTTAACGAGATCATGGCAAATCTTCTGTCAGAACATCATTTTCCCCACAACCCCCATATCCCTCAATGTCATTGGTATCCAGAAATCTATCAATTCTTGTCTTGAACAAGCTCAATGACTGAGTCTCCAAAACTCTGTGGGATAGAGGACATAGGATTATTCTTTGTGGAGTTTGTGAAGTTTTAGTCTTTTGGATTTTGCTGAATGGATATTGCATTTTTTTATTATTCATTCATGGGACATGGGAATCGCTGGCTGGCCAGCATTTACTGCCCATCCTTTGAGAAAGTGGTAATGAGCTGCCTTCTTCAATCCCTGCAGTCCATGGTCTGTGCGTTGACCCACAATGCGTTAGGGAGGGAATTCCAGGATTTTGACGCAGTGACTGTGAAGAAACGGTGATATATTTCCAAGTCAGGATGGTGAATGACTTGGAGGGGAACTTGCAGGTGGTGGTGTTCCAATGTACCTGCTGTCCTTGTCCTTCTAGATGGAAGTGGTCGTGGGTTTGGAAGGTGCTGTCTAAGGATCTTTAGTGAATTGCTACAGTGCTGCTACTGAGCATCGGGGTGGAGGGAATGTGTGTTTGTAGATGTGGTGCTGAACAAGTGGACTGCTTTGTCCTGGATGGTGTCAAGCTTCTTGAGTGTTGTTGGAGCTGCACCCATCCAGGGAATGGAGAGTGTTCCATCCTGACTTGTGCCTTGTAGATGGTAGACAAGCTTTGGGAAGTCGAGAGGTGAGTTACTCGCCTCTGACCTGCTCTTGTAACCGCTGTGTATATGTGGTGAGTCCAGTTGAGTTTCAGGTCAATGATAACTCCAAGGACGTTGACAGCAAGGGAATTCGGTGATGGTCACACCACTGAATGTTAAGGAGCGGTAGTTAGAGTGTCTCTTATTGGTGATGGTCATTGCCTGGAACTTGTGTAGCGCGAATTTACTTGCCACTTGCATAGGATCAGGTTTAAAGCAGCAGAGTTGGTTGTTTGATATGAATGAGCAAATTGTGTGTACTTGTCTGGTAATGCCATACTTGTAAAGTGCATCATGTTGAAATCTGTGTTTCGAGAGTCTTTACAAATAGAGGCTGTAGATATAAAAGTTAAAGAGTTTTGCTAAACCGACAGAATACAATTCGACCTCACTGTGACCATGGTTCCCATGTCTGGATGATAGGAGGGTGTGAGGGGAAGGGTTAAGGTGGGGGGTGTGGAATCAGGACTCAGGAACAACACTAACGCCAGTGATTATTCTCCTAGATCCTGGACGCACTGCAACAACTTTACAAAGCTCCTTCAGCAGCACTTTTCAAACATGTGATCTTACCTGCTGGGAAGAAGAGTGGGGAGAGGTGCATTGGAATAACACCAGCTACAAGCTTCCCTCCAAACCATAAGAAACAGGAACAGGGGTAGCCATTCAACCCCTCAAACTTGCTCTGTCATTCATTAGGATCATGGTTGATCCGACATTCCTCATGTTCACTTCCCTGCCCTTTCTCCGTAACCCTTGATTCCCTGACTAATCAAAAATCTATCTGCTTTGGCCTTACCTGTACACATCACCATTCTAATGAAGCCCAGCCCATCACGCAGATTAACCTCCTATCCATTGACTCTGTCTATACTTCCCATTGCCTCAGATAAATTTATTGGCCTATTTCTCCTCTAATCCCTACCATCTCTTCAACACCTCTAATTTCTCAGAAGATTAAAGAGAATTGGCATGTCTACCACGGCTTTTACCAACTTTCACAGATGCACAATAGAAAGCATTCTTTCTGGTTGCATCACAGTTTGGTATTGGCTCTCCATAGAAATCATAGAACCCTACAGTGTAGAAACAGGCCCTTCGGCCCATCGAGTCTGCACCGACCATAATCCCACCCAGACTCTAGCCCCATATCCCTACACGTTTACACACTAATCCCTCTAACCTACACATCCCAGGACACTAAGGGGCAATTTTAGCATGGCCAATCAACCTAACCTACAAATCCTTGGATGGTGGGAGGAAACCGGAGCACCCAGAGGAAACCCACACAGACACAAAGAGAATGTGCAAACTCCACACAGACAGTGACGCGAGCCGGGAATCGAACCCAGGACCCTGGAGCTGTGAAGCAGCAGTGCTAACCACTGTGCTACGGTGCCGCCCCAGAGCTCCTGCTCTGCCCAAGACCACAAGGAACTACGAAAGGTCATAAATTAAGCCCAGTTCACCACACAAACCAGCCTCCCATCCATTGACTCTGTCTACACTTCCTGCTGCTTTGGAAAATCATCCAGCATAATCAAGAACCCCACATACCCTGGACATTCTCTTTTCCACATTCTTCCATTGGGAAAAAGATTCAAAAGTCTAAGGTCACATATGAACCAACTCAAGAACATTTTCTTTCTTGCCACCATCAGATTTTTGAATGGACTCACTTTATATTAAGCTTATCGTTCTCTACATCCTAGCTATGATTGTAACACTACATTCTGCATCCTCTTTCTTCCTTCTGTACAAACAGTATGCTTTGTCTGTGTAGCGCACAAGAAACATTACTTATCACTGTATGTTAGTACATGAAACAATAATAAATCAAATCAAATGATTTAGAAATATACTGGCCATTCCTTCGCTGTCACTAGGTCAAAATCCTGGAACTTCCTCCTCCTTAACAGCACTATGAATGCACCTATACAACATGGACTGCAGCAGTTCAAGAAGGCACCTCACCACCACCTTCTCAAGGGACAATTAGGGGTGGGCAATAAATGCCAAAAGATTGAATGCATTCAAGAGGCGGCTGGATATAGCACATGGAGTGAATGGGATCAAAGGTTATGGGGAGAAAGCAGGGTTAGGCTATTGAGTTGCACGATCAGCCTTGATTGTGATGAATAGCGGAGCAGGCTCGAAGGGCTGAATGGCCTCCTCCTGCTTCTATCTTTTAAAGTAAGAAGTTTATTTCTTAGTCACAAGTAAGACTTATATTAACACTGCAATGAAGTTCCTGTGACATTCCACCAGTTGCTACACTCTGGCACCTGTTTGAATCAATCCATCCAACCAGCACGTCTTTCAGACTATGGGGGGAAACCGGAGCACTCGGAGGAAATCCACGCAGACACAGGGAGAGCATGAAAACTCCACACAGACAGTGACTCAAGCCGGGAATCAAACTCACATCCCTGGCATTGTGAAGCAGCTATGCTAAACACTGTGCCGCCTCCATATCTCTGTAGGGCTAGCCTGTGACACCCACGTCCCATGAATATATTAAAAAAAGTAACAGCTTGAATTCAAACTAAATAATTGCGGGCAATAAAAAATACATTGGCTTAAAATTACTGAAAGGTTTGTAGTCTTATTAGAGTTCCAGAGGCTTTGTTCATTCCTTCAGGATCTTGTGCAGTTCCCATAAATGATCGGTTATTAAGTGATAAGCACAGGCTGGCATTCTGAACTGCCTGTCCTGTGAGGATGAGCAGATACAGAGATACACAGTGCTGCTGCCTCTGGGCTGCCTAGGGGAATCTTTGATCCCAAAGACTTGACGAAAAACATTTTCCAAACAGGACCAGCCACGGGGCAGACTGTGGGCCTGTTTATGCAGCTAATTTTTTAGCCGCTGGGCAATCTGAATCCCAGCAGGAAGTGTGCTTGGAGTCTATGAGCAGAATAAGTTAATGCCCAGGCTGCAACACAAATTGTGCTGGATGGATAATCAATAACCTTTCTTACTCACAATTAGAATTTAATCAAGCTTTTCCTCACACCTCCTCTCTGCTGATGAAGTACATTTTCCTTTGTCTCTCTAACTTCTCCATCCTATGTGCAGGACTGTTAATTCCACTTACGTTAGTGCTCATAATAACAGCTTTAAATGAATAGAAGGGGAATGGACGGCTTATCATCAATGTATCTGCCGTTTCCAATCAACTTAACACAATGATTTTCAGAAAGCTTTAGATAAGGTCCCACATAAGAGATTAGTTTGCAAATTTAAAGTGCAATGGGATTGAGAGTAATGTATTATCATGGATTGAAAATTGGCTGCAGACAGGAAATTGAGAGCAGGAATAAATGGGTCTTTTTCAGAGTGGCAGGCAGTGAGTAATGAGGTCCCACAGGGATGAGTGCTTTTGGATCCAAGCTTTTTGCAATATGCATCAGTGATTTTTGGATGAGGGAATTAGATGTGATGGATTGGCCATGCTAAATTGCCCCTTAGTATTGAGGGTAAATGCATGAAGTTACGGGAGTAGAGCCTGGGTGGGATTGTGGTCGGTGCAGACTCAATGGGCCGAATGGCCTCCTTCTGCACTGTAGGGATTCTATGATACAAACAGATGGGATTTTACAGCCTCACTTTCTCCTAAACTTTAAAATCCCGCCCGAGGATATTCCCATGCTCCACCTCTCACCTGCTCCAATTCCTGTGAAACAGGAAATTTCCAACCAATATTTCCAAGTTTGCTACAACACAAAACGAGATGGGAATTGTGAGTGGTGAAGTGGGGTATAAGGAAGCTTGGAGGGGATTTGGACAAGGTGAGTGAGTGGGCAAATACAGGGCTGCTGCTGTAAAATGGGAATAAATGTGAAATTATCCACTTCAGACAGAGGAGCAGAGTATTGATGATAGATTCAGACATCGATCCCTGCAGAACACCACCAGACACAGGCTTCCAGACACAGAAACATCCCTCCACCATCACCTTCTACCTCGTGCCACTAAGCCAATTTTGGATCCAATTTGCCAAATTGCCCTGGATCCCAGGGACCTTGTCAAAAGCCTGACTGAAGTCCATGCAGACAGCATCAGCGGAACTGCTCTCATCTACATACCAAGGCACCTCCTTGAAAATTCTTCCTGTTCCTCCTGACTCTCGGTCTACAGGCACATTTGGCACACGATGATGGAAATGATGAGGGATCTCGCTGAACAAACCACAATGCCTTGCAACTTCTGTCAATGTGCTGCTACCAGACACTACCCACTCTCCACCACCCACCCTCTCTGCATGACTTCTGATTGTCTGTGTGGGAGCAGAACGCTATTGGGAGAAGCCCTTCCCAATCAAATCACCCAGCATGTTGAAACAAAATTGGACAGATGTCTGTATTTTGGAGCTCCAAAGTGTTCATCACCCCGGTTACCACATTCTCAGTCCACCATGTTGATTCTCCACTTTGCTCTCATCCTGACCTTTCTGTCCTTGGCCCGTTGGCACTGTGGCAACAGAGCTGAGTGTAACTAGGGAAGTGGCGGCATAGGGGTATTGTTGCTGGACTAGTAATCCAGCGGAATGCTCCAGGAACCCAGGTTCAAATCCCACCACAGCAGATATTGAAATTTGAATTCAATATAAGTATGGAATTAAAAGTTTACTGATGACTGTGAAACTATTGTTTATTGTTGTAAAAATCCACCTGGTTCACTGATGTCCTTTAAGGAAGGAAATCTGCTGTCCTTATTTGGTCTGGCCTACATGTGACTCCAGGCAAAACAAGGAGCAAAGAACAGAGTACAGCACAGAAACAGGCCCTTCGGCCCTCCCAGCCTGTGCCAATCACATTGTTCTATCTAGATCTCTATTCCTGTCTGTTCATGCATCTATCCAGATAAGTCTAAAATGTCACCGATGTATCTGCCTCAACCACCTCACTTGGCAGTGTATTCCACACCCCCACCACCCTCTGTATAATAAACTTCTCCCGCACATCTCCACTGAACCTTTCTCCACTTATCTTGAACTTGTGCTCCTTGTAATTGTCATTTCTTCCCTGGAAAAAACCGTTCACCCTATCCACACTCCTCATAGTTTTATAAAATTCTATCAGGTCGCCCCTCAGTCTCTGTCTTTCCAGGGAGAACAATCCCAGTTTATTCAATCCCTCCTCATAGCTAATACCTTCCATACCAGGCAACACACCACACACCAATGTTGTTGACTCTTAAATGCCCTCAGGGATGGGCAATAATAGCTGGTCCAGCCAGCGATGCCCGCACTACCCGAACAAATAAAGAAAACCCTGAGGAAAATACCTCATCTTCCCGATTGGGCACTTTACAACCTTCTGGGTTCAACATTAGGTTCATCAATTTCAACCTGCGATCTCTGCCTTCACTTTGTTTCATTTTTTCTTTGTAGCTTTTGGTTTTAGTCTCATTTTTCTCTTATTTTTGTTTTGGGTTGGTAGCTGTAAATATTCTGTCATTCTCTCCTGCTCTGGACACATCTCTGGGCTTTTTCTTCGTTATCTCTCTCGTTACCACTCCCTTTGCAACCACAGTCCTTTCGTAGCTTATTCCATTCTATCCTATCACAGATTTTCCTTTTAATCTTTCCCCCCACCCAGTCCCTCCATCCGCTCCCCAGCCTTTGCTTGAAACCTGCTACATTTCAAATACTTTTTCCCAGGTCCGAGGAGAGGTCGTTGACCCAAAAGCTTCCGTCTCCACGGACGCTGCCTGACCTGCTGTGCATTTCCGGCACTTTCCGTTTTTATCTCATTCATTAGCAAAGCTACGCTTGACCTGGGACATCCATCTCTGCGGAATAAGCTGTAGATGACTCTGAAGTGGCCACACTCTCCCTGGTAGCTTGCAATTGGATTAGGAAACTCATGCATTACTGCACTAATACTGGTAATGGACTCCTCAGAGGTGGCATTGGACTTCACAGTGAGATTGGCACACTTTCAGATCAATGTATTAGGATGAATAGGGTTCTGTCACCATTCATATCTTAGAATTCTCCTTATTTTTAACAACTATTTATGCGACCTGGCCGGTCATTGGAAAATTATTTACTCCATGCTGGGAGAAAATCCCCTCTCTCTGCTGACTTAATTACCATACGCCGGATAAATCTCACTGTCTGCCATGCAAACTGTCACTTCAAAGGCCTCATTCTAAGGCAAACAAATGTGACGGCAAAGTATGCAGAAGCCACATAATACAGACCAACTCCCGTGTCCTCAAAACATTCCATGCTGAAGGAACTTTATCGTGTGCTTTAAGTTAGCAAAATCTTGTGCTTCTTATTACTTTTGTGACTGTGGAGGTAAACTTAAAAGCACTAGAATCAAATCAAATTTACCGTGTAGGTGGCACAGTGGTTAGCATCGCTGCCTCACGGCACCAGGGACCCAGGTCCTATTCCTGGCCTCGGGTCAGTCTCTGCGTGCAGTCAGCACGCTCTCACCGTGTCTGTGTGGGTTTCCTCCCACCGTCCAAAAAATGTGTGGGTTAGGTGGATTGGCCATTCTAAATTAATGTCCCGGGGACTAGCAAAGGTGGGATAGTGGTTGGTGCAGAGTCGATAGGCCGAATGGCCTCCTCCTGCCCTGTAGGATTCTGTGACATTAACTTTTAACAAACCCGGTTCAGGGTTTATAATTTCAATTACACAGCTGGGTCGGCCATTTGTGTGAAACTAAAAGCAGTAGCACGGTCCGGAATATTCCAGCCACCTTTTGAAAAATCCTGCTGGCGTAAAAGTCTGGAAAATTTCAGTCAGGGTTTTTGATTCAATCCCAGGCTTTAGGATTGGGATGGGTGAAATCAGGATGGCCTAGTGGCACAGTGGGCTAGCAGCCCTGTCTTTGAGCTAAAGAAGCTCTGAGTTGGAATCTCGCTCCAAGACTTGAGGGCTGAGGAAATGCATTGGTAATATGGTCAAAGAGGTTGATTGTTAACCTGGGAAATCCTTCCAAACACATCGATGGCAGGCAGGAGAGACCCCTGGTCAGGTGTACGATGGAAATAGTGGAGGTCTGACCATCATTATCCACAACTCCAGTAACATAGAACATAGAACATAGAACAATACAGCACAGAACAGGCCCTTCGGCCTTCGATGTTGTGCCGACCAAAATAAAAAGCAATGCCCCTCCTAACTAAACCATTCCCTTCTCATCCATATACTTATCAACTAACCTCTTAAACGCCACCAAACTTGGCGCATCTACAACAGCTGCAGGCAGGGCATTCCACTCCCTAATCACTCTTTGAGTAAAGAACCTACCTCTGATATCCGTCCTATAACTCATACCCCTTAATTTAAAGTTGTGTCCCCTCGTGCTAGCTTTCTCCATCCTAGGAACCATAGCAGCGTGGACCATCCCTCACTCCCCCTGAGTGATCTGTTAATTTTCTCCCTTACAAGGAGCAATAATTAAGTCTACAATGTAGTGTTGCCTTCTTCAGTTATTCATTCAGTGCTAATAAATCTGTTTTGCCATTTATAGCCTAAACCAGGATCTAGTGAGATATTTACTTCATGGTGCTCTGAAGTCAGAGAATATCAAGTGAGGCAGTGTGATACGATCAGTGGCCTAAATGCAATAATGAGAGACTGGCGTTGGAACCTTGAACGTGCTACAAACTACTTAAATATTGAGCAGTTGAGGGTGTATCCTGGCCCATAGGAAACACACGGCTAAGGGAGTGCCTGAAGATACTGAACCTGTAGAGAATATCAAGAGGAAACCATCAGAATTTAACTAAGCTTGAAGTTGATTTTTTGTTTATTCGTTCATGGGACATGGGTGTCGCTGATTGGCCAAAATTTATTGCCCATCCCTACTTGCCTGAGGACCTTTGAGAGTTAACCATATTGCTGTGATTTTGGAGTCACATGTAGGCCAGACCAGGTAAAGACAGCAGATTTCTTTCCCTAAAGGACACTAGCAAACTAGGCAGGTTTTTCTAACAATCAAAAATGGTTTCATGATCATCAGTAGGTTCTTAATTCTAGATATTTTTTTCCGAATTCCAATTTGCCCATGATGGGATTTGAATACAAGTCCCCAAAGCATTACCCTGGGCTTCTGAATTACTCATCATGCATGTTAAGCACTGTCACAGTTGGAGATAAATGTACCTTCCTGTCTATCTCTCCCCTCCTGTACACACTAACTCTTGGTGAGAGTTGGGGTTCAATGACCCTCTGATACTTTTCGCCAGTGACCACTCTTCCAGTTAAAGCTCAGACAGTGATTGGCCGCATACACATTGAGGTGGCATCTCCAATCCTCACCTCAATCTGGATGCTCATGTATGGAATTGTTTAAGAGTCTCAGAATGGGGGCCAGGAAAATATGTTTTGGCCCAAAACACCAAGAGATGGTCCATGAAAGAATTAAAAACACTGCATTTCTAAAGCGTCCTTCTTGACTTTGAACCATCCCAAATCACTTTACAACCATACTCTTTGGGCCAGACTTTTCGACGGTCTTCGCCTCAAGAGTAGAAAATCCAGCCCGAGGTCAACAGATCTTTGTGTGTTCTGTGTCCTGCCCATGACAACTCCTGTGGTGAACAGGACAGGAAAATTCTGCCTGTGAAATGTGTTCCCAGTTGTAAGGCAGAGAACGTTATCCCATTCCAAGGACTGGGGCACTAAAAGATCGAGACTGACACTCCCATGCACCGCCGCAGGAGTGCAGTTCACAGTGTCATCTTTCAGATCAGATATCAAACAACTCTTCATTGTCCGGTAGATATGGAAGACTCCATGGCAGTGTTGACCCAGCAGTGCCCATCTCATCACTTCCATTGGGCATGTCGAGTGTTGTGAGTATAGTGCAGAACCACCTCGCCTCATAGAGACTGATCGAGTTCCCCAAGAGAGGTGATCTGCTCTGCAGGAGCTTGTCAAACTGTTTTGGGTTCTTTTGTATGGTCGGTATTGATCACTTTGTTGCGGTTTCCGTACAGAAGATCTGCTTTACGATTCTGTACTCGACCGAGTGGAAGTTACGGGCACACAGTCATGGGTGCACAAGGAGGATAATAAGGAGTTGAGAACACAGCCTTGTGGGGTGTTGAGGATAAGTGTGGAGGAGGTGTTGTTGCCTATTCTTCCTGATTGTGATCTGTGAGTTAGGAAGTTCAGGATCCAGTCGCAGAGGGAGGTGCCGAGACCCAGGCCATGGAGTTTGGAAATGAGTTTTTTGGAATAATGGTGCTGAAGGCTGAGCTGCGATTAATAAATAGGAGCCTGACACAGGTGTTCTTGTTATTTAGGTGTTTCAAGGTTGAGTGCAGAGTCAGGGAGATGGCATCCGCAGTGAATCTGTTGCAGCGGTAGGCAAACTGGAGGCTGGAATTGGTTTATACTATGACTAGCTTTCAAAGCACTTCATAATGATGGACATCAGAGCCATTGGAGTATCGTCATTAAGGAACACGGCCTGGACTTTCTTTGGTACTGGGCTGGTGGTCATCTTCTTGAAGCAGATAGGAATCTCAGATTGTTGTGAAGAGTGGTGAGATGTCTGCGAATACTCCCACCAGAAGAATCTGAGTGTTCTTCTAGGTACCCCATCCGGGCCAGTTGCTTTCCACGGGTTGACCTTCGAAAAGACTGCTCTGATGTCTGGTGACAGGTTCATCTGAGACTTCGAGAGTGGAGGACATGGCCTCGGGGACCTCTTGCTCAAAACGAGTGTAGAATGCATTGATCTCATCAGGGAGGGGTGAGTGGAGCTGGCGATTTTACATTATTTTATCTTGTAGTCTGTTATGTCTTGTAGACCTTGCCATAGTTGGTGGTGGTGATGGTGGTGCAGGGAGGGGTTCTGTATTTCTCACCTGGTGCTCTAGCTTGGACCGTGTTGTCATGTCCAATCAAATTGACTTTGGACTGATCCGACCTTCCTCATTTTGCATCTTAATTGAGATGACCTGCAGTATATCCAGCTCCATTAACCAGAGCCAGTTCCACTCGGAGTCCATACAAATCAGCATTCCCCATTCATCCGCAAGTGTAGTCTCTGCTGATCCCAATGAGTACGCACCTAGCTCTGAGATTCATTACAAGCTTGCTTCATAGCAGATCAGATTGAACAAGGAGGCACCGTTCACAACTTACAAACTCTCTAACCTAATCTTAATATTAATATTATTAATAGTTTTGACAAGGTATTGTCAAAACTAAACATCCAATGCAGAATGAGTAGAAGAGACATGGGTGTAACTACTGAAACTAACCTAGTCTTTTCTTCTGGATTTTCTCACTTTCTTCTCCCCTCTGTTTGTTTCTCCTCATTACCGCTTGTCAAAATTTTGACTAATTCCTGCACTCCAACTGGGGTTTTTCATCACTTTCTACCCACTGCCCTTCTGCTGTCTTGTGGCTTCACAGCTCTGTTCTGCTCTATTCACTGCTTTGAATGTTTACCCTTGTGCTCTAATCGCTGTATTCCTCATTGCCATCCTGCTGGCTGTGCCTAAGCCATAAAACACTCCTATCCAGAATGCCAGCGTGTTTCAACTCCAGAGCTGCTGACTCAAAATCCTGCATTTCCCACCCTGACCCGGGCAACGGGGCGAAGTTAACATTGGCAGTCTGCGGTGTGAAATATTTATGCTCATTTCTTGCAGGGACAGCACAGGGGGGACCACGTTTGGTGGAATAGTGGTAGCCTGCAGGACTACCATTGGGCAGTTGAGTTGGAAGTAACTCCATCACTGACTGGTCCTCACAGCGGCCCTGAATGAATTGTACAGTTCCCATTTAGTGCTGCCTTCTACACAGCCTTCCCCATCTCACAGCTCATGGTTTCAATGCAGCTGTGCATGTTGTTGGAGCCACTGCTAATAATTTTCATAATGTTACAGCAGGGGTGCAATGAGTTGAGATTAACCTATGAGCCGTAATTGCTCATTTGCTAAATTGTCGCCATGATTATTCTCCTTTTTGGCAATTTTCCTGCTGTTTGCACTCATTTTCAGACGGGGAAATGATGTTGCCTTGCAGGATTTTGACTGCACACATGAAGTAAATGATGATAATACGGTTTGCTAATGACTTGAATTACAATACCAAAAGCCAACATGGTGGTTGACCAATTATCTGGGCATGTTTCGAAGCACGAGTGTTACTATAACTAATCGAATGCTACAATAATTATTCAATTTGTGTGTCTCGGTTGATAATAAAGCTAATTCTGGGATAATATGCCTGCGACAAAACTTTGCTCCTCTCAGCAACATTCCCTTAATCGGAATCCGCAGTGAAATGTCAACATGTGGTGATTGGAACATCTCCCATATCAGTTTAATTACAGAAAATGGTGTCTCAGCTGTAAGCTGTATTATTCCGATCTCAGTATAACAAATCCTGGCAACAAATAAAACCAGTCTATTTATAAAAGCAAAATGATTTCACTAAATGGTCAAAATTTATGCCATTTTCTCGATCTTCAAGTGAGTTAAGTTTATTTATTAGTCACAAGTAAGGCTTACAAGAACACTGCAATGAAGTTACAGTGAAATTCCCCCAGTCACCACAATCTGGCACACGTTTGGGTACTCTAAACAGCACGCCTTTTCAGGAGGAAGGGAGGAAACCAGAGCAACCGAAAGAAACCCACGCGGACACGGGAAAAATGTGCAAACTCCACACAGACAGTGACCCGAGCTGGAAATTGAACTCAGGCCCCTGGCGCTGTGAGACAGCAGTGCTAACCACTGTGCTACCGTGATCTTGTTCTGTAAGTACAGCTGTTAGGTCAGCTGAGGAGAAAGCAAATAATTCTGTTCTTCTCCCATCCATTTTTTTTAAGGATCTTTTTGCTAATTCAGTGAGTATTTAACTCTTTATGTGCTGTCACTGTAAAAATCACAATCAGACAGGTTTTCTTGAATTCTAAAAATCAAAGCAAGGACAGGTTTTATTGCAGGTAATCTGGTGTATAAAGAAGTCTAACAAAACACACACACAAATATACATACATATACACATATACACACAAACACACACAACACATTAAGTAATCTTGCTGGCTTCTGTCTAAACTTAGAGGTCCTGCTAGTTTTGGTGGCAAGGAGGTTTAAAGATGCAGACATATGATTCATCTATTTGGGTGGCATGGTGGATGGTGGTTAGCACTGCTGACTCACAGCACCAGGGATTTGGGTTCAATACCAGCGTCGGGTCACTGTCTGTGTGGAGTTTACACATTCTCCCTGCATCTGCCCCAGTTTCATCCCACAGTCCAAAGATTAGGTGGATTGGCTGTACTAAATTAATCCTAGTGTCAGGGGGATTAGCAGGATAAATATGTAGGATTACATGATATGGAGATACTGGCGTTGGACTGGGGTGGGCACAGTAGGTAGTCTCACAACACCAGGTTAAAGTCCAACAGGGTTATTTGGCAGCACAAGCTTTCAGAGCACTGCTCCTTCACCAGATGAGAGCACCTGATGAAGAGGCAACGCTCCGAAAGCTCGTGCTACCAAATAAAGCTGTTGGACTTTAACCTGGTTTTGTGAGACTTCTTAATATAAGTTTACAGGAATAGAGCCTGGGTGGTTGGAACAGACTCGATAGGCTGAATAGCCTCCTTCTGCACTGTAAGGATTCTATGTTCTTCTGAAGATAGCAGCTGTGGGGCTGAATGCTTTTTTGTTAAATCACAGTCGAACAAACTGCAGACATAATTTGAAACTTGCAAATTGGATTAAAGGAGAAAGAGAAAGAGGGAAAGAGAACCTTTTTAGGTTTTTCCTCCTTCATAATCTTCGTTGTTTGTTTTGTTCTGCAGAAAACACAGCTATTTAAACATATAAAGGGTTGGTTTGGTCCCATCTCTCCAATTACCCAGTGACCCAAATATGATCGGTTTTTAACATGATTCCCTCTCCCCAATTGTCCAGTGACATAAATATGGTCACAACTGTTGTATTCCAGTTGTAACTCTTTTTGTTAAACATGGGGATTCCTCTGTTAGTCAAGGTCCCATTGTGATCATGTCTGATGATTTGTCATCACCCAGTTAAGTATGCAGTGATGTCTGGGATAAGAGATAGCCTCCATTCACACTTCTCCAAGACCAGTGTTCCTGGTACAGCTTTGCCGATGGTTATCTCTCTTTCAACACATTTTGATTGTAAGAGATACAGTGATGTAAAGCTGTGAAGCCATTTTTGGCTGTGATCCCAAGTCATTGGAATGTGACATTAGTACTTCTTAAAAACCAGTTTGGATTTTCCAGTTACTCAATACAAAAATCACAAAATGCTGGAAAGTCTCAGCAGGTCTGACAGCACCTGTGGAGAGATAATAGAGCAACACCTTGAGTCAGGGTGACCCTTCATCAGAACTGAAAGTAAAGAAAATCAGACAAGATTTATACGTTGAGGGTGGGGAGGGGGATGTAATTGAACGAAAGAAATTCTAACGATGATGATAAAGGCTGAGAAAGGTGCTAAAAGTGTCCATTGAGTGATTGGAATGGCAGAACGATATACAAATTGTACCCGAACTGAATTTCCTCAGCATTTTCTGTTTTTGTTACAGATTCCAGCATCTGCGGTATTTTACCTTTAATTCAAAACTCACCTTTGATACAAAGCGCAGTTTGGCAGCAACAGCACAATAGCTCCTCTGGACTAAGGGTGTAAGTATGTTTTGTCTGAAGCAATATGGCTTCAAGTGTTAACAAACATTAGGCACAACACAGGTTAATAATATCGTGTTTCACTTTTTGGAAGATTGAATGTTAGCAAAATTATATCTGGGGTGACGAATGGCAGATGGAGTTTAATTTAGACAAATGCAAGGTGATCCATTTTGGTTGATTGAATCAGGGCAGGACTTACACATTTAAAAGTAGAGCATGAGGGAGAGTTATAGAACAAAGACATGTAGGGGTAGAGGCTCATAACTCCTTGAAAGTGGAGTCACATATGGACAGAGTGGTGAAGAAGGTATTCAGCATGCTTGGTTTCATTGGTCAGAACATTGAATACAGGAGTTGGGATGTCTTGTTGACGTTGTACAAGACATTGGTAAGGCCACACTTGAATATTGTGTATAGTTCTGGTCACTCCATTAGAGATAAGATATTATTAAACTGGAAAGAATTCAGAAGAGATTTATTAGGGTGCTCCAAGAATTTGATGGATTGAGTTATAAGGAGAGGCTGGATAGACTGGGACTTCTTTCTCTGGAGCATAGGAGACTAAAGGGTGATTTTATAGAGATCTATAAAATAATGAGGGGCACAGATCAGCTAGCTAGTCAATATCTTTTCCCAAAGGTAGGGGACACTAAAAACTAGAGGACATAGATTTAAGGTGAGAGGGGAGAAATACAAAAGGATCAGAGGGGCAATGTTTTCACACAGAGGATGGTGAGTGTCTGGAACAAGCTGCCAGAGGTAGTAATAGAAGTGGGTACAATTTTGTCTTTTAAAAAGCATTTACATGGGTAAGATGGGTATAGAAGGATATGGGCCAAATGTGGACAATTGGGACTAGCTTAGGGATTTTAAAAAAAGGGCAGCACAGACAAATTATCCCGAAGGAACTGTTTCCACGCTGTAAACCTCTATGACCTCTGACTCTACAAGATTGGTCAGTTATTGTTTAACTAGAATATTACCTTCACTGAAGTAATATCTGTATTTAAGTTTGCATGCTCTGACACATTATAGGAATCTAATCCAAATAGGAAATGAAGCTTTTCCTTCCAAGAATATCATGTAACAGCAACTTGCATCCATGTAGCAGCTTTAATGTGTCAAACATTCCAAGGCACTGAACCTTCATCAAACCCAAATTTGAGATTGTGCACTATAAGGTGATCATAGAACAGGTGACCAAAGGCTTGGACAAAAAGAAAAATTTTAGGAAATGTCTCAAAGAAACAAAGAAAGCAAGAGAGACAGGGAGGTTCAGGGAGGGTATTTCTAAGCTTAAAGTCCAGAAAGCTATTAAAATTGAAGATGCATGAGATTTCAAAACTGGAGGGGCACAGATGTCTTCGAGGGACTGGAGGAGATGACAGAGATGGAAACAAAGAAACAAAGGAGGAGGAGGCCATTCAGCCCTTCAAGCCTGCTCTGCATTCATTTTGATCATGGCTGATCAACAAATTCAATATCATGATCTCTCTTGCCCCACAGTCCTTGATCCCTTTAACCCAAACAGCGATATCTATTTTCTTCTTGAAATCCACACAATGTTTTGTCCTCAACTACTTTCTGTGAGAGTGAATTCCACACATTCACCATCCCCTGGGTGAAACAATTTCTCCTCACCTCAATTCTAAAAGGTTTATCCTTTATCCTCAAACTATGACCCCCTAGCTCTGAATTCTCCCACCAACGCGAACATTCTTACTGAATCTACTATCTCTATCCCTTTTAGAACTTTATAAGTTTCTATGAGATCCCACCTCACTCTTCTAAACTCCAGTGAGTATAATACTAACCGACTTAGTCTCTCCTCATGTGACAGAGCTGCCATCACAGAAATCAGCCTCGTAAAATAACTTGCCTCGTGAGTCTCCTTTAAACCTTGCCCCTGACATCTTAAACCTATGCCCCCTAAAACTTTCACCCTGTGAAAAAGCTTCTGACTATCCAGAATTTTCCTGATGGTGGAGGAGTTCAGATCTAGGTGTCATAGTTTGTGGATAAGGGATAAACCTTTTAAAACTGAGGTGAGGGGAGGAAATATCTTCACCCAGAGGGTGATGAATGTATGGAATTCACCCTCACAAAAAGTGGTCAAGGCCAAAATATTGTCTGATTTCAAAAAGAAATTAGATATATCTCTTGGGGTTAAAGGGATCAAGGAATATGGGGAGATGGGGGGAATCAGGATATTGAATTAATTGATCAGCCATGATCAAAATGAATGGCAGAGCAGACTGCAAGAGTCGAACAATATCCTGCTTCTAGCTTCTATGTTCCAATGTTCTGGATGGGCGAGCACTGGGATAATCATGTCTGGACAGAACAAAGGACAAGGATGAGGACTTTAACAGCTGAGGTGCTGAGATGGTGGCAATGGCAGGTAAGAGAGTATCCCTATCCCACTCTCACAGCTCTGAGTGGGACATAAGTCCACATGAAGTGTAACATAGACATAGCTTAGCGTCAATTAGAACAGGAGGATTGTAAGCTGAATCAGGAAGGGGGGTGGGATGAATAGTTTTTGAAAGAAATGAACTTTGTCTAATATAAATTATGGATGTTGTATAATAACTAATAACATTTACAATGACATTGTTATATTATTGTGATGTTTATAATATTGTGTGATATTTAGTGTGGTCAACCAGAACAGAAAGTTCACTTGAATAATATGAAACTCAACAGTTGATCAGATGCTAATATATACAAATGCACAAACTCCAAACTTCCTATGCCTCAATGAACCTTGTAATTATCACTTATTCACGGACACAGTGATACATATCTGATGAAAAGTAGCTGGATGAGTACTGGACACACCATAATGTTCAAGGCTGTGGGCTGGCAACTGGGATTAGGTGGGCAGGTCATGGTCTTTCATGTGTCAGTGCAGACTCGGTGGGCCGAAGGGCCTCTCAAATACGGTAGCATTCTGTGATTCTGTGAACACCCATTGAAAACTTTTCAATGAATCCTTTGCAAGTGTAAGATTTGTTCTAAAAGCCATACACAGATTAACTACTCATTACAATTAAAGTAATATCGAAGAGCGTGGTCGAAACAAAATCTCGTTAGGCCTCAAGATTTGGAAAAAACCTTGAATGCTAATCTCCTTTTTATGCTTAATTAGAGTAATCGAAATTAACTCTGTACATGTTTCATCTCACAATTAACCCCTATCAGAGACTCCAACGGTATCAGTTAAATCCTGCAGGTCAGTTGGGGATGGGCGATTAATTATCACCTTGCAAGATGCTTACAGCTCTATGAAGCCGCCATTTGTTTTCATTTTCTGTACCTCTCCCTGATAAAGCCGGTCTTGGCATATTAAAACTTAATTTAACAATAAACAGTTGGCGGCGGTGGCCTCTTGCGTTGCAGACTAATGTGGTAAATCACATGTTGAGAGTGGACGCTCGGGGGGGGGGGGGGGGGGGGGGGGGGGGGGGTGGTAGAATGAGAGCTTTGGCAGCTCTCCGTCTCTAAGGAGATGGAACTGTGCTCGGAGCGGATTGTCATGTATCTGAAACAGTAAACAGAGCTCCAAGGTGGAGCTATTACCAATAAAGTGATCTCTCCCCAGATGCTGGCACTACTGCAGCTAATTAAGAGAACAATTAAGATCAAGACTATTATTCAAGTGCGGGGGTAGCAGCCATCTTGCTCACTCTATGATGCTGTTCGTGCTCCCTGGGGGCCAAGGCATATTCACTCATTCAGAAAATGACAGGAAGAAGCTATTAAATAGCTGAAAGCCATAAAAAATGCAATCATACTGTTCTGGAGTTTAGTAGCCCACTGGAGACTAATGCCTGGCAACTTCTGAAACTCCCCTGATTTCACACTCTTACAAATAAGATGAATCAGAGATGGCTCAGACCAGAATTTAATTATATAAGGTGGGCACAGATGTTGAGAATGCTCCTTCAAAAATATACATTTTTTTGAACTAATGAACGTCACTGTGCTTCAGCTTAAGGTGCAATTATTTCTGCTGCGTTTATTCATCACACGTCTTTTAGTGAGTTAGCTAAAACTTTGCACAGGACTACGTGCTAATCTAGTTGCACATTTTAAAAATAATCACAAGGTACATTGTAGTTTCAGGATGAGAAATATTAGGCATACCAAGTTTTAGGTGATTGGGAGACTGTCAGCCAGCTGTAGATAAAGACTTCTGAGGACGTGCTGATGGCACAGTGGGTTAGCACCACTGCCTCACAGTGCCAGGGACGCAGGTTTGATTCCCGGCTTTGGTGACTGTGTGGAGTTTGTACGTTCTCCCCATGGGTTTCCTCTAGTTTCTTCCCACAATCCAAAGACGTGTAGGTTGATTGGTTATGATCAATTGCCCCTTAGTGTCGGGGGACTAGCAAGAGTAAGTATGTGAGTTTACAAAGATAGATAGGACCTGGGTGGATTGTTGTCAGTGCAGGCTCGATGGGCCAAATGGCCTCCTTCTCCCCTGTAGGGATTCTATAATTCATTTATTAAGTGTAAGTGATCAGGTGTCTAAAAGTGACAATATCTGTTTATATTGGTAGTTTGTATGGATGAATGTAGTATTGACAGAGCAAGTGAGTCTGAATCAACCAAGTACCTATTTAGTGTAACTCAAATTATACAAAAATTAAGAAGATTATTAGGATTACTGTTCATTAAGAAGATTATTACAGGTTAAAAAACAGATGGAGTTGCCATTACTTTGTTGAAAGTTTTTAAGAGTCAAGGTTCCAATAATGGTAAGTGACACATGTGGATAGGCAGTACAGTGGCACAGTGGTTAGCATTGCAGTCTCACAGCGCCAGGGACCCAGGTTCAATTCTCTGCTTGTGTCACTGTCTGTGTGGAATTTGTACGTTCTTCCAGTGTCTGCATGTGTTCCTTCCAGGTACTCCAGTTTCCTCCCACAGTCCAAAGATGTGCAGGTTAGGTTGATTGGCCATGCGAAATTGCCCCTTAGTGTCCCAAGATGTGTAGGTTAGAGAATTGACCATGTTAAATTTTTCCTCAGTATCACAAGACGGTAAGAAGTCTCACAACACCAGGTTAAAGTCCAGCAAGTTTATTTGGTAGTAAACCCACAAGCTTTCGGAACGCTGTTCCTTCATCAGGTGAGCTTGGAACAGCATTCCGAAAGCTTGTGGGCTTACTATCAAATAATCTTGTTGGACTCTAACCTGGTATTATGAGATTTCTTACTGTGTTTACCCCAGTCCAATGCTGGCATCTCCACATCAATGACAATCCCAAGATGTGCAGGTTAGGGGAATTAACTGTGAGAAATGCATAGGGTTACAGAGAGAGGGCAGAGAGTGAGTAAGATGCTCTACTTAATCTTGCATGTAATTATCATTATCTTTGCATGTAGTTTTTACGTTTTCTCCAGCACTTATGTCCCTTTTGGAAACTGGTGACATGCTGAGAAGTCTAGGGAAATGATTTTCCAGCCCTTCCCTCTGGCAGGATCTTCCAAGAAAGAATTAGGAATGAGACCCCCTTGCCTGACCCCTGTTGAAGGGGTTCTGCCATCATTGTGCAGGGTGTTGCCAAGGTCACACCTAGAGTTTTGCAGGCAGCAGATATTCTTGCCATAGCGGGATTACAGTAAAGGTTTATCAGGCTAATTCCTGGGATGGCAGGTCTGAAATATGAACAGAGATTTATTTGATTAGGGTTAACTCACTGGAGTTTAGAACAGTGAGAGGGGATCTCATAGAAACTTATAAAGTTCTAACAGGGTTAGACAGGGTAGATTCAGATGCTCCCAGTAGTGGGGGGAGTCCAGAACTTGGGGTCATAGTTTGAGGATAAGGGATAGACATTTTAGAACTGAGGTGAAGAGAAACTTCTTCACCCAGAGGGTAGTGAACATGTGGAATTTACTATCACAGAAAATAATTGTGAGGTAGTTGTGCGATTTCAAGGAGAAATTAGACATAGATCTTGGGGATAAAGGGATATGGAAGGGAAAGAGGGGATCATGATATTGAATTCAATGATCAGCCATGATCAAAATGAATGGTGGAGCAGAATTGAAGGGCCTGCTTCTAAGTTTGGCATGTCTGCTACAACCCTCACCAACTTTTACAGATGCATCATGGAAAGCATTCTTTCTGTTTGATCATACCTTGGTATAGGCTCCTGCTCTGTCCAAGACTGCAAGAAACTACAAAGAGTCATGAATGAAGACCAGTCCATCACTCAAACCAGCCTCCCACCCATTAACTCAACATTTCCCGCTGCCTCAGAGAAGCAGCTAGCATATTCAAGGACCCCACACACCCCGGACATTTTTTCTTCTGCCTTCTTCCATCGGGAAAAAAATACAAAAGTTTGAGGTCACGTACCAACCGACTTAAGAACAGCTTCTTCCCTGCTGCTGTCAGACTTTTGAATGGACCTACCTCACATTACGTTGATCTTTCTCTGCACCTTAGCTTTGACTGTAACACTACATTCTACACTCTCTCCTTTCCTTCTCTATGTGCAGCATGCATTGTCTGTATAGTGTGCAAGAAACATTAGTTTCACTGTATTTTAACAGGTGACAATAATAAATCAAATCAAATCAAATTTCTGTTTCTATGAAGGACAGTTCTGACAAATGAGGACTTCAAGATTCGTCAGCAGATGTCCTGATTTTGCAAATGTGTTTTTTAAAAAGTCAGAAGAGACAATTCTGGGGGGAGGGTGAGACAGTGTGGGTGGGGAGAGACAGCAGTGGGCACAGACCTGGTAAAAGCAGCTGGGTCACGACTGTTGCATTTTGAAAGCCATTGCCTTTTTTTGGGGTTATGGAATAAAGATAACAAAGCGAGATGATGAGATCGAGGCAATAATTTATTCCCGCTGAGTTATGCCCCAGCA
>JAGIQG010000012.1:1933535-2163535 GCA_024679065.1 Sphyrna mokarran | reverse complement strand
GAGCTGCCAACCAGAATCATGCTCAGTAGCACCCTTGTGGCTGCTGCTGGAAGAACAGGCATTGGAGAGTCCCAGAATTGCCCAGAGGCTCAGGCTACAAGTGAATGATGCGGAGAGGGGAGGGGGGGTGAGTTTTGGGGGATAGGGGTCTCTCAGCAACACCTCCCCTGCTTTCAATGTCTAGTTCCCACCATCAGGGACTGAGTATCTTTGCTTGTGGCCCCCCCCACCCCTCCTGGATCCCAGCAGGGTGACAAGAGAAGTTTACCTGTCATGCTGACCACATGGTACCATGCTCCCACCGCCCCCCCAATCCCCCCTTCCCCAGCAGCCGGATTGATACCAGGAGTGACACTGAGGCCTGTACTTGGGCAATCCAGGGAGTGTGGGCTGCAGCAGGAAGAGAAAGAATGGAAAGGGTTAAGTACACTGCCTGACTATAGTATCCACACTCACTGCCAGCAGACACACAACAAATTACAAATAACTACATCCCAGACGGCACTAAACAGTTACACCCCAGGGGAGATATTTCCGAGGGTACAGTAACAATAAAAGGATCAATTCCACTTATCAAGAGTCCACTATGTCTAGAGGAGTCATTGTGTCTCTGGAAAACTAATCAAGTATCAGGGAAATGGGGACACCATTGAAGTCAATGCAATAACTACAGTGCTTTGATATTGCAAACAGATAGATATGTCCAGAAAACAATTAAAGATAAAGCACACAGGACAATGAATCAGCATAATGTGATCAAAACACAGCTTTAACAATTTTAAAGTAATAATATGATAACCTAATTGAAATGTAGCACTTTGTACTGTGAAAATGTATAAAAATGCCTAAGCACCTATGATGGGAACAGTAGCTTGGGAACAAGCTGGAATTACAGCTACAAGTACAGCTCTCCCTGCTGCATGTTGAATAAAGCCTTTTTGTTGAAGTTCTATATGGTCTTGGAAGATTTAATTTGTTCATTCCCTCCAACAACATCCTAGGGTGGTCATTAACCAAACAAGTAAATTGGCAGTGGGGTAAGATGGTCTTTCCCACTCAGAAGCTGATCCTAGTGGAGTTGGGAATGTGTTGGGTTCCTGTGCACCATCACCCCACTAATTAAACACCCCTCCTGTACCCAAGCTCATCACCCTGACATGAAGATCCCAGCCAATGTCTTTGAACTGTTTGAACTTGAGAACAGCTTTGTTACAAATTTCTGACAGATATTTATGGTGAGAATGTAAACGGACTACAAACTGGAAACAAGATTTAGTGTTTCTTAGTAAAAATCTCACCAATAACTTTGCTACTCAACTGAAGCAGATATCCAGGACCCCTCTATAATGTTGTGAATACACTATCTAAATTACAAAATCAAAAAACCCAAGCAACGTCTTGCCTTGACTCAAATCAGTCTGATGAAGAGTAAGGTAAGCCTGTCTGTTACATTCTATATTATTCAGAAACTTGTTTTAAATGTTCATATTTATCAGCTTTTGCTCTTGATAAAATAATAAATTTGATGTTTTAATATTCTTTATTTTGCTGACAGCAGTGACATAGGTTAATGTTATAATGTTAATGTTATAATCACTGAATTAATTCCTCAGAGAGGCTGGTGTGCCTTCATAACATTTCCTTTATTTACAAACTCCATTCCACTCCCAGAGTGGGTCCGGTTCACAGTTAGAATCCGGAGTAGCAGTGAACCTGACACCACTGATTCAAGTCTCAATCAGGGAGCTCGTATTCCAGCAGGCCCACTTCATGGGCCTGATTTAAATCATTACAATTTCATTCTGGTTTTTGAAACAAAGGCATTCTCATCTCTCTGCAAATTATTTCCTGCTTTAATCTGTCTGATTGTGTGCCTTTGTTGGTGGATAAATAGCCAATCAGACCAAGATTAGACCTCCCTCAATCTGGCACACATATGTAATTCTCTAAATTTGCATCCCTTTATTGTGGAGTCCAAGAAGCGTAGGCAAAAGTCACAGGTAGAAGAAGGATTGGAATGAGGTGTACTGAATGTTGGACCGAAGGGCCTGTTTCCTGAGCTGTGTTGTTCTTTGTTCTAAGATCTGCCAATGGGGACATTTTTTTCCTTATTTATTCAATCAAACTCTCCATGATTTTGAACATTCCACTTTCGCTCCTGTTTGGAGACCAACCTCAGCTTCTTCACCTGAACTGAAGTTCCTCATCTCCAATACCATTCCAATGAACCATATCTGCTCTTTCACTAAAGCCTTGGCGAGACAGTGGCACAATGGTTAGCACTCCTGCCTCACTGCGCCAGGTACCTAGGTTCAATTCCCCACCTTGGGTCACTGTCTGTGTGCAGTTCGCACATTCTCCCTGTGTCTATGTGGGTTTCCTCCAGGTGCTCCGGTTTCCTCGCACAGTCCAAAGATGTGTGGGTTAGGTGGATTGGCAATGCTAAATTGCTCGTTAGCATGCCAAGAAGTGTAGGCTAGGGGGAAATAGAGGGATAAATACATGGAGTTACAGGCGTGAGGCCTGGGTAAGGTGATTAATGCAGACTCAATGGACCTTTCTCTGCAGTGTAGAGATTCTATGATTCTAATAAGTCTTTCTTCATGGGAAATTTTTCTTGTAATTTGTATTTCTTGAAGTTCATACTACACTTGCGAAACTAGTATAAAAAATACATTTCATAATTTAGTTCCTGTTTTTATTTCTGTTTTTTTAATCTGTAAGATCTGTAATGGGAAATGACTCTAAAAGGTACAAATTCCTAAATGGGGACTGTAGGATTTTAGTTAGAAAAATACAAAGATATCAGACTGACAGCTGGAACTTTATTCAAAGAACATCACGTACAGATTTGTAATAACTGTTCATTTCAGAGGATGACAGTCGGTACTTTAAATTCACAACATCTGCCTATAACATTGTTCACAACAAGAATCAGATTATTAGATTAGAAATTATTTGATAAATTACGTCAAAGTGGGTTAAATTACATAATTTAAACAAACAAACAAGATATCAATCATCAGTAGTCACATCAACAAGTACAAACTATCATTGTCCTTTTCACCTTTCGAACAGTTTGAGGTGATGGAACAATGCTAAGTTGCAGCAATACTGTTAAAATCAGAGGGAAATAAGGCCGCTGTGTTTATGTGAAATAATTGTTCAAATCCTCAAGGCAATATCTTTGTGTACTCTTTTCCCTGGCTTCTTGTGCCAATCCTCACTGTGTCCAATAATTTTCCCACGTGAGAATCTGTAAAGGACCACAATCTCTCTTCCAGGTCTTACCGCCATGTCTTTCTTTAGCCAGACGTACAAAACGGAGCGTGGGAGAGAAAGGGCAGGTGTCACCCAAATGTGAGAGGGCACCAGGAGTGAGTGCGCCAGCTCTCTCACTGGCAGGGAATGGGTGGGGTAGGAGCGGAAAGAGGAAGCTGGCATTATGCTATTACTTGTGTGCTGTACCCATTGCATTGATTTTGGTTTTTTTGGCAATGTGAATATTGACATCCTAGGGTCCGAAGATCTCACTCAGCCATTTCCGAGGACAGTTCAGAGTTAACCAGGTCTGAACTGTGGGACCTAGAGTCACATGTAGGCCAGACCAGGTAAGGACGGCAGATTTCCTTCCCTAAAGGACATTAGTGAACCAGTTGGGTTTTTAAAAATGTGATAACCCAGTTATAACCTCCTTGGTCATTATTACTGATACTAGCTTCGTATTTCCAATGGTTAGTCATTGAATTTAAATCCTACCGCTATTGTGGTGGAAGCTGAACTCATGCCTCTGGAAAATCAACCCATCCTCAGGCTTACTAGCCCAGTAAGGTGATCACTAAGCTCCCATTCCCTATCTGTACTGTGCGAGGCAGGGATGAAAATTGCCAGGTTCTATTGTTCCAACTGAAGCATTAAGCAACAAACATGTATAATAGAGTGAAATATCATCTTTAAAATGAAAAGATCAATACAAAAAAATCTATTACATTCAACCAAACTAAACATTCTGTTGTAATATATCACATTTCTTTAGGAATGCAAATATGAAAAGATCTTTTTTTCCCTCTTTATCTTCTTTTCTCACTACAGGGGAAATGGTTTAAAGATGAGATTAATTTGTCTTCCTCAGTAAAAATATCTTCCTGCTTTGTTCTCTCAAGAAATTAGTAACAAAAAGCTACAATCTGCTTCGAGTGAAGTGAGGGTGAAAGGTGGCCACATGTTGCAAAAGCGAGTTCTAACCAGACCAGTCAAGAATTATTCCTGAATTCCAAAGGGACAGGCTTTTAAAAAGATTCTTGATGTTAGTTCTTGGGGTAATGAGCTAGGCTGACAGAGAAACCTGCCGATGGGCACATACCCCTGGTTTGCAGATGTTTATATGCAGCTTCATGGTACAAAACCGTGTTGCAAAAATGTCTTGCAAACAAAAGTTGAACATAAATGAGACTAACAAGGGTGACTGCCAATTATTGAATAACTCCCCAGATTCAGTCTGGAAACATTATTCTGAAAACTATGGCGGCTACGTTGCTAAATATTTTTAATTGGCATTATAATCTTTACCAGGGGCTTTTACAAAGGGAAGCAATTTTCAGTAAGATTTGGGTGAATAGATTTGAATGAGGGACATTCACTGATTCAAGCCAAAATAGTTTATATAAAAAAAAAGCAACTGAAACTCTTGGAAGCCTTTGCCTTCTTGCCTTCTTTACATTCAGATCTTCTAGCAGTCGATTGTTGAAACAAGCCCTCAGAAAGCCAGTCTGACCAGGCACTGAGCTGCGTTAACCTCAGGTACAAAGGCACAGGCAGTGGGGGAACCTTGTTCTGTACAATGTGCTGCTAGGGGATACCAGAAGCTTGTAGCAGCAACTCTACACTGCTGCATATTCAAGTGGCACGGAGGGTAGCAAAGCTCTTTGCTTTGTTAACCATTTTCCATTTTTTTGTGGGGTAATTTTTGTTTCGTGGGAGTGTCTCATAGAATCCCTACTGCGCAGGAGGAGGCCAATCAGCCCATCAAATCTGCAATCCCATCCAAGCCCTAGCCCTGTCACCCCATATATTTATCCAGCTGATTCCTCTAACCTATGCATCCCGGGACATTAAGGGGCAATTTAGCACGGCCAATCAGCCTAACCCACACATCTTTGCAGCGTGGAGGGAAACTGGAGGAAACCCACACAGAGATGGGGAGAACGTACAAACTCCACACAGACAGTGACCCGAGCCGGGAATCGAACCCAGGTCTCTGGCGCTGTGAGGCAGCGGTGCTAACCACTGTGCCGCCCATCAATATTTTTCTTTGTGTTAATTTTTGGGTCAAAATCCAGCTGTAGAGAGTTCAGGATGGGCTTGAAGAGGCATCAAAAGAAAGCAGAGAGAGAGAACACTCTAAGGCACAGGACTTAGTAACAGGTCAAAGCAACATTTCCAGCGTCTCAAACACACTTTCATCAGAAAGATCTTTCGGCATTGCTATAACACTATTAGGTAATGATATAGAGGATCTCGTACATGGCAACGGAATACTTTCAACTGTGAAAAATTAATAATTGGCACAAGAACATATGAAGTCTCCTATTTTCTCTGTTAATGGAAGAGATACATTGCAAGAACATTTTATTGTTCAGACACAGGGGTTAGATAGGGGAAAAAAAATAACAGAAATATTAAATCAAAAAGAAGTTTTTAAACACTATACTTTGCTGAAACGGAATGTTCATGACAAGGGCAGTGATACCAACAAAGCGTATCAGCAGGTTCAATAATCAGAAATCGATATCACAGCTATACAAAGATGAACCGGCTTCCTGACACAGGTAAAAGTTGTTTATCTTGGATATTTTGATGAATTTACAGTGTCGATTCTTTTGGTTCTGGGTCGTTGTTATGGGTGGGAGGCGGGAGCTGCGTGCTGTAAGTGACCAGTGGGGATATTTCTTCCTCTGATCCGCGGTTAGCCACAGCATCAACTTTCACATCTGTTAGTTCTGTTTTCCCTGTATCCAATTCCTTCAGACTGGTGTAGTGAAGGATTGCTGCACCCAAAGCATCGCCTTCAACGTTAACCACTGTACAGGTCCGGTCCCTGATACACAATCACAGCAATCATTCACAATCTGCTGGCTAACTCCTACATCTCCCAATTCCTCACTCCCTCCTGATAGCGGGGATCTGGCCCTTGCAATTCCTCACTCTCTCCCGATAGTGAGGAATGTCAAGTCTGCCCCAACTCTCTGACAGAGTATCTTACCCTGTCCCACCACCCCACCCTATCCCCATGGTCAATGCACCCTAACCCGCACATCTTTCTGACTGCGGGAGGAAACCGGAGCACCCGGAGAAAACCCACACAGACACAGGGACAATGTGCAGTCTCCACACAGACAGTGATCCAAGTGGGGAATCGAACCTGGGAGCCTGGCGCTGTGAAGCAGCAGTGCTAACCCACTGTGTTGCCCCTTTTACATTTCCAATGACACTGAGCCGAGATGAACACTTTTACCAAGTGAGTTCTCAGTTTTTAGGGAATTCAGTTTCCATTTTGGGAGTGTTTTCAGAATATTCCCCAGTTTCTAATCATTCTGAGTGACACAGGATAATAAATAGAAAGTCACAAACTCAGGAAATAAATAATTCTATATTTAAGTTATATTTTCTATTTTTAGAAAAGGTGATGATTTGGACAGTGGAGAGATCTGAGGCACTTACACTATCCAATCCACTGCTAATATCAGGGATAGGTCATTGGTGGGGAGTCCAATAGCCTCCAAAATAATAGCTATTGTGAGAACACCTCCTGCAGGAATCCCTGCCGCTCCCATGCTGGACGCTGTCGCGGTCACTCTGTAATCACAACAAACACAATATCACTCCCTCACCCTTCATCCTGCTCCTTTACAGTTGGCCATTCTGCCCGAATGGCCCATACTGGGAATTATCAACCTCCTCTCAGCCCCTCTTCATCTCCCCCTACCTGCATATCCTTCAAATCCTTTCCCTCCCCCTGCTTTCCCCTTCAATGTATCCTGACGATTCACCTCAACTACTCCCTGTGGAAGCGAGTCCCACATTCTCCCCCACTCCCTATGGGAGCAAGTCCCACATTCTCCCCACTCCCTATGGGAGCAAGTCCCACATTCTCCCCACTCCCTATGGGAGCAAGTCCCACATTCTCCCCCACTCCCTATGGGAGCAAGTCCCACATTCTCCCCCACTCCCTATGGGAGCAAGTCCCACATTCTCCCCACTCCCTATGGGAGCAAGTCCCACATTCTCCCCACTCCCTGTGGGAGCGAGTCCCACATTCTCCCCACTCCCTGTGGGAGCGAGTCCCACATTCTCCCCACTCCCTGTGGGAGCAAGTCCCACATTCTCCCCATTCCCTGTGGGAGCGAGTCCCACATTCTCCCCACTCCCCATGGGAGCGAGTCCCACATTCTCCCCACTCCCTGTGGGAGCGAGTCCCACATTCTCCCCACTCCCTATGGGAGCGAGTCCCACATTCTCCCCACTCCCCATGGGAGCGAGTCCCACATTCTCCCCACTCCCTATGGGAGCAAGTCCCACATTCTCCCCACTCCCTATGGGAGCGAGTCCCACATTCTCCCCCACTCCCTATGGGAGCAAGTCCCACATTCTCCCCACTCCCTGTGGGAGCGAGTCCCACATTCTCCCCCACTCCCTATGGGAGCAAGTCCCACATTCTCCCCACTCCCTGTGGGAGCAAGTCCCACATTCTCCCCACTCCCTATTGGAGCGAGTCCCGTATTCTCCCCACTCCCTATTGGGGCGAGTCCCACATTCTCCCCCCTCCCTGTGGGTGCGAGTCCCACATTCTCCCCCACTCTCTGGGATCAAGCCTGCTCCAACATTCATCCTGAAATCCCAATTGGATTTTTAGTGACTATCATATATCTCAGGTCTTTAGTTCCGGTCTCTCCCGGAAGCAAAAATGTCTAAAAGCTTCGATCAGGTCACCTCTTGGCCTTCTCTGTTTTCAAGGAAAGAGCTCCAACCTCCTCAAGTGTTTCCTGATCTCTCAATTCTGGCAACTTTGTGCTTTAATTCATCAATTATTTCAAACAGTGACACAAATTTATGTACCAACTCGAATGCAATAAAATGTCCCAAGAATAAATGTCCCATTGGCAGCAGTGTGTACTATCTACAAAATCCCCTCCAGCAATTCATCAAAAATCTTTAGACAGCACCTTCCAAACCAATGATCACTTCCATCTAGAAGGACAAGGACAGCGGATAAATGGGAACATCACCACATGCAAGTTCCTCTCCAAGCCACTCACTGTTCTGACTTAGACCAAGTGTGGCTGGAAAATCTCACCCAGAGAGTAAACATAGAATTAACTTTCAGACAAATAAGCCTGGATGACTTCAAACTCTTGATTCTACATCAGTGTTGGTTCATTTCTACATCGCGATTCTCCCCTCCACAGCCACCACCCCCACCTCATACATCAGCCCGTTCCCATCATCCATCACAAAGACTTTTTCCGTCTTTGTAAGATTACCCACTGTTACATATTTAAGTGGCTGCATGATTGCTTTAAGAGCAGGTCACATGATTTGATAGTGATATCATTGGGTCAATGGTAGAGTAATTAGAATCAGGAATGCGCAGAGTTCAGAGTTAGAGGAGAGCAGATTTCTGGGTGGTTGGAGGAGATTGCGGAGATAAGTGGGGCCAAGGCCGTGTGCCAGGCACACAGAGCTCAGGTAGGTCAGCAGGCACAGGCTGATGGGATCGACGGGACTGAGTGGGAATAAGGATAGAGGCAGCAGCAATTACCATCAAATCAGAACACATTTATGACGATTACTACTCCAACAAAAAATCTCTTTTCAAATTAAGGGCCCTTTTTCCTGTCTTGATGTTAGTTATTACTGAGACAAGGGTTGGAGTGTGTTAACACCTTGATCTTTCACCTCCATAACTGCTTAAACCGCAGCAATGAGTTAATTATCATAGAACCATAGAATTCCATAGTGCAGAAGGAGGCCATTTGGCCCATTGAGTCTGCACCGACCACAGTTCCACCCAGGCCCTATCCCCATAACAGCGTGCATTTAGCCTCGCTAGTCCTCCTGACACTAAGGGGCAATTTAGCATGGCCAATCCAGCCAACCTGCACATCTCTGAACTGTGGGAGGAAACCAGAGCACCCGGAGGAAACCCACCCAGATACAGGGAGAACCTGCAAGCTCCGCACAGACAGTGACCCAAATAGAATTGACCCTGGCTCCCTGGAACAGTAAGGCAGCAATGCTAACCACTGTGCTACTGATCAAGAATCTCAATTCGAGTCATCAGCAAAAGAACCAGGGAGAGGGATAGGGAGGAATGTTATTTTTTAACACGCTGAGCTGTTGTGATCTGGAAGATGCTGCCTGTAAGGGCAATGGAAACAGATTTAATGATAACTTTCAAAAGGGAACTGGATAAATATGTGAAGAGAAAATGTTTGCTGGGCTATGGGGAGGAGCCGGAATTCATCAAACAGCTCTTTCTAAGAGCTGGCACAGGCTCTGTGGGCCAAATGGCCTCTTTCTGCATTCTGTAATTTCAATAAAATACAATGACTTCATAATCATCCCGCACTGGCAATCTGACTCAGAGAGCTGTACATCAGAGCCTGGGAGCATTTACAGTGGTTTTAACAGAAGCTGCCTCTCTGTGGATGAAGCTAAGGGAAGGGATGAGATGGAAACATAGAAACTAGAAGCAGGAGGAGGCCATTCGGCCCTTCGAGCCGGCTCCAACATTCATTTTGATCATGGCTGATCATCAAATTCAATATCCTGATTCCTTCTTCCCCATATCCCTTCAGCCCCAAGAGATATTAGTAATTTCTTCTTGAAATCACACATTTTGGCCTCAACTATTTTCTGTGATAGTGAGTTCCACACATTCACCACCCTCTGGGTGAAACAATTTCTCCTCAACTCAGTCCTAAAAGGTTTACCCCTTTAGCCTCAGACTCTGACCCCTTTTCACGCTATGAGACGTGTGAAAGCAGCACAGAGTGAGATCTTTCTGATAGTAATGGGTCCCAGGGTCAGTTATTTATGCAGCAAAGGGTGAAAATGAGAACATGGTACTCACATAATTGTAAAGATCTGTCCTGCGTCCAAGGTAACTCCATTCAGGTATGCAATGAAGACAGCAGCGACACTCTGAAATATGGCTGCACCATCCATGTTGACCGTGGCTCCAATAGGAAGGACAAAGCGAGAAATCCTTTTATCAATTCCATTATTTTCTTCCACACACTTGATCATAGATGGGAGTGTGGCTGAGCTGGAATATATCAGATAGCGTTAATAAACTCCTTTCAAAATTATCCTCTGCCTGGGGTCTACACTTTGAAATTCTCTCCCAGTAACAACAACTTGCATTTATATAGCCCCTTTACTATAATAAAACATCATGGCTGGAATTTTACCACACCTCCCCCCATTCTCCTTTTGGAGCAGGTCAGGGACGGACGATGGGAATATTTGTTGATCTCAGGTGGGATTTTACAGTTTTGGGATGAGCCTCATGAATTCAGACTCGGAATGTTGGCTCTATTCTCCCTCCACAGAGGCTGCCAGACTCACTGAGATTTTCCAGCATTTTCTGTTTTTGTTGCAGATTCCAGAAAAATTTTCTTTGTTCTTCTATTCTGTTGCCTCAGCTGCTGTTCACTCCCCTCCTCACACCCGTGTTCCTGCTATCTCCCATCCCTCCCTGAATTCCTCCCCACCACCCTCTCTCCCACATTCTATCATTGCACTGTGACTGGGGCACTAATTCGCCATGTGCAGACTGACCAGTTCTCCTGCACTCTCTCCCTCTTGCCTGGTTACAATAACACCACTTTGCAGCGATGCTTTGGTTGCAAGATTTTGTATGACCATCCTTTTAAATGTGAAGCTTTCATCCCAAGAACACCCAGCTAAGCAAACACTAGCGACGAGAGAGTAAATTCCCCATTAGTGCAGCATCCATTAGGACATCAATTATGTCAATCCATTGATTAATGAGAGTGAAATCTGGTAAATATTAACAATTCTCTCTTTACACCTGTTGTGGAAAAGCCCATCACTCATCCTTATCTCACAGGGTGCTGACTCAGAGATCCCTGAGTTTTACAAAATAATAAACAGCATCTTGTTCCCAGGACAGGAACTCTGTTTTTTGTGTCAATATTCAGGAGACATTTCTCTTTTGCCAAGCTGCAGCACATTCACATCTCGACATTTTGGTGCAAATTCACCATCTGTAAAATTCCCAAGATGGTCAAGTTGACCAAATCCAGAAAGTGTAAATATTCATCTCTGTAACATTCTGCTTCTGTCCCTGTCTGGAGCTGCTGTTCACATTTTCACCAGCGTTACAATCCCAGCTTGTCTGGATGGGTGCAGCTCCAACAACACCCAAGAAGTTTCAACCCCTTCCAGGATAAAGCAGCCCTGCTTCATTGGCACTTTCCATAACCCTCAATATCTACCCCCCCACAGTGGCAGCCATGTGTACCAGCTACATGATACACTGTCCGAACTCACCAAGGCTCCTTCAACAGCATATTACAAACCCATCTAGAAGGACAAGGGCAGCAGACACATGGGAATATCACCACCTACAAGTTCCTCTCCAAGCCACTCGCTATCCTGAATTAGGAATATATCACTGTCCCTTCACAGTCGCTGGGTCAAAATCCCGGAGCAGTAAATACAGGGATTGCAGCGCTTCAACAAGGCCCCCAGTTGCTCAAGGGGCAACTAGGGAGGGGCAATAAATGCTGGTCCAGCATTTTGCTCACATTGCAATAAACAATTTCTTGGCTGTTCTCCTAGTTAACCTTCCCCCATTCTGAGAGTAAAACCTTCAGTTAAACCACAATTCCACAATCTGTACTCTCTCTTGAACTCAGTGTGATAGAACCTTACCTTCCCTCCACCTGTGCATCAATTTATTCTTGTCATCCACTTATCTTGTGATCTCAAACCACAAAATTAAAACAATTTTCGACTCAGATTTCTCAGTCTATGACCTCCCACACTCCAACTCCAACTGAGGGCGGTATGCTGGCACAGCTGGGTTCGATTCCTGGCTGGGGTCACTGTCTGTGCGGAGTTTGCACATTCTCCCCTTGTCTACGTGGATTTCCTCCAGGTGCTCTGGACTCGTCCCACGGTCTGAAAGACGTGCTGCTTAAGGTGTTTTGGCTATGCTAAATTCTCCCTCAGTGTACCCGAACAGACACTGGAGTGTGACGACTAGGGGATTTTCACAGTAACTTCATTGCAGGGTTAATGTAACCTGTGACCAATATAGAAACTTAAACACTTTGATTTTCTCTTCACATTTGGACATTATTGGCCAACTTTTTGTGCGATTGGCCCTGATCTTTCTCAAAACCGCTTCATCTTGTTGTTTCATTGTACCTCCCAAAAGCCTGTCAAAAACCTTTGAATACCCACAACCAGGTTCCCCTGGTCACTGGACCTTCCAGTGGCAAGTGTTTGAGTGGGAGGGGTTTGGAAGAATGAGGATTTTGCTCTGCTCCTGAAACCCTGCCTCTGTGACCAAGCTTTTGGATGTGTGAGATCTCTGAATTGGATCGTGTTTCGAGGTTGCAGAACTTGGTAATCTCAACAGCTATAAAAACAAACACCATTTCCCCCCCAAGTGTGAATGATAAAACAATAAAAAATCTCTGACCTGGAACATGTTCCAAAGGCTGTTGTTAATGGTGTGACAATGCCCAGGAGAAACTTGTACGGATTTTTGCGAGTAAATGCCAAGTAGATCAAAGGAAGGATAATTCCTCCATGGATGAAATGTCCCAGAATTGATGCGAGAACGTATTTTCCCAAACTAGTGACCAGGGAAACAACATTATCCATCTCCACTATTTTGCTGGCAACCAGAAACAGGATTCCAATCGGTGCGTACCTGTTTAAAACAAGACAGAACAATGGTTAGCCAAACAGAGTCGTGACTGTAGCCCCATCCATCAGGCAAACCAGCCTCCCATCCATTGACTCTGTCTACACTTCCCGCTGCCTTGGGGAAAAGCAGCCGGCGTAATCAAGGATCCCACAAATCCTAGACCTTCTCTCTTCCACCTTCTTCCATCAATAAAAAGATACAAAAGTCTGAGATCACGTACCAACCAACTCAAGAATAGCTTCTCCCCTGCTGCTGTCAGACTTTTAGATGAACCTACCTCACATTAAGTTGATCTTTCTCTATACTGTGACTGTAACACTACATTCTGCACTGTCTTTTCCTTCTCCCCTATGTACTTTATGAACAGTATGTTTTGTGTGTATAGCATACAAGAAACAATACTTTTCACTGGCAGCTAATATGTGTGACAATAATAAATCAAATCAAGTTTAAAAAAATGAGAAACTTTTCTTCATGGTACACAGTTTACAGAAGCACAGGAGCCAGAGGCATGGGTTCACATCAGCTATCTTCCCCTCCGTTTACAGAGCACTTCCCACGGCCTCTGGTTCACCCTGTCTTCGGTTAGCATCAGTATAAATCCCTTAAACACCCACTCCCTCCACCCCGATATTCAGTAGCAGCAGTGTGGACTATCTACAAGATGCACTGCAGCAATTCACTAAAGATCCTTAGACATCACCTTCCAAACCCACCACCACTTCCAATCTAGAAGGACAAGGGCAGCAGGTACCTGGGAACACCCCCACCTGGAGATTCACCTCCAAACCGTTCACCATCCTGACTTGGAAATCTATCGCTGTTCCAGCAGAATCGAGGCTGGTTACAGTGTTCACACCAATAGGTGATTTCTGTCATCCTCTCTAACTCTGAAACAAACAGTGGAAATCCACAACTCTTGGGGGAGATATGAGGGTGGAGGAGGAGGAGATATGGGGGTATGTGGTTGGGTGTGTGGTGGAGGGGTTTGGGGAAGGTTATGGTGGTGGGGGCTCTGGGGGCTTGGGGGGGGTAGGGGGCGTGTGGGAAAAGCACAGGAATTGGCAGACTTTTCTGCTTCTCCTGTGAGACAGCAAATGGAGTGGCCACAGTTCAATGAAGTCACCACTAATCTTCAATCTCACTTCCACCTTCCCACAATAATCTCACATCCTATAATTCCATTTGGAGCCAAAAACCTATCGTCCTCTGTCCAAAATAGACCCAAAAACTGCGTGACCACTATCGGCAATACACATAATATCAAAGATTGACAACTCTCTGACTGAAGAAATTTCTCCTTCTCTCAGTCCTAAATGATCACCCCCCCCCAATCCCCGGCCCCCTCCCCAAGTGTTCTAGATACCCCATCCAGGGGAACAGCTGCTCAACATCTGTCCCATGATGCTCTCCAAGAGTCTATATTGTTTCGGAGACCTTAAACTCATTCTCTTTAATCTCTCCACACCACAGAATCCCTCAACTGAGAGGCAAATCAAAGCAACATTTGTTGTACTCTCTCAGAGTTAAATATACTCTTCCTGAGAGACAGAGATCGAAATGAAGCCGAGTGCTTGGCTGATTAGGCAATGTGTTAAAGATACTGGTCTGACGGTATTCCCAGGGTTCAGTGTGGTGAGGAATCTATCACAGCTCAGGTCCTGAAATAAAACAGTACACTGAGCCCCGATGAGATATCAGGGTTTGACCTGAATATTTAAGGATGATCTCATCAATTTGGGATCGCATCCTTGTTGACTGGGATTTAAAATGAATTAAATCAGTGGGAGGAGGGGAGGTGATGTCCTCATGGTATTATCACTAGACTATTCATCCAGAAACTCAGCTAATGTTCTGGGGACCCGGATTCGAATCCCACTACGGCAGATGGTGGAATTTGAATTCAGTAAAAGAATATCTGGAATTAAGAATCTACTGATGACCATGAAACCATTGTTGGAAAACCCCATCTGGTTCACTAATGTCCTTTAGGGAAGGAAATTTGTTGTCCTTACCTGGCCTGACCTACATGTGATTCCAGACCTACAGCAATGTGGTTGGCTCTCAACTGTCCTCCAGGGGCAACTAGGGATGGGCAATAATGCTGGCCTAGCCAGCAATGCCCATGTCCCAGGAATGAATAAAGCAGGATAGGAAAGCAGGAGCTAAGAGTTCTGCTCTATTCCAACTTCATTCCATCCTTTACCTCACCTTGAATCTGTTTTCATTTAGAATCATAGAATGTGCAGAAGGAGGCCATTCAGCCCATTGAGCTTGCACTGACAACAATCCTACCCTTGGATTTGGAGTTACAATCTAAGGCTGGGAAAAGACTTGCAACTCTCCTTAATTGTAGATCCTTTCAAGCAGCATCACACTGAGTAACTCACCACATAATCCAAGAGACTAAGATCATTGTAGCATCATTGAAAGCACTAAAAAACCGAATCAGCTGTTCCCCACCGGGGCCAAGCTTCCTCAGGGCGATCCCAAAGGTGATTGCAAAGAGGATCAATCCCAGGATATTCATCCCTTCCACCTCAGTGCCAACGGGAACCTGGAAATCATGGACACAAACACAGGGCAGAGAAATAAACAGGAGGCAGGATAATAAAGGCAACAATCTTAATGGTCACACAGACAAGGAGAAGTTTATCCCTGTTGTCCTGAGAGAATTGCTTTGTCCGTTTTTAAAAGATTCCTCCTTCACAGAGCTGAAACAATGGGTGGGATTTTCCGGCCACACTTGCCCCGAAACTGGAAAATCCCATCCGAGGTTTGCATGGATGATCCGCTACCCCACTCGCTACAGTTCCGCTGTGGGGGGAGGATGGGAAGATTCAAACCATTAATTCTTGTTTCTCTCTCCACAGGAGCTGCCTGAGCTGCTGCAAGTTTCTCTTTCTTCATTCCCTGTGACCACTGCATTCTTACCGTCTGGGTAATAACTTTACTCAGTTCACAATGAGAGAATCCCACTGCCAATCAGCAAGTTCCACTCCAGTCTTTATTCTAATTGTACATTAACCGGGTGTGTTAATTGTGCTCAGGTGGTGGGCATTAACTAGAGATCGACTAGTGTCCTGTCATAGAGTCACAGAGTCAGAGAGTCATAGAGTCACAGAGTCAGAGAGTCACAGAGTCAGAGAGTCACAGAGTCACAGAGTCAGAAAGTCACAGAGTCACAGAGTCAGAGAGGTTTACAGCTCGGAAACAGGCCCTTTGGCCCAACTTGTCCATGCTGACCTTTTTTTAAAACCCCTAAGCTAATTCCAATTGCCCAGATCCCTCTATACCCATCGTACTCAAGCAACTCTCTAAATGCTTTTGAAAAGATAAAATTGTACCTGCCTCTACTGCTACCTCTGGCAGCTTGTTGCAGACACTCACCACTCTCTGTGTGAAAAAATTGCCCCTCTGGACACTTTTGTATCTCTCCCCTCTCACCTTAAACCTATGCCCTCTAGTTTTAGACTCCCCTACCTTTGGGAAAAGATATTGACTATCTACCTTGTCTATGCCCCTCATTATTTTATAGATCTCTATAAGATCACCCCTCAGCCTCCTATGCTCCAGAGAAAAATGTCCTGGTCTATTCAGCCTCTCCTTATAACTCAATCTTTCAAGTCCCAGTAGCATCCTATAAATCTTTTCTGCTCTCTTTCTAGTTTAATAATATCCTTTCTATAATAGGGTGACCAGAATTGCACTCAGTATTCCAAGAGTGGCCTTACCAATGTCTTGTACAACTTCAACAAGACGTCCCAATTCCTGTGTTCAAAGTTCGACTAATGAAAACAAGCATGCCGAATGCCTTCTTCACCAATCTGTCCAACTGTGACTCCACTTTCAAGGAGCTACGAACATGTATCCCAAGATCTCTTTATACTATAACTCTCCTCAGTGCCCTAGCATTAACTGAGTAAATCCTGCCCTGGTTCAATCTATCAAAATGCCTCTCCTCGCATTTGTCTAAATTAAACTCCATTTGCCATTTGTCAGCCCACTGGCCCAATTGATCAAGATCCCGTTGCAATTGGAGATAACCTTCTTCACTATCCATTATACCACCAATCTTGTGTCATCTGCAAACTTATTAACCATGCCTCCTATATTCTCATCCAAATCATTCATATTAATGACAAATAACAGTGGGCCCAACACTGATCCCTGAGGCACACCGCTGGTCACAGGCCTCCAGTTTGAAAAACAATCTAGGAGCAGACTCAATCTGTGCTTGTTGAGTTTGGAAGTGCACGCTTGCAATGTGTATCTCTGCAAATCAAAGTTTATTGATGTGTAAAGACCAGGCTCTGGTTCTGTCTTTCGCTGCCTAGCTAATCAAGTTCTACCATCTCTTACCTTCTCATACGTACTGTTTCCAGATGTGTCATTTTCACCCGGAGCAGGTGTTAGCACCCATTTGTAATCTGTCGCATACTACAAAACAAAGGTTGCATTAGACTTGTCCCAGTACAGAGACCAGCACAAAGAGAAACATAGAAACTCAAAGCACGAGGAGACCATTTGGCCCTTCGAGCCTGCCCTGCCATTCATTTTGATCATGGCTGATCATCAAATTCAATATCTCAGTGCCTCCTTCCCCCCATATCCCTTGAGTCCCGGGAGTTACATCTAATTTCTTCTTGAAACCGGGCAACATTTTGGCCTCAACTACTTTCTGTGGGAATGAATCCCACACATTCACTACCCTCTGGGTGAAGAAATTTCTCCTCATCTCAGTTCTAAAAGGTTTCCCCCTTATCCTCAAACTACGACCCCTAGTTCTGGACTCGCCCCACCATCCGGAACACTCTGTCTAATCCCACCCTGTTAGAATTTTATAAGTTTCTATGAGATCCCCTCTCACTCCTCTAAACTCTAGTAAATACAATCCTAACTGACTTAGTCTCTCCTCATATGACAGATCTGCTGTCCCAGAGGTCAACACATTCAGCAAAATACATTTCCCCAGGAACGTTAGTCCATCAACCCCAATACATCAAAACTAAAAGCAAATAAAATAGGTATCATTTCACTCATTGGGGTCTTGTCTTCACCACAACGAGGTCATTTTTAACAATGTACGACACAATGATACCAAAATGTAGGATCTTCCTTCTGTTATTATCTGAAAGTGTAGAAACTATCACTGCCATTTAATTCCCCCAGCTAGCGGAAACCTTTTCCCAGTGTTGTTTTGAAACATTGACGCGCTGCTTCCCAACCTTTGACCCACATTTAGCAAAGATTCCATTTTGGAATTAAAAATTCTGCACTTGCCAGAAATGTCACCAAAGTCTAAAGTTTAGTTTGTGGATCAGGGAAATGTAGATTGGAAAATGAAGTAACAGCAATCACAGCTTTTAGAATCATAATCATAATCATAATCATACCCATTGGGACAGTTTGCAAAAATACCAACAGTGAATGGAACAACAGTTTATACTGCATGGGAAGAGAGTGCTGATTAGGTGGCAAGTGGACTCTGATTGGTAATGGTATTGCCATAGAGAATACACCGGGGAACAGTTAACTGCAAGCTCTTGTTTAAATTCAAACCAGGTAGAGTGATTCTGATTGGTGAAGACATTGCCACGGGGAATGAATCGGGGAATGACTGAACCAAGATTTTGTTTAGTTGAGAAAAGTACAAAGTGTGGACGTGTTTCTTTTGTCTACAAGGGACAGGGCCCTCTCTGTGCAAATATAGAGTACACATAATGGGTCACACTGTGAGACTGACTGATAACCCGGAATACTTCCTAACACAATTGGGATTGTTTGGTAAATGTTTCCAATCACAGATCGATTTCAACTCGCACTGAATTTGCCTGAATGTTTGAATAGAGTGAAACTCACCGATCGGAAAGCTGCAGCAACAAGATTTGAAGGAACCAGATTTCTGTAACAAATAGAAGACGCAGTCTCTCAGCAATCAATTCATAAACTTGACACAGAGAAAAATAAACAGTAACTTCATCTCAGATAAGAAATGGAACCAGGAGCAGCGGCAAGAATACTCTTTGTAATGTCTGATTCTGGTCTGCCTGCTTTCTCATCACTTATCAGAGACCAGTTCAGAAACTCTAAGGTATATTCTGAAGTTAGACTAGGCTCCAACTATTACTGATTTTGGCATTAGCTTGAGCAGAAGGTATTTCACACCAGGTATGATTCTATTAACCCACTAAGAAACTTTTATTAAAACAAACTTTATTTAATAGCACAAATGGAATATAATAAAAGAATTGACATAATCTTCACATATTAAAATATTTAAACATGACAAGATATGATTTTTAGCAGCTAGCTATCTGTATAGTTCCAATGTAAGCAATATCCACATAGACTCAAATCCCTTTTTAAAATCAGCACAAAAAACAGAAATGTTCATGTGTGCTATGTTTCCCCACTTTCATCCACTCCGGACAGTCACAGAGAGACTGCACCATTCCATTATTACTGACACTATTTTCCAGGCTCTATCCTGTAACCCCACATATTTTCCCCACCAATCCCCCTAACCTAGATAAGTTTGGACACCAAGGGACAATTCAGCATGGCCAATCCCTCTAACCTGCGCACTTTGCTCCAGAGGAAACCGGAGCTCCCGGAGGAAACCCTCTTGTCCCTCACTGGTGGAGAATTCCCAACCAGCCACAGCTTCTGCATTCAGTTTGCTGTTACTAACCACTCCAATCAGTTTGGGAAGTGAAGACCCTGTAGTATATATTTACATTTATTTTCTGAAAAAGCAGTTTTCTTATCCGCACATTATTGGAATTCCTGATGGGTTGAATATTCCCATGGTTCTCAGAGCCCCGAAGCCAGAACTATGTGTGGCTCCTGTGCCCACTCCTGTTGCCAAGGTGTCTTCACACAAGCGGGTTCCTGATCTGCCACCACCTCTTTAACAATGTTGCCAGTGGGGCTGCAGGCCCAATGCTGGTGGGTTTAAAGATGGCCCCTGAATGGGGCTATCTCCATCATGGTAGATTATCAATCCCCATGGCAACCTATCAGGGGACAGGACAGCCTCAAGACCAACTCTCTGAATTCCAACACTCCATTATACCCCATCCTACCCCCCCCGATCCTGTTTCCCGGTGGGGAACAGCTGATTCGGTTCTTTAGTGCTTTCAATGATGCTACAATGATCTTAGTCTCTTGGATTATGTGGTGAGTTACTCAGTGTGATGCTGCTTGAAAGGATCTACAATTAAGGAGAGTTGCAAGTCTTTTCCCAGCCTTAGATTATAACTCCAAATCCAAGGGTAGGATTGTTGTCAGTGCAAGCTCAATGGGCTGAATGGCCTCCTTCTGCACATTCTACCCCCCCGATCCCAAACCCCCCTACGCATCCCAAAACCCATCCCCTGCCCATCCCACCCTCCACTCAACACCCCCCAATCCTACATTCCATCCCATCTTCTTTCGCATTCCTCGTTCCAAACCCCATTCCCAGCTCATCACATCCCATTCCAAAACGGAAACTCCTCCCCATCCCCCTCCCACTCCCCTCCCAATCCCCCTCCCCTTCCCACTCCCTCTATCTTTGTGGCAAACCTTAGCTCCAAAAGCATGTGATTAAAAGGCCCTGGGGAGATGTTCCAGCTTCTCACTGGCTCTGTAGGAAAGCTGACAGAATGTTGATATCCATCAGGCAGTTGTTGTGCAGGTGGAACAAAGATATTTAGATAATAAATGTGTTACATCACAGGCCAAAGATTTCTCTGGCTCCCTGGGTACCTCTCCCTGGTGACGGTGCAGACCTCACTGGGCTCCAGTTACCCTGGTCCCTGTCAGTCAGTCAGATTTAAAGCAGAGGTGAACAGGATGGATTCACAAAATCGCAATGCACTTTTCCCAAAAGTCAGTGAGTGAATCTATCAAAGAGTGAACCTTCTCCTGTTACAGACACTCAGCATCACAGTGTCAAATCGAGGTTACTCAGTGAGGAAGTGTCTGTATAAATCACTCCCACCCTGCGGTAATGATATCCATCAAGGGTCTCAGCCTAATTTTAACCTCTGAATCAGGACAGGTTTTAAACAGGAGCAAATATAGGAATATATTCTATGTTGTAACAATAAGAAAAGTTCCATTCTGGACTTGATGTTTCTCTGGGTTAAACTGCAGTTTGGCTTATTATTTTAAAGTGTATTCATTTATTAGCATCACAAGTAGGCTTACATTAATAGTGCAATGAAGTTACTGTGAAAATCCCCCAGTCGCCACACTGCCTGTTTGGGTTACACTGAGGGAGAATTTAACATGGTCAATGCACATAACCAGTGCGTCTTTCGGATTATAGGAGGAAACCGGAGCACCTGAAGGAAACCCACACAGACACGAGAAGAATGTGCGGACTCCACACAGACATAGTTGGTGGGATTTTCTGGTCCAAAGTCGAGACCTTTGTATGGTATGTATCCCACTTGCTTATTGGTAATTCCGCCCAAGCAGATTCTTGTAATTTAGTGATCCAATTTTGCATTGTGTATTATTACTGCATCAATGAAATCGCTACTGTTGTTAACTTTTGATACTGTTTAATATTGGTACATTGTCCAGACAAAATGTTAGACTGGAAGCCTTGATCTGAGATTGTTGCTGACAGTGTGATTGAATAAAAAAACTTAATGGGATCCAATTTTATTTAGTTATTCTCGCATTGAATGTGTGAGGCACTGGCAAGGCTAATATTCGTTATCCTTTCATAAATACCCATGAACGCATCAGGGGGCAGTTAAGTATTACTTAATGAAGCTAGAGTGAAAATTCCATATTGCCACACTCTGACACCTGTTTGGGTACACTAAGGGAGAATTTAGCATGGCCAATGCACCCTAACCAGCACATCTTTCAGACTGTGGGAGGAAATCCATGCACACACAGGAAGAATGTGCAGACTCCACACAGACAGGGACCCAAGCTGGGAATCGAACCTGGGTCCCTAGCATTGTGAGGCAATGTATTTTTTCACTGTGTCACCGTGCTGCTAACAGCAGAATTGGGGAGATAGAAAAAACAATGGCAGTTTTCTCATTCAGCTTTTCCATTAAAAATATCAACTCAATTATCTGCATTACTTGTTTGAGAAGCTCTTTCTAAGTCCAAACAAAAAAACTAGAAAGTAAAGCTGCAGTTCGCGGTGTGACAGTTATCAGCCTGTTAAATATAGAACTGCAATGTGGATCGAGAGCAGCTACACTCTGGCCCTGTCACTCAGAGCAGTTTATCTTTCTGTGTTCACTGTGCTCTGACTCAACAAATGTGACTACACTGTACCCACTTTATAGATACGTGAGCAGCAATACTGAGGACAGGATCCTTAATCTTTCACCATACTGACTGCAGCAGCTCAAGAAGCTGTTTCATCACTCCCTTCCTGAGGGTAAATTAGAGGGTAGACAATAAAATCCTGCACTGTCCACACTCCAAACAATGCTTTAGGAATGAGTCGAGTATACAAGGAAAGAGAGGTTTGCATGCTTTCACTCTGACTCAAAGTGAGATGATTTTCCACTGAATGCCAAGTTGCCTGTGTGGTGAACTCTCAGGTTACAACCTTCCCTGGTTCCCAGAGATTAGAAATGAGGGCTGGAATAGGTCATTCAGCCCCTCGAGCCTGTGCTGCCACTCAGCGAGATCACAGCTCATCTCTCTCAATTCCTGCAAATTTCCATAAACATAGACAGGGGTCATGGGTGGCAGTGGGAACGTTAAAATGGCAGCGCTCTTTGGGCTGTGTTATTCTTTGTTCTTTGTTCCTCATTCCTGCTCTACGCCCAATTCCCTCAATTCCTTAGTGTTGCAATACCATGCCATCTCATTCCTGAATATACTCAATGACTGAGCAATCAGAGTCTTCGGGGCTAGGGAATTCCCTCTGAAAGGAATGGTCAACCTGGCCATTTATTGTCCCAAACTAATGCCCATTCCTCAAAGTCAGAATTATTATCGTGAGGGTCCTCCTCACGAAATGGGAAAGAGGTATTAGGACAGGTGACCAAAAACTCGCTCACAAAGGTGTTATCTTACCGGAGGAGAAAGAGGGATAGAGATATTTAGGGAGGGAATTTGAGAGCTGAAGGAACTGAAGGCACCGCCACCAATAGCAGAACAATTAAAATCGGGGATGAGAGGGGCACAGAGTTCTTGGAGAATGTAAGGCTGGAAGAAGTTATAGTGGTGATGGAGGTTACAGGGTTCATGGAGGTTACTGAGGTCATGGAGGTTACCAAGGTCATGGAGGTTACAGGGGTCATGGAGGTTACAGAGGTCGTGGAGGTTACCAAGGTCATGGAGGTTACAGAGGTCGTGGAGGTTACCAAGGTCATGGAGGTTACAGAGGTCATGGAGGTTACCAAGGTCATGGAGGTTACAGGGGTCATGGAGGTTACCAAGGTCATGGAGGTTACAGGGGTCATGGAGGTTACCGAGGTCGTGGAGGTTACAGGGGTCGTGGAGGTTACAGGGGTCATGGAGGTTACAGGGGTATGGAGGTTACTGAGGTCATGGAGGTTACAGGGATCATGGAGGTTACTGAGGTCATGGAGGTTACAGGGGTCGTGGAGGTTACAGGGATTGTGGAGGTTACAGGGGTCGTGGAGGTTACAGGGATTGTGGAGGTTACAGGGGTCGTGGAGGTTACAGGGGTCGTGGAGGTTACAGGGGTCATAGAGGGCTTTGAAACTTGGATGAGAATTATAAAAGTGAGGTTTTGGCAGATCAACCTGAATATCTTGTGAGTTAAAAGTTCAACTGATTCTCGGGATGGCACGGCTGATATATGCAGAGAGACTGGATTGACTGGGCTTGTACTCACTGGAATGTAGAAGAATGAGAGAGGATCTGATAGAAACATACAAAATCCTGATGGGATTGGACAGGCTGGATGTGGGCAGAATGTTCCCAATGTTGGGATAAGTGGGGTAAGGAGTCACAGTCTAAGAATAGGGGTTAATTTAGAATCACCAGCTTTTGGAGCGTTGTTCCTTCTTCAGATGAGTGGAATCATTCACCTAAGGAAGGAGCAGTGCTCCAAAAGCTTGTGATTCCAAATAAACCTGTTGAACTTTAACCCTGGTGTTGTGAGATTTCTGGCTGTAAGAATAATGGGTGAGACATTCAGGATTGAGATGAGGAAGAACGCCTTCACTCAGAGAATTGTAAAGCTGTGGAATTCTCTCACACAGAAAGCTGTTGGGGGCCAGTTTGTTCGATATATTCCAGAGGGAGCTGGATGTGGCCTTGAGGCTAAAAGGGTCAAATGGAGGGAAAGCGAGGGTGGGATACTGAAAGTGCACAGTCAGCCATGATCATATTGAACAGCAGAGTGGGCTCAAAGGGCCGAATGGCCTGCTCCTATTTTCTGTTTTTCCCATTCCAGCTACAGATTCAGCCAAACGGAATCACTTCAAGTCATGCATTTCCAACTCTGGGTTGTCATTTACATTTGATGTTAGCACAGCACACAACTGCTGATGTCAAACTCATTCTCTGAGCGTGGAGTGTCTGCTGACTCTGCTCTTTTCACATCAGTTGTATCCAGGTTGGGTGGTAAGCGAAGGGAATCAGATTGCCAAGACAAGCTTCAACAGGCGTCTTCATTCCGAGCAGCGGTCATAGCTGCCCCCTTTGATCAGGGTTTTCACTTATGATCGAGGGTGTTGTCTCATCTCTCTAACCCTGCCCAAATTTCCAAACTCACCACCCAGTCACAGCTGTTAACACACTGAAGGAGAATGAACTGACATCTACTCAGAGATGAAAGGGTTTCTAAGGCAGGCTGTCAGTGTCTGCACTGGTTCAGCTTCTCTGATCAAATGGATCTTTTTAATCAGATGTGATTTCTGGCGCTAATCTGGAAGCCAATTAGATTCTCTCTGAGTCATTCCCGGCCGCTGCCCCAGGGGGAATCTGCTCTCTCTGGTGATGAGCCTGGTGATGGGAAAGGTGTTTCACTGGGTAGAGTAATGATCCTTTCTAATATCCCAGCTCCAAACACATCCAGCTCTGGGTGTGAAGGGGTCCGTTGTTGACCTTCCTGACACCAACCGAGGTCACCAAGTGGCCAATTAGTGACCATTATAAGAGGCTCATCCAGCCACCACCCTTTGTATTAGCCCAGCTGTGGGGGAAGAGGGGGTCTGTCCGTGTGGGCTGCTTGTACCTCTGGGGGTCACTCAAAAGGTCTGGACAGTGGAGCACCATCCCATGTAGAAAAGGTCACGTGTAGAAAGGTTCATGTGCGTATAATTCTAATAAGACCACTCTGTTCAGTTCTGTCAGGATTTTCTACGTCAGCCCTGCCATCCTAGGGACTAGTCTGGTAAACCTCCTCTGCGGTCCCTCCAGAACAAGGACCTCCTTCCTCTGATAAGGAAGCTAAAACTGAACACAATATTCCCGGTGTGGCCTCACCAAGGCTGAATATAATTGCAGCAACACATTCCTGTTCCTGTACTTGAATCCTTTCACTATGAAGACCAACCTACCATTTCCCTTTTTCAGCACTTGCTGCACCTACGTGCTTACCTTCAGCTCCCACTGCACATTCCCTTCTAATGTGTGGCCATTTAGATTGGAATCTGCCTTCTTGTTTTTGCTACTACATTAACCTGTGTTAAACTGCACCTGCTATTCTTCTGCCCAAATCACATCTACATCCTCCTCACAGCTCACCCTCCCACCCAGGTGTGTGTGTTACCTGCAATGATTACATTTTAATTCTTATTAAATAAGAAACGGGAAGACTGAGGAGTGAGCTGATAAGGGCTTTGAAATGATGAAGGGGGTTTAATAGGGTGGACATTGAGAAGATGTTTCCACTTTTGAGGGCAGTATATAAATACTGGTCACTATTAACCCAGCGCAGAACTCAGAGAAATATCATTACACAGAAGAGGCCACTCAGCCCCTCAATTCTGTTCCACAATTCAATGAGATCTGATGGATCTGTCTTTGAATACAATGGCTCCCAACCTTTGATACATCACTGCACACCTCTACACAAAAAAATAATTGAGGCATACCACATAATTCCTTTTCCCTTCCTGGGAATTTGTTTGTAATGCGCCCTGTCATCACTCCTTTTTTTTTAATCTTTCTCTGTCTCTCTCTGGCTTCTGATATGGAATTGCCAGTGTTGGACTGGAGTGGACACAGTAAGAAGTCTCACAACACCAGGTTAAAGTCCAACAGGTTTATTTGCCAGCACACGTTTTCAGACTGCTCGCTGCTCCTTCATCAGGTGAGTGGGAGTTCTGATCATAAACAGGGCACATAAAAACACAAACTCAATTCACAGAATAATGGTTGGAATGTGAGTCTTTACAGGTAATCAAGTCTTAAAGGAACAATGTGAGTGGAGAGAGGGTTAAAAAAGATGTGTATTGTCTCCAGCCAGGACAGTTAGTGAGATTTTGCAAGTTCAGGCAGATCGTGGGGATTACAGATAGTGTGACATGAAGCCAAGATCCCTGTTGACAATGTCCTCATGTGTGCAGAACTTGGCTATCAGTCTCTGCTCAGCGACTCTGCGCCGTCGTGTGTTGTGAAGGCCGCCTTGGAGAACGATTATCCAAAGATCAGAGACCAAATGCCCGTGACGGCTGAGGTATTCCCGTGACTGGAAGGGAACACTCCTGCGGTCACAGGCATTCAGCATCTGATCTTTGGGTAAGCGTTCTCCAATCACCAGGCAGGAGAGTATTCCCTTCCAGACAGGAAACACTTCAGCAGTTATGGGCATAAATAAATAATCCCCTCAATTATAAAATCGAGTAAAATCCCTGCAGTGTTGACTTGCGGGGTGGGTTAAAGTGTAATAAATAATAACCACATCTCACCCAACAATTCTATCCACTTTCAGGTTTTAACAGAGAAGGGAACAACCTCTCCCCATGGAGCAGTTTGACAATTTTAATGTTTATCATCCATCATTTCTAATGGAAAACCTTGGAAACCCGGAAGATAAAGGCCAGTGGATCCAGCACTGCTTCATTAAAATCCCATGACTGGAAAATTCCCCCACCCCAAATCCCCCTAATTCCTCAATGCCTCCAACCTCACTCACACTGATTGAGACCCAGGCACTGACTGAGACAGGGACCCACATTGATATTGAGACAGACCGTGTGCTGAGACCGTGTGGCCATGCCAACTCGACCCCTCCCCATTCTGAAATCCCACAAATTTCGAGTTATACACTTTAGACAACCCCTAAATCGTAGAATTCTACGAATCCCTACAATACAGAAGGAGGCCATTCAGCCCAACGAGCCTGCACTGACAACAATCCCACCCCATCCCTGTAACCCCACATATTTACCCTGCTAATCCCCCTGATACCCAGGGGCAATTTATCATGGCCAACCAACCTAACCTTCACATCTTTCAGACTGTGGGAGGAATCTGGAGCACCCGGAGGAAGCCCACGCAGACACGGGGAGAACATGCAGACTCCAAACAGACAGTGAGCCAAGCTGGGAATCAAACCCTGTGAGGCAGAGGTGCTAACCACTGTGCTACTGTGCCACCTGGAATGATGAGATTCTGCATGACTGGGAGCCTGTGTCATTTCAATCCACTATTTCATCAGATACGGGAAAGCCCATCGATTTAGCACAAAGACCATTAACTCACGCCAGCCCTTGGTGAATACTGTGGACCACCCACCACCCGCCTTCTCTACTTTTAGCTGCATCTCACTGACTAACATGAACTGTTCAATAGCATGATACAGGTGGAGGCCATTCAGCCCGTCACGTCTGTGACAGCTCTTTGAAAGCTCATTATCCAGTTAGTGCCATTTGCCTGGCTCTCCTGCACCTCTTTCCTTCCTTCCTCACTTATGTACTCTATGAACGGTATGCTTTGCTTGTATAGCATGTAAGAAACAATACTTTTCAGTCTATCCCAATACATGTGACATGTATCAGCTTTATTTGGTAGCACGAGCTTTTGGAACGTTGCCCCTTCATTGGATGAGTCAGGAGCAGTGCTCCGAAAGCTTATGCTTCCAAATGAACCTGTTGGGCTTTAACCTGGTGTTGGGAGACTTCCTTACTGTGTTTACCCCAGTCCAACACCGGCATCTCCACATCAATAATAAATCAAATCAAATCCTTTTCCTTCTCCTCTCTGTACTCTTTGTATGGTATGCTTTGTCTGTATAACTTAAGAAACAATACCTTTCACTGTATGTTAATAAAGGTGACAATAATAAATGAAATCGGATGGGATCTTCCTTACCTGAAAAGGTCCAGGAAAGAGTCTATAGCTTCCTTGGAGGGCAGTGGGGGGCTGGAAGCTGGCATCTTGCTGTGCCCAGTCTGGCTGTATAGCCCTGGTTTGATGAGTAGCCCCAGGGTCACCCCCAGTGCGGAGCCCAGCAGGGTGGTGAGGGCGAAGTAGAGGATGGCTCTGCCCCCCAGCTTGCCCAGGGCCCGGGTATCGATGCTGGCAGCCCCGGACACCAGGCTGCAGAAGACCACGGGCAGGATCACCATCTTCAGCAGCCGGAGCAGCAGCTCCCCGGGGAAGGCGAAGGCCAGCAGCTGGCTCCGGGAGAGCCGCAGCCCCCGGACGGCCAGCCCCACGGCCAGCCCCAGCAGTACCCCGGACACGGTCAGCAGCACCAGCCCGTTCCTCCGCAGCACCGAGCAGAGCCGGGTCAGCCTGGAGGATTCCCCCCGGGCTCCTGCCCCTCTCTGCAGCCCGGCGTGTCCATTCGCCACTGCCTCCTCCACCTTCTCCATCGCTGCCTGTGTGTGAGAGACAGAGAGCGGAGAGAGCTTTCTTAACCCAGTGTGGGAGGGGGAAAGGCACTGAGATGATGCAACTGCCTCTCAGCCTGCTGCTTATGTGTCTGAGATAATGTAGATGCCGGCGTTGGACTGGGGTAGTAAGAACTCAGTAAGAATTTAGCAACACCATTTTTAAATCCAACAGATTTATTTGATAGTAAATTTGCGAGCTTTTGACACTCTGTGTCTTTGTCAGGCAAATGCAGTGTATTTGAAATGCAGTGTATTGCAAATGCACTGAACACTGCATTTGCCTGACAAAGACACAAAGTGTTGAAAGCTCGCAAATTTACTATCAAATAAATCTGTTGGATTTAAAATTGGTGTTGCTAAATTCTTACTAAGTATCTATCTGAGAGACAGCAAGAGGTGTCTGTGTACCACATCCTGCACGCACACAAACACAGTGTACACACATCCTGCACACACACACATACACGCACAGTGTACACACATTCTACACACACATACACACAGTGTACACACATCCTGCACACACACTGTGTACACGCATACTGCACACACACACAGTGTACACGCATGCTGCACACACACTGTGTACACACATCCTGCACACACACTGTACACACATCCTGCACACACACACACTGTGTACACGCATCCTGCACATACACTGTGTACACGCATGCTGCACACACACACACTGTGTACACGCATGCTGCACACACACTGTGTACACACATCCTGCACACACACTGTACACACATCCTGCACACACACACTGTGTACACACATCCTGCACACATACTGTGTACATGCATGCTGCACACACACACACACACACTGTGTACATGCATGCTGCACACACACTGTATACATGCATCCTGCACACATACTGTACACACATCCTGCACACACACTGTGTACATGCAGGCTGCACACACACACACACTGTGTACACGCGTGCTGCACACACACTGTGTACACGCATGCTGCACACACATATTGTGTACCACATTCTGCAAACACACATTGTGCACCCAAAGGCAGCAAGGAGCTATCCATGTAAACACGCCCTGCACACATACTGTGTTCACACATCCTGCAAACACACACACACTGTGTTCACAGATCCTACACACACACTTGTACACTGACTCTGCACACACACTGTGTAAACACAGTAAGAAGTATTACAACACCAGGTTAATGTCCCAGTTTATTTGTTAGAAAACCCACAAGCTTTCGGAAACGGTGTTTCTTTGCCGCTCACCTGACAAAGGGCAAACCCCGAAAGCTTGTGGTCCCACATTCTCCCCACTCCCTGTGAGAGTAAGTCCCATGTTCTCCCCACTCCCCGCGGGAGTGAGTCCCACGTTCTCCCCACTCCCCGTGGGAGCGAGTCCCACGTTCTCCCCACTCCCCGTGGGAGGAGTCCCACGTTCTCCCCACTTGCGGGAGTGAGTCCCACGTTCTCCCCACTCTCTGGATAAAGAGGTTTGTCCTGAATTTCCGATTGGATGTTTGAGTGACTGTCTGATATCAATGGCCTCTAGTTCGGGATTCTCACAAACAGGAACGTTATGTATAAGACTAATCCTCTCCAGCACTAATACAGTTTCTCCCCTTTGATCCTGGGAGGTCTGCTTTGTAAATTCTTCGCTGTCCTACCTCTTGTCTTTAACTCACTTGTTGCTTAGTACCAGCTAGTACTGATACAATCTAGAATCATAGAATCTTACAGTGCAGAAGGAGACGATTGTGCCCATCAAGTCTGCACAGATCACAATCCAAAAGGAGCAGCATGGTGGCACAGTAGTTAGCACTGCTGCTTCACGGTGCCAAGGACCTGGGTTCAATTCCCAGCTTGGATCACTGTGTGGAGTCTCCCCGTGTCTGCGCAGGTTTCCTCTGGTTTCCTCCCACATTCTGAAAACCTGCTGGTTAGGATGTGTTGACCCGAACAGGTGCCAGACTGTGACGACTCAGGGAATTTCACAATAATTTCATTGCAGTGATAAAGTAAGCCTTACTTGTGACACTAATAAATAAACATTAAACCTTACTTAATTACCTTGCTAATCCCCTTGACCTTACCCCTTAAGGGGTAATTTCACATGACCGAACAACCTAACCAACACATTTTTGGACTGTGGGAGAAAACCGGGGCACCCGGAGGAATCCCACGCAGACATGGGGAGAAAGTGCAAACTCCACTCAGACAATGACCTGAGCATTGAACCCGGTCCCTGGCGTTATGAGGCAGCAGTGCTAATCACCGTGCCATTGTGCCACCCTGAATGTGGCTAGTGACCTGGTAACACACCCCAAGGTGTTTTATAGGAAAGATCATCCTGTGCTAAGCCACATAAAGATTCATTCAGGCAGCTGATCAGAAACACACACAGACAGGTGGATTTTAAAGGATGAGGGAGAGATGGAGGGATTTAGCAACTGGATGTAATATTCCCTCTAGAATCTGAATACAGTAGTATAAACTTTAATCTTTATCTCCTTTGACTTAAATTCTACAGAGTCCAACAGTCTATTCACTTTGTCTATTACTAATCACAGACTGGGCGTCTCTTTGTGGAATATCTTCACTCGGTCTACAAGCGTGCCCCTCTGTTATTTGCCATTTCAGCACAGTACCCACATGTCCCACACCTCCACCCTTACCTGCTGTAATGTTCCAGTGAAGCCCAACACAAACTGGAGGAACAGCATCTCGACTTCCAAACAGGCATGGTATAGTCCTCCGGACTCAACATTGAGTTCAATAACATTTTACTGGGATCTTTCTCCTCCACCTTGATCCCTTTTTCTTTGAAATATCCTGGATATTGTTTTGTTTCCAATGCAAAAATCTCCTCCCCCCTCACCCCACACCGGGCAAGCTGTTATTGGTCCTTAAGTTTTGCTTCATCTCTGCTGCAATCTCCCTCACGGTTCAGTATTCCAGCAATTCCACCCCCCCTCTTATCCACAATCACCACTCATCCATCTCTTTAGTTTTGGATAAAGGCTGTTTTCCTGCTGGAATTGCTGAACATTTCCCGCTTTCTCTGGTCTTGTAAAGTTTGTTTTCTGTTACCCTGCGTTTAACACCCAGGGTGCTCAGACCTGAGCTCTCGCTGGGCTTTCTGCTGAATAACTTCAATTCCATTCCTGGAGGGTTCCCTGTCAACCGGATTACGACTTGTCTGGATTACATCCCAGCTGCTGCCACTGCGCCCATTTACAAATCCCATCCACCTCATTCCGGGACCAATGGAATTCCCAACCTGGGAATTACCTCCATCCAGCCTTATCTTCTTGGATGGTACAGGGCATGTCTGGGTTGACAGAAGGTCTGGTACAGTGGCAGCGTGTGGTTAGCGCTGCTGCCTCACACCTCCAGGAACCCGGGTTCAATTCCAGCCTCAGGTGACTGTCTGTGTGGAGTCTGCATGTTTTCCCCATGTCTGAGTGGGTTTCCTCCAAAGATGCGATTGGCCATGCTAAATTACCCCTCACTGTCCAAAGATTGGGGGGATTAGAAGGCTAACGATTGGAGTTACAGGGATAGAGCGGGGGGTTTGGGCTTGAGTAAGATTCTCCGAGAGTCAGTGCAGACTCGATGGGTTGAATGGTCTCCCTTTGCATTGGGATTCTCTGATCTATTCCACGTTCCACACTGACCTCACCAGAAACCCCGCTTATTCTGACTGGAGCTGGTTTCTAGTCCTCGCTGTTCTGTGTACAGAACAGTGAGGCTGCAAAGCTGTCTGTGTGAGAACTGAGTCAATGTGTTCCCTCGCTGATTGGACCTATCTGTGAGCCTGGATTTAACTACAACTGCCACAGTTCTGATAAACAATGCCAAAATTGAATGCTGCACATTGCACATGGTTATTTGAGCAAGTTACTGAAGCACGGCAGAAACTCAGAAGGGAAGAGACGTGTGGGGAGGAGGAGGAGGATAGAAAGTAACAGTTTTGTGGTTGTAAGTTGCAAGTTCTTTTGCTGGAGGTTTTGTTATGAGATTGTGTAAATTTACCTCTTCGTTCCGCTACATAAGTAAAAACAATTGTCCAATTATTCAGTTTGTCGTATTTGTATAATTAATGAAGATAAGAATTACCAAGGACACAATTTATTTTTAAAGCCAGTAGCTTCCCAATGACTGTTGAAAATTATTTTTATAAGGAGACAGAATGAATTGCCTCTAGATTGGAAAATGAACTTGCTAATTGATAAGTGAGTTAACCATGCTAAATTGCCTCTTGGTGTCCCAAGATGTTAGGGAGGGGGTGGTGGTTGGCAGGAAAAGTACTTAGGGTTATGGGGAACAGGTCTGGGTGGGACTGCCCCTTTACTGTCAAGGGAATTACTTGGGGTTACAACGATAGTGCTTGGATGGGATTGTCATCAGTGCAGACTCGATGGGCTGAATGGCCTCCTTCTGAACTGTAGGGATTCTATGATTAACAGACACATCACTGAAGGTCAGGGGCCAAGACATTGCTCAAAATAAGATGGTGAATATTTCAAACAGAGAACGAAACAGAAAAGGAGGCCTTTCAGCCCATTGTCCCACTGCTAACTCTTTCCTCCATCTTCTTCCATCCGGAAAAAGATACAAAAGTCTGAGGTCATGTACCAAACAACTAAGACCAGCTTCTTCCCTGCTGCTGTCAGACTTTTAAATGGACCTACCTCATATAAAGCTGATCTTTCTGTACACCCTAGTTATAACTGGTGTACATTCTGCACCCTCCCCTCTCCTTCTCCTTTATGTACTCTATGAACTGTATGCTTTGCCTGTATCGTGCACAGGAAACATTATGTTTTACTGTATACCAATACATGTGACAATAATAAATCAAATCAATGAAAGAACTGTCCAATAATTCCCATTCCTGACTAGTCTTTCCTATGTCCCTGCAATTTTTACCAAAATATTTATCTAACTGCCTTTCAAAAATTGTTATTGAATCCACTGTCCTTGAGGCAGTGTGTTCCAGATCACAACAACTCCAAAGATGTGTGGGTTAGTTTGATTGGCCATGCTAAAAAAATTGCCCCTTCAAGTCCTGGGATGTGTAGGTTAGAGGGATTAGTGGGTAAACGTGTCGGGATATGGGGATAGGGACTGGGTAGGATTGTGGTCAGTGCAGACTTGATGGGCCAAAGGGCCTGTTTTTGCACTGTAGGGTTCTACGTCCTATGTTCTATGATTCTATGTTCTATGGTTCTATGTTCTATGATTCTATGTTCTATGGTTCTATGTTCTATGGTTCTAATGTGCTATGTTCTATGATTCTATGTTCTATGGTTCTAATGTGCTATGTTCTATGATTCTATGTTCTATGGTTCTACGTTCTACGTTCTATGATTCTATGTTCTATGGTTCTATGTTCTATGTTCTACGTTCTACGTTCTATGATTCTATGTTCTATGGTTCTATGTTCTATGTTCTATGTTCTACGTTCTATGATTCTATGTTCTATGGTTCTATGTTCTATGATTCTATGTTCTATGGTTCTATGTTCTATGGTTCTATGGTTCTATGTTCTATGGTTCTATGGTTCTATGTTCTATGTTCTATGTTCTATGATTCTATGTTCTATGGTTCTATGTTCTATGGTTCTATGCTCTATGATTCTACGTTCTATGTTCTACGTTCTACATTCTATGATTCTATGTTCTATGGTTCTATGTTCTATGATTCTATGTTCTATGGTTCTATGTTCTATGGTTCTATGGTTCTATGTTCTATGTTCTATGATTCTATGTTCTATGGTTCTATGTTAACATAGAACATAGAACATTACAGCGCAGTACAGGCCCTTCGGCCCTCGATGTTGCGCCGGCCAGTGGACCCTCTAACCTAAACTATTCCAATATCATCCATATGCCTATCCACCGAACATTTGAATGCCCCCAAAGTAGGCGAGTCCACAACTGCTGCAGGCAGGGCATTCCACGCCCTCACCACCCTCTGTGTAAAGAACCTGCCTCTGACATCCGTCCTATAACTACCACCTCTTAATTTAAAGTTATGTCCCCTCGTGTTGGTCATCACCATCCGAGGAAAAAGGCTCTCACTATCCACCCTATCCAATCCCTTGATCATCTTATACGCCTCAATTAGGTCACCGCGTAACCTTCTTCTCTCTAATGAAAATAACCTCAGGTCCCTCAGCCTTTCCTCATAGGCCTTCCCACCATACCAGGCAACATCCTGGTAAACCTCCTCTGCACCCTTTCCAATGCTTCCACATCTTTCTTATAATGCGGCAACCAGAACTGTACGCAATACTCCAAGTGTGGCCGCACCAGAGTTTTGTACAGTTGTAACGTAACCTCACGGCTCCTAAATTCAATCCCTCTACCAATAAAAGCTAACACACCGTACGCCTTCTTAACAACTTTATCAATGTTCTATGGTTCTATGTTCTAACTCGCTGCCAAAACCATTCTCTTCATAGTTCCCGCCCTTTTCCTTTTGCCAATTTGCTTCAGTTTGTGATTCTTGGTTACTGACCGCTCTGCCAGTGAAAACTATCCCCCCACTACTGCCCAGTCATCAAAAACTCTCATTGCGATGAGGCTATTAAATTCCCACTCAATCCACACAGAGGGGGAAGCTGTTCAGTCTAAGAGTTCTGTACCAATGGGCTGTAGAACTGTACAGTTTTACTCCCACCCTAGTGATGTCCCTAGTCTCAGAACTTTACTTGATTTGATCTATTATTGTCACATGCATTAGTATATAATAAAAAGTGTAGTTTCTTGCATGCTATACAGACAGAGCATACCGTTTATAGAGAATGATGTGGAGATGCCAGTGGTTGGACTGGGGTAAGCACAGTAAGAAGTCTCACAACACCAGGTTAAAGTCCAACATGTTTATTTGGAATCACAAGCTTTCGGAGCACTGCTCCTTTGTCAGGTGAATGGTTGACAAGCACAGTATCTTCCTCAGCACCTGAGGAAGGAGCAGTGCTCTGGAAGCTAGTGATTCCAAATAAACCTGTTGGACTTTAACCTGGTGTTGTGAGACTTCTTACTGTTCATACAGAAGGAGAAGGTGCAGAATGCAGTATTCTCTGCTATCCCATTGATAAACAAGTCTTACATTATCAGTATTACAATCTGACCCTCTCTTGATGTGGAAGTTAATATCTCAGTATTCTCATTTCAGTTTAGGTCATGTGATAAGCTTTGAAGCTGATGCAACATATCTGCTGTGTTGCTATAGTTCCCTAATTTGGTAAAACTGAAGGAAGATTGCCACAGTATGAAACCGTTTAGCCACATTATCATCCACAAGTAACCCAGTCTGCTCAGAGTGCAGAATGTGAGCGCGGAATGATCACTCCATCAAACTCTCCGAGTGGAATCCCATCGGCTGAAAGATTCAGAGACATCCGTACTAACCCCACCCCCGAGGCAGCCAATAACAGGCCACCGCCTGGAGCTCCATCCAATCAGGGATGATGTGCAGACTCCATCCCTGATGTGAGGGGCCAATCAGAGTGCTTGAAGCTGCGGGGTGCAGTGGGTGCTGCTGATGTATGTGGGAAACACAGGACTGCCTCAGAGCACAGAAACGTGGTCACAATGACCAGGCCACCGGTGTGGAGGGGCAGCTATATGAGCCAGAGACTCTGGGGAATGAAAAGGGGGGGGGGAATTAAAGGCCTTTCTGCCCATACCCTGTCCCTCCCCCCCCCCCCCCCATTCTGTTCTGGAGAGGCCACTTCCAGGTAACTGCTGCTTTCAGAGCCAGCTGGGTGGGTGGGGGGAGTTGTGGGGGTGGGGGATGGGGGAGTAGTTGGGTGGGGGGGGGGGGGGGCGGGGGCTATCTGCTTGTCTAAAGATCCCAACAGCATCACCAATCCAAAGTCCAGGGGCTGAGCTGTCACTGATTGGCTACACATTATTGATGAGCTGATCCTAGCCTCAGCAAGATCCCTCAGAGAGATGACCCCACACTCGGATATTCCCCACCCTCTCACTGCCTGCAAGAGGGTGGGAAGATTCCACCCCCATAGCTGAGCTTGCAGCAGGAGAGAACTCCACAGAAGAAACTGAAAACCAACCTAAACACTGGATTAAGCAGAGTGAATATTTAATCCGGAGCCTGAGAGAGCAGGGCGATTCCGGGTAGCTCCGAGTAATAACCTGGCAGTGTCTGCAGAGCAGCTGAAACCTCACAGACGGGCGAGGTGGGTGAGTGTACACAGCACTAGGGGCAGAGCTGGCATCTCACCGTGGTACTGTCTGCTCCGTCTGGATGGATTGGAGAGAAGCTTCTTGCCGAGTGATGGAGCAAGTGGCAGAGTCTGCAGCCTCTTGGCTCAGCGTCCATCACTCAAACCAACCACACACCTCACTCACTCCCCCCTGTCTCCATTAGACTGAGTAAATCAAACCCTACTTTTAATCCCATGGGCTGGTGTTTGAGGGACAACATTCTGCAATTCCATCCACTATTCCCCAAAAAATGAGCAATGTTGACTTTTGTAGAGAATAATTTAAGAGGTTCATGATGAAATGGCACCGTTAGACAGATCGTGGTGAAAAACAGTCACATCCATTAGACTAATACCTGTAAATAAACACTTACATACTGAAATACTTTTATAATTGTGTCACGGGGTCTGGGCATCGCTGGCTGGGCCAACATTTATTGCACATATTTAATTGCTCCTTGAGAAGGTGGTGGTGAGCTGCTCTCTTAAAGACCATGTGGTGTAGGTACACCCACCATGCTGTTTGGGAGGGAGTTCCAGCAGCACTTCTACATTGACTGTGTGGGGAGGGGCCTGTGATTATTAATCCATTTGAACAGGAGATCCTTTCACTCGAGAGGAGTGAAAATTGATTGAATTGGCTGAGGTACTGAGATAGGTATTGGTTTCCTCACTCTGAGGAAACCGAGCAAAGAATTGTTCAAAATGAAACATAGAAACATAGAAAAACTACAGCACAAACAGACCCTTCGACTCACAAGTTTCACCGATCATATCCCTACCTCCTAAGCTTACCTATAACCCTCAATCTTATTAAGTCCCAGATACTCATCCAGAAGTCCAATGACTGAAATAAAATGATTCCAAGGTTCAGGCTCAAACTCGTCTGTAAAATCACAAACATACAGCAGCACACTGACACAGTGGGTTAGCACTGCTGCCTCACAGTGCCAGGGTCCCGGGGCAGCACAGTGACACAGTCGGTTAGCACTGCTGCCTCACAGTGCCAGGGTCCCGGGGCAGCACAGTGACACAGTCGGTTAGCACTGCTGCCTCACAGTGCCAGGGTCCCGGGGCAGCACAGTGACACAGTGGGTTAGCACTGCTGCCTCACAGTGCCGGGAACCTGGGTTCAATTCCGATCTGCGTCACGGTCTGTGTGCAGTCTGCACATTCTCCCCGTGCCTGTGTGGGTTTCCTCCAGGTGCTCCGATTTCCTCCCACACTTTAAAGATGTGCGGGTTAGGTGGATTGGCCACATTAAATTTCTCCTAATGTCAGGGGGATTAGCAGGGTAAATACGAGGGGCTGTAAGAATAAGGTCCGGGTGGGATTGTGGTTGGTGTAGATTCGATGGGTCGAATGGTCTCTTTCTGCACTGGAGGGATTGTATGGATTTCTATAAAATATTTCATTTCATAAACTGGGCAACTAACAGAATGTTTGTGAATTTTCCTTTGTATTGAGACATGTTCCTCGATTGATTGAAGAGTGGGAAATTGGGGTGGCTTTACCCAAAGAACTGACAACTGGGAGATCACAGAAAAGAAACATTCCTAACACGTGTCCAAATCTCCATCTCTAACCAGATCTGAAATAATCCAAAACAATGTCAAAAAGACTGCACTGATCTTGTTAGTATTTCATTGATGTTCACTGGTCAGTTTCTGAGTAAATGGACTGATTACAATCAGTAATATTGGCTGGTACAATGAAAAGCTTCACAGTCCGATTTACATTTTGTAGATGCTTTCTCTGCAGTTCCTCTCGCAAATCCAAAGCCATCATCTGGCAGGTTTCTGTGATGTCCATTTTTTAAATTTGTTAATGAATTGCTGACAGTTTATATTAATCCCTCAGGCAGAACAGAGACTGCTGGATACAATCTCTGACACTGCAGAGGGACTGCTCTCAGAGCAGAGAACTTTCCAGAATGCAGTTTCCCCCATCAACCTTTCCAATAGCTTGTTATTTATGATCTTATCATACTGCTGTATTTTATAATTTGCTTCTGTTCAGCCACCCTGCCAGTATAAGACACTGTGTATTACATTAAAAATCCATAGCATGCTGATATGATAAATTCCCCTTCCAGTTTGCTGATGACACCACCGTAGTGAGTCGGATCTCAAACAATGCTGAGACAGAGTACAGGAATGAGATAGAGAATCTGGTGAACTGGTGTAGCAACAATAATCTCTCCCTCAATGTCAACAAAACCAAGGAGATTGTCATCAATTTCAGGAAGTGTAAAGGAGAACATGTCCCTGTCTACGTCAACGGGGATGAAGTCAAAAGATTCGAGAGCTTTAAGTTTTTATGTGTCCAGATCACCAACAACCTGTCCTGGTCCCCCCAACACCGACACTATCGTTAAGAAAGCCCCACCAATGCCTCTACTTTCTCAGAAGACTAAGGAAATTTGGTGTGTCCGCTATGACTCTCACCAATGCCCCAGATGCCCCACAGAAAGCACTCTTTCTGGTTGTATTACAGCTTGGTCTGGGCTCCTGCTCTGCCCAAGACTGCAAAAACTACAAAAATTCGTGAATGTAGCCCAATCCATCACACAAACCAGCCTCCCATCCATTGACTCCGTCCACACTTCCCGCTGTCTCGACAAAGCAGCCAGTATAATTAAGGACCCCACGCACCCCAGACATTCTCTGTTCCACCTTTTTCATTGAGGTACATCTAAGGTCATGTAGCAACTGACTCAAGAACAGCTTCTTCCCTCCTGCCATCAGACTTTTGAATGGACCCACCTCACACTAAGCTGATCTTTCTCTACACCTTAGCTATGAGAGTAACACTACATTTTGCACTCACTCATTTCCTTCTCTGTGAACAGTATGCTTTGTCATTTTGGTTTTCACTATATGTTAATACATGTGACAATAATAAATCAAATCAATGATATTTTGAATTCTGTTAACATTCTCAAAACTTATGAATAATTAATGAACATTAGTCTGGGAGGGAATTTTGTCTGAAGTTTGATGCTGATTTTCAGAATTATCCCCTGCCTTATGCTTGGACACTGTGTGTGGTCACAGTCCAGGCTGGAATTTGAAATGCACCCACAGCATAATCCTCATCTTGGCAAAGGTAAAAAGTTATTTTCAACTTTAAGCTTTGATATAATCTCGGTTCATTTACACAATGAGGGTATGGCTGGGTAGATCACACGTCACTCTGCATTAGATCCTCACTCACTGACCACATTGTTGGCATTCAGACAGAGATTAAATCACCCTTTCCACAGACTCAAAACTTCCTCTCCATTTCCAAGAAAGATCAATAACAGATATTCATTTATATAGCGCCCTGACAGACTCCAGTGTGTTGCCAAGTATTTCACCTAACCCTGTGGGGTTTAATTCCCGTAGATTGGAAAACATCAAATGTGACTGTTTAAAAAAGGAGGTAGACAAAAGGTGGGTAACTATAGGCTGGTTAACTTCTGTGGTAGACAAATGCTTGAATCTATCATCAAGGAAGAAATAGCGAGAGATCTGACTATAAATTATCCCATTGGTAAGATGCAGCATGGGTTCATGGAGGGAAGGTCATGTTTGATTAATCTGTTGGAATTCTTTGAGAACATTACATGTGCAGTGGACAGTGGGGAACCTGTGGATGTGATGTATCTGGATTTCTAGAAGGCATTTGACAATGTGTGACATAAGATAAAGGTACACAGTGTTACGGGTAGTGTATTAGCACAGATGGAGGATTGGTTAACTAACAGAAAGCAAAGAGTGGAGGTAAATGGGTGTTTTTCTGGTTGGTGATCAATGACTAGTAATGTGCCTCAGGGATCAGTTTTGGAACTGCAATTGTTTACGATTTATATAAATAATTTGGAGTTGGAGGACTGAGTATTGTGTGTCGGAATTCGCAGATGGGTGGAAGAGCAAAGTGTGCAGAGGACGCTGAAAGTCTGCAAGGGGATCGCTCAACGGGCCGAATGGCCTCCTTCTGTGCTGCAAATATTTCACATTTTCCCGTGCAAAATGCAGCTAGTGGAGAGTAGTTACAAAAGGTGTGAATAAATTCAGGTCGCAATCACTCTGCGTAGGATGGGTCCTGGGATGATTGACTGGGCGAATTAGCCAACCATCTCCATCCCCAGGGTAGGGGCAGAGAGAGATTCTCAAATACCAGAGCTTGGCTGGTCACTCACCTCATCCAGTGGCTGCTCCTCTGGACAGACACGCTCTGCACAAAGAGGTGACCAGATATTAAAGCAAAAGATAACTAAAACCAGAATTTATTTCCTAGGAAGCTGCTCAAATTATTTAACAAGGAGGGAATTACAAGAACAGGTTTCATTGAGCTGAATCAAGTTTAAGTTTACTCATTTGTCACAAGTGGGCTTACATTAACACTGCAATGAAGTTACTGCAAAAATCCCCTAGTTGCCCCAGTCTGGCACCTGTTCGGGTTACACTGAGGGAGAATTTAGCAAGGTCAATGCACCCTAACCAGCACACCTTCCGCACTGTGTGAAGAAACTGGAGCATCTAGACGAAGCCCACACAGACATGGGGAGAACATGCATATTCTGCACAGACAGTGACTCAAGCCAGGAATTGAACCCAGGAATTGAACCCAGGTCCCTAGCACTATAAGACAGCAGTGCTAACCACTGTGCCATCCATATAACTTCTGTATGTTTGTAAGTTCTGTAAGGCTATCGAAGCATTCTGTACTCTTTTAACAGTTTTAGTTAATCTGTAGCAAACACAGACAGATGTGAATTCTACAAAATATTCAGATATCAATGAAATATTTAGTTAAAGAGCTCGAATGTTGATTGTAGTGTGAGACACCACACTGCTTTATCTCAGAATAGCAACCACACAACTCCCAGAAGGTCTGTGCATTCCCTCACTGGGAATTCACAACATTGAATTCAAGAGAGGTGAGGACACGGGGACAGGGTGAGGAACCAATCAATGATCATGTACCATCTAAACCAAATATAAACTGATCCTGTACAGACCAAACTAATGAAGGAGAGGCAGAGACAGAGAGAGAGAGAGAGAGATAGTCAGAGAGGGAGAGACAAAGAAAAAGGGACAGAGAGAGACAGAGAGAGAGAGAGAAAGGGACAGAGAGAGAGAGAGACAGAGAGACAGAGAGAAAGGGACAGAGAGAGACAGAGAGACAGAGAGAAAGGGACAAAGAGGGAGAGAGAGAGACAGGGAGATTGACAGAGTGAGAGAGGGACTGAGAAAGATTCCCTGTCACCGGATTCCCTTGGCAGAGTTGGGAGACAGGAACCAGGCTAATCTGCTTTGCTATCTCACTCCATAAAACTTGCTGAATAAATGTTTCCTGATCTCCTATTGTTGGAATGGTTAAATGTCAGAAAGACAAACTAATATTGAGTGAGTTCAGACTCACAGATTTGGAAGTTAAACACTCCAAAAAATCCTTAGTGTGTTAGTTATCTGAAGAGCTGTGATTCTACATCCCTGCTGCTATTTATCAGTAACTCATGGACCTCTCTCTTTTAAATTAATTCATTCAGTCACCTTCTATTGTCTTTCCAGGTCAAATGTCCCAATCCCAATGATTCTGCTCATCTCCCTCTTTCTCAGAGATTTTTAAATCTCTGGTTATTAACCCAATCCCAACCATCATGTTTCTCTCTCTACTCATCACCTCCTTCATCTTGCAAATGTTTCCCGAATCACTTCTTAACCTTCTGTAAGAAGACCAGACCGAACTTTTTATAAAATTATTAGAATTAGGAGCAGGAGTAGGCTATTCAGCCCATCGAGCTCTGCCTTGCCACTCAACTCCAGCAGATGCAGGTCCAATCTACCAAACCCCTTCCCATAATACAACTCCTTCATCCCAGGAATCAACTGGTGAACCTTCTCTGAACTGCCTTCAATGGGAGTCTATCCTTCCTTTGGTCAAAAGATGTAAACTATTGACAGTACTCCAGGCATGGACAACCTCACCAGTGGCTGTGGGAAAGCAGTAACCAGGAGGTTTTGTGCCGGGAATCTTTACCCTGGAGTTACTGGCAATCGGCACAGTTTGCAGAGTGAGTGCCGCACTGGGTGATGAGCAGCAGTATTTGGTGACAGCACCAGAGGGCGATATCGGGCCACATCTCCAGAGTTTAAATTGGAAATCTTCAGAATTCTGACCCCATTTCCTAATCATTAGCTCTGTATTTTTGAGATATATCTGAATCTGGTCCCACACCCTTTGCCTTGGTGTTTGTTCATAACCTGTTAAACACACTGTGGCAGCACCGTGGCGCAGTAGTTAGCACCGCCCGGGTTCAACTCGTGGGCCGAAGGGCCTGTTTGTGCTGTATTGTTCAATTCCCAGCTTGGGTCAGTGTCTGTGTGGAGTTTGCACATTCTCCCCATGTCTGTATGGGATTCCTCTGGGTGCTCCGGTTTCCTCCCACAGTCTGAAAGAGGTCTGGGTTAGGGTGCATTGGCCGTGCTAAATTCTCCCTCAGTGTACCTGAACAGGCATTGAAGTGTGGCAATTAGATTTTCACAGTAACTCCATTGCAGTGTTAATATTAGATTTCTATGACTAATAAATGAAGTTTACTTTAATTGAATTTTCCCCAGTCCTGACCAGCCTGAAACATTAGCTCAATTTTCTCCCCACAGATGCTGCCTGTCCTGTTGTATTTCCAGTATTTACCCCGGGTTCTGATCTCTCCGGTTAGCAGGAACAAGTTCTCCAAATCTACCCAACAAGCCCTTCGAAAAACACTGCCCTCCAATGAAAAGTCCAATCAAATCTTTCCTGTCAGGTATTGGTTATTAGATCCACACAAATCTCCTCCCGTGCCACCAGATCCCGTTTACAGGAAGCAGAATAGATCACCGTACTCTCAGCACACTCTAACCATGGTTCCCCAAAAGCTCTGCATCCGGGCTGAAACTGGCTGCATTGGAGCCGTCACTGGCCGCATTGGAGCTGTCACTGGCTGCATTGGAGCTGCCATGTGCCCAGGCTGTAGCTGGTTGCATTGGAGCTCCAGTTAGTTGCATTGGGATTACAGGTGGTTGCACTGGGATTACAGGTGGTTACATTGGAGCTGTCACTGGCTGCATTGGAGCTGTCACTGCCTGCATTGGAGCTGCAGTGGGTTCCTCTCGGAGTTTGTATTGCACTGGAAATGATTGCGTGTCCAGGGGACCTCAGGTTCATTGGGTGCTTCAGTTTTCTGTTCCCAACACCATCACCCCCAGGTTCCAAATCCAGAAATCATCCCAACTTCAACTGGGAAGCTGGAGTGAAAACCCAGCCCGTAGAATAGAAAAGAAAGAGGTTTTATCAAGTCATACTGGATCACTGCAGCTCCAACAACACACGACACCATCCAGGACAAAGCAGCCCTGCTTGACTGGCACCCTATCCACATTCATTCACTCCCTCCATCACCAATACATGTATTGTATAATCCGCAAGAAACAATATTTATCACTATGTACTGATACAATAATAAATCAAATCAAATAAATAACATTATCAATGATTTAATGGAAGACCCTGATGGTTTATTGCACCATTGAGTTACAATTTAGGATAAAAGGAAGATGGAGATTTGTGGAGAGATTGCTCCTGATAATATTCACCCCTACCAGACATGGACTGTGAGGTTTGGGGCTGGAATTTATGATGTGTGCGTTCCTGTGGACATAATGAGTAAATTTGATTTGATTTATTATTGTCGCATGTATTGAGAAACAGTGAAAAGTGTTGTTTTTAGTGCTATACAGACAAAGTATACCATTCATAGAGAAGGAGAGGGTGCAGAGTGTAGTATTACAGTCATAGCTAGGGTGTAGAGAAAGATCAGCTTAATATATAGTAGGTCCATTCGAAAGTCTGACAGCAGCAGGGAAGAAGCTGTTCTTGAGTTGGTTGGTACGTGACCTCAGACTTTTGTATCTTTTTCCTGATGGAAGAAGGTGGAAGAGAGAATGTCCAGAGTGCATGGTTGGGGAGGGGTCCTTAATTATGCTGGCTGCTTTCCCAAGGCAGTGAAAGTGTAGACAGAGTCAGTGGATGGGAGGTTGGTTTGTGTGATGGATGGAGCTACATTCACAACCCTTTGTGGTTTTTTGTAGTCTTGGGGCAGAGCAGGAATCACGAAAAGAGCTTGAATCCATCAGCACTGGGTGCTGTTTATTGAAGGTGTTCACTCATTCACTGTCACATCTAAGACTGACCAATAGGGTCCCACACTGGGTGGAGTTATTGGCCCAAGGGGTCACCTGACCCATATTCTTAAAGGGGTAGTCCTCACCCCAAATCCCGACATAAATCCTGAAATTGGCCTCCAATCCACAGTTCTGTTAAAGATTCCTGCCAGGAAGCAGCAATGTTGGATCAGGATAACATTTGGGACAACTGCTGAAGATTCTCCCAGTGCTTAATGTTTTAACTGGTAGAGAGGCAGCACTGAGGGAACTGGGATAAAACACTGGCCAAGAGAGAGGGGAAAGGTTTCAGTTTAGACAGAATCCATCCTGCTCCTACAGTCAGCATCACGGTGTGGAACTCTGACAGACTCTGTTAGACTCAGTAAAGTTTTGCAACACCAATTTAAAATCCAACCAATTTATTTGATAGTAAATCCACGAGCTTTCGACACTATGTTGTGCCTTCGTCAGGCAAATGCAGTGTTCTGATCAGATCAGAACACTGCATTTGCCTGACGAAGGCACAACATAGTGTCGAAAGCTCGTGGATTTACTATCAAATAAATTGGTTGGATTTTAAATTGGTGTTGCAAAACTTTACTGAGTTTACCCCAGTCCAACGCCGGCATCTCTACATCATGACTCTGTTAGAGTCAGGTACAATTCTGTCACCAGCTGGCAATGCCACTCACTGCTCCACACTCAGCTTTTAACTCCCTGCTTCAGTAATTGTAAGATTCATTTCCATTCTGCCTTTGATGTGGGGACAGTTACAATTAAACTCACAAATCCTCAGCCAGCTCCACCCTAACTCTGGCTCCAGCCGTCTCTGTTTCTGAGGACACTGCAGTAATTCTGGGTTCTCAACACTCACACAGACAGTTGTTCTCAGACAGCCTGTTCACTCGCTGTCTTCACTCCTCCTCCAGCATCAAAAGCAGCAGAAAACAGACAGCGACAGAACTCATTTTAAATCAGCAACAAATAACATTTCCCTGCAGCATTGTGAGTTCAACCTTCCAATCAGTGCCACACACGCCTCCCCTCTTCCCTGCTTCCCCTCCCCCTCCTCTGTCCTGCACGCCCTCCCCCTCCTCTATGCTACATCCCTTCCCCCTCCCATCTCCTCCCCTGTCCACTCTCTCCTCTTCCCCTCCCTCTCCCCTCTCCTCCTTCGCTTCTCCTCTCTCCCCTCTCCCTCGCCTTCCTCCTCCCCTATCTCCGTTTCCCAATCCCAATCCCCATCCCTCCTCTCCCCATGGTACATCCGCTCTCCCTCTCCATATATCCCCTCCTATCACCTCCTCCCCTTATCCTCCCCATCCCTCTTTCCATCTACCACTCCACGCTTATTGCTCCCCCTGCAGCCCCCAGCTTTACATCCCCTACCTCCACATCACAACCCCCCCTTCTTTTCTCTGAAAATAGCGGCCACAATTTCCTCTGAGATGATGCGTGGGATGTTGATTTAATACCCACATCCGACAGTGCGGCACTCCCTCAGCACTGACCCTCTGACAGTGCGGCACTCCCTCAGCACTGACCCTCTGACAGTGCGGCACTCCCTCAGCACTGACCCTCTGACAGTGCGGCACTCCCTCAGCACTGACCCTCTGCCAGTGCGGCACTCCCTCAGCACTGCCCCTCTGACAGTGCGGCACTCCCTCAGCACTGACCCTCTGACAGTGCGGCACTCCCTCAGTACTGACCCTCTGACAATGCGGCGCTCCCTCAGCACTGACCCTCTGACAGTGTGGAACTCCCTTAGCATTGACCTTCTGACAGTGCGGCACTCCCTCAGTACTGACCCTCTGACAGTGCGGCACTCCCTCAGCACTGACCCTCTGACAGTGCGGCGCTCCCTCAGCACTGACCATGTGTCACTTTGTTGCAATGTTCAAAACTGCTTTTTCGAAAACACGCTTATAAATAGATTCCCGGAGTGAAGCAGGTGATGAATTGCCGTGCCAGTGTGTGCAGACATTTCAGAACAAACTTCAGATAGAGAAAGGAATTTGAGATTCCTGCTATGATTTTATAGAGTGATTACTGCCCAGCTAGACCTTAACATCTAGAATTCCAACGTGAAATCCCTCTGTCTCTCTATCCGTCTCTATTCCTTTAAATCGCTCCTTAAACCCAATTCCTTCGGCCAAGCAATAGCGTCCCGACCCAAATATTTCCTCAGTGTCAAATCATTGGATCATAGAAACTCTACATTGCAGGAGGAGGCTATTCAGCCCATCGATTCTGCACTGACAGCAATCCCACTCCAGGCCCTATTCCACAACCCCACGCATTTACCCGGCCAATCAACCTAACCCACCACATCTTTCAGGCTGCTCGGGGGAAACCCACACAGACACAGGGAGAATGTACAAACTCCACACAGACAGTGACCTGAGCCAGGAATTGAACCTGGATCCCTGACGCTGTGATGATCGCTCTTGTTTGATGTTCGCTCCCATGAAACCTGTTGGGGTGGATTACTGTTTTGGAAAGGTGCTACATAAATGCAGGTTGCTGTTGTTGTCAGTCAGCTCCACAGACCCAGGAAAGCTGAGGACCTACAGCAGGTGGCACACTGTAATACCCCTTGCTGCACAGTGGGGTACAGCCCCCTGCTTCTGAGGGTTACTTTGTGACCCTGCTCGCTCTGTAATACCAGCTTCAGTACGACCAAGTCGCACTCATGGGTAAATGCTCCCGACAAAGTACACAGAGTCTGCTCCCAAACGAAACAGTTTTACTGACTGCACACTGACATTTCACAGAGATTAATTTCATTGCAATTTGCAGACGATAGGTGGATGTATCTGAGCCGAGTGCTGGGAAATTATCAGCTAATAAACCACACCCTGAACAAGAATTACCGTGAAGCTTTAATGAAGCATTCCTAACTCCCATCCTCACACAATTCCATTTAATATTTAAAATGCTGTACTCTCGACAGTAGAAGCTTTTGTTTAAACAGAGCAACTGCTACAAGCGGCTAAAACAAAACCCATGGGGGCACAGTGATTAGCGCTGCAGTCTCACAGCACCAGGGACCCGAGTTTCGTTCCCAGCTCAGGTCACTGTCTGTGTGGAGTTTGCACATTCTCCCCGTGTCTGCATGGGTTTCCTCCAGGTGCTCTGGTTTCCTCCCACAGTCCAAAAAGGGATGAGTTGGGATTGGCTATGGCATATAGCTTCTTAATTTTATTATTCACTCCTGGGACATGGCATTGCTGGCTGGGCCACCATTTATTGCCCATCCCTAGTTGTCCCTGGAGAAGGTGCTGTGAGCTGCCATCTTGAATCGCTGCAGTCCACGTGTTGTGGGTTGACCCACAATGCCGAAAGGAGGGAATTCCAGGATTTTGACCCAGTGACTGTGAAAGAACAGCAATATATTTCCAAGTTAGAATGGTGAGTGGCTCAGAGGGGAACTTGCAGGTGGTGGTGTCCCAATGTATCTGTTGCCCTTGTCCTTCTCGATGGAAGTGATCATGGGTTGGAAGGTGCTGTCTAAGGAACGTTGGTGAATTGCTGCAGTGTATCTTGTAGATAGTACACACTACTACTACTCAGCATTGGTGGTGGAGGGAGTGGGTGTTTGTAGAAGTGGTGCAATCAAGCGGGGCTACTTTGTCCTGGACGGTGTCGAGCTTTGAGTGTTGTTGGAGCTGCTCCCATCTAGGCAGTTGGAGAGTATTCCATCACACTCCTGCCTTGTGCCTTGTAGATGATGGACAGGGAGATTTAAGGATAAATATATGGGGATACGGAGTTAGGGCCTGGATGGGATTGTTGTCAAAGCAGAATTGATGGGCTGAATGGCCTCCTTTGGTACAGTGGGGATTCTATGGCTTGACAAGGATGCTGTGCACCATGAGTGGAACTTCCCTGCCCATTTCCACTGCTACTAACATCAAACTTATTGAAAATATAAAGGAGGCACAGTTTCCTATCAAATCTTAGTTTCATTTGTAAATACTGCATATTGCATTGATTTACTTCATTTATCTGATTCCATCTCAGTTCGACAGAGAGCCCCGTGTCACGAGCCTAACATCCTGGCTATAGGTGCTTAAATCCCAAGTCAGCTGCTAAAACCTGAATTAAATTAATAAAGAAATGTGGAATTGAAAACTAATCTCAGTAATGGTGACCATGAAACCATTGTCAATCATCATAAAAAACTTAATATCCTTTAGGGAAGGAAATCTGCCATCCTTACCTGGTCTGGCCTACATGTGACTCCAGAGCCACAGCAATATGATTGACTCTTCACTGCCCTCTGAAAAGGCCAAGCAAGCCACTCAGTTCAAGGACAATTAGGAATGGGCTAAAAATGTTGGCCTTTCCAGTAACACCCACATCTCATGAAAAAATATATTTGAACAATATGTTGGTATAGCTTGTGACTAGCACATGTTGATGGTTACAGGTTTATCCTCTGTACTCCACGTGTTTTAATATTCTAATGGATGTTTGGGCTAACTGTCAAGAATACATAATAAGACTCAACTGAGAGTCCAGAAATCCATTAGTCTGTTGAAACAGCTGAACCCCAGAGAAAACATTGCTTGATTGACAGTTCTGGCTCTCTGATCTGTGTTGTCAATTTCATGATATTTTGTTTACACCAGCGAACATTGCTGACCCTTGGTACAACTCTACGGAAAGTGCTGACAATGTTTATTCACTCATCTCCATAATGTGACTGACCAGATCAAGAACGCAGGGTACAAGGCTGTGACCTAAACCAGACCACACCGTTAAAACGTCCGAGTGGAAAGTGTAAACACTGAGATTGTGGTTGGGAATCTTGGAATCAAGTCCCAGCAGCCATTTTTAAAGAATCACAATGCCTGTGTGAAAATCCGTGACCAGTACCATCGAGAAGGACAAGGATTAGCAGATACCTGGGAACTCCACCACCTGGATGTTCCCCTCTATGTCACTCACCATCTTGACTTGGAAATAAATCACCATTCCTGCACTGTCGCTGGGTCAAAATCGTGGAAAACCCTTCCTAACAGCACTCTGGATGTACCTACATCACACAGACCACAGCAGCTCAAGAAGGCAGCTCACCACCACCTTCCCAAGGGGCAATAAATGCTAGTCTAGTCAGCGACACCCACACCCCGGGATAACATTTAAAAAAGAATGATTGGTTTCAGGAAGAATTCTAACAGACAGGAATGCTGGAGACTGAAGTTATCCATATCCCAATGCCAGGATGGAGTGGTGGGAAATCCTGGAGCCCTGGACTTGGCCTTAATACAATGTGCAAAGTCAGATTGCCACATTATTTCGGGGTCTATAGTGCCACGTTTGTGTTCATTAACACCCCAAACTGCTTCGCTTCAACAGGAATAATAAGAGCAGCTTTGTATTCAGCGCTGACTCCTCTCCCTCCTACACACTGCTATCAGTCCCCATTGGTTGCTGATATGTTGCTTTTGGCCAGCTACCCTGAACAGCCTGACTCTCTCTCAGCTCTCGTGTTGACATCAGCAGCAATAGAAACAAACGATTGTTGGTGACTGGGAAGAGTTTGTGGCTGATCGGGAATTAACATATCCACGGACACAGAGAGAGAGAGAGAGAGTTTGGATTCTAGAGAAGGAACAAGTTCACTGTTTCTGGCTCCATGAGAGAGTTAGATTTTTAATTTGCTGAATGACAGTCTGACAGTGTTGATATGTCATTATTTAGGGAATGGATTGGGAGAAACTATCTCCTTTTGGCGTAACTTCATGGTGGGAGATAAAGGAGAGATGTCCGAGAAAGATTCTTTACTCAGAGAGTGGTTGGGGTGTGGAATAGATTGCCTGCTGTGATAGTGGAGTCAGAGACTTTAGGACCTTTCAAGCGGTTTGGATAGGCACATGGAGCACATCGGAATGATAGGGAGTGGGATAGATTGCTCTTGGGTTTGGACATAGCTCAGCACAACATCGAGGGCCGAAAGGCCTGTACTGTGCTGTACTGTTCTATGTTTCTATGTTTATGTTATTTGTAAAGGATCGGGAACGAGAGGGCACAGATTTCATGATTCACAAAAGAAGCAAATGTGGTCTGTGAAAAGAAACTTTTTCACCCAGTGAGTGCTGGGGTCTGGGACGCGCTTTCAGGAAGTGTGGTGGAAGCAGGTTGAAGTTTGCCGGATTGGCCATGCTAAATTCACCCTAGTGTCATGGGAATTAGTGAAGTAAATACTTGGGGTTATAGGAGTAGAGCCTGGGGGAGATTGTGGTCGGTACACTCAATGGGCCGAATGGTCTGCTTCTGGACTGTAGGCATTGCACAATTAGATGAATCGAGGCACGCTAGAGGTCATTAGCTGATTATTTATAGAGAAACAATGTGCCAGACGTGGGGAAAAGGCAGGGAAATGGCACAAAGCCCTTCAACACTGTCACAGTGCTGTGATTATTGAGGAAATGAACCATCTCATCCAGCAGCCCATCCTTTAGAATTCCCCTTTCACAAGAAAGTGTCTAAATCGCTTTTAAAAAATCCATTAGAGGAGGTGCTGACCTTTTCAGTGAGGCATTGAGGTGAACCCCATTTCCACAGCTGGTTCTACACCTGTCCATCTCCAACGCATTTCAGCGGAGCCAGAGACTGTGACCAATCACATAGAGCGACCCTGAGAGGTGACAATGACTCACCAATGGGATTTAAGGCAGGATGTAAAGATGCCGGCATTGGATTGGGGTGGTAAGAACTCAGTAAGAATTTAGCAACACCAATTTTTAATCCAACCGATTTATTTGATAGTAAAATTGCGAGCTTTCAACACTCTCGTGTCTTCCTCAGGCAAATGCAGTGTTCTGGTCTGGAGCAGGGAAATCTGACAAAGATCCTCTCGTTGTCCTGAGCCCAGCTGATAGAGCGTTGAATTGCTTCCTCACTGTTCGATGGTCTATTGCATCACATGATGCTGGACTCATCGATTGATAGTTCCGACGTGCCACAGCAAAAAACTGCTCCGACCTTCTCAGGAGACAAACCCGGGACAGAGCATCCTTCACTGTCATGTCCGGTGTCTGTCTCCTGAGGAGGTTGGTACAATTTCTCGCTGTCAAAACTGCCAACAGGTGGGTCGAGCGATATATCCCGTTCTCACGAGGGCTTATTTCAGCGATACACATCTGCTCAGTTCCTCCCCACCTGAGCAGATCCTGTGTATACGGAGAACTGAGCACCACATTCTCACTGGCTGTGACACCAGGGCAGGAGCTGCTGGAGAATCCCAGCCTCTATCCAGCTAGAGAACAGGTTCATCTTAACCAAAACATCCAAGTTTTACAAACCCAAAAAGGCCAATGACATTACAGTTACAATTGCTAGAGTTGTGTGCTGAGTGGGTTAGCACAGACGTCGTGGGACAAATGACCTCCTTCTGTGCTGTAACCATTCTATGGTTTAATGACTATCCACAGAGCATAGAACATAGAACATAGAACATTACAGCACAGAACAGGCCCTTCGGCCTTCGATGTTGCGCCGACCAATATAAAAAGCAATGCCCCTCCAAACTAAACCATTCCCTTCTCTTCCATATACTTATCAACTAACCTCTTAAACGCCACCAAACTTGGCGCATCTACAACTGCTGCAGGCAGGGCATTCCACTCCCGAACCACCCTTTGGGTAAAGAACCTGCCTCTGATATCCGTCCTATAACTATCACCCCTTAATTTAAAGCTGTGTCCCCTCGTGCTAGCTTTCTCCATCCTAGGAAAAAGGCTATCACTGTCCACCCTATCTAAACCTCTAATCATCTTATATGTTTCGATCAGGTCCCCTCTTAGCCTCCTCCTTTCTAACGAAAACAACCTCAAATCCCTCAGCCTCTCCTCATAAGACCTGCCCTCCATACCAGGCAACATCCTGGTAAACCTCCTCTGTACCCTCTCCAATGCCTCCACATCTTTCTTATAATGTGGGGACCAGAACTGCACACAATACTCCAAGTGCGGCCGCACTAGAGTTTTGTACAGTTGCAACATGACGTTGCAGCTCCAAAATTCAATCCCCCTACCAATAAAAGCCAAGACTCCATATGCCTTCTTAACAACCTTCTCCACCTGACTGCCTACTTTCAGGGATCACAAAGCAATGTGATTGGAACTGACATAAGGAGGAAATCCTGGTATTGGACAGGCCAAGTGGGAACCTCTGGATCCTGTGTGACTGGGAGGGAAGAGCGGGAGGATTTTCCCAATTGGAGAGGCACAGAATCATAAACAGGGAATGGGATTATGTCTCAGGAAGGGGTGTATGAAGTTGATTAGAGGGTGATTAACAACAGCTAATAGATAAGAAAGCCCCAAAGTGATTCACTCCAGTTGTATTCACCTCCCTGCTGCACGCACTATAGCACTGCAGTAATACATTACCAGGAAGGCTTGTCCACTTCCGTGTTCATTCCTTGATTTGGGTTATGTCAAGGAATCCCAGCCAAAGCCAGAGGATGAATGCTGCAATTGGGTTCAATATCCTCGGACTGGGTAGGGAATGACTGGAATCTTGCTCCTGGTCACTGTCGGTACAGGAAGGAGCACCAGGGCAAGATTGAATCTGGCTGAGATATAACCCACACCACCCTCTTCCCCTGGGTAGGGCCCTGGGGAGTGTTGAGGAACAGAGGGATGTAGGAATTCAAAACAATATTTCATTGAAAGCGCCGTCACAGTGAGACAGGGTGGTGAAGAAGGTGCTTTGACATCTAGGCTCGAAACATTAGCTCTTTTCTCTCCTTACAGACGCTGCCAGACCTGCCGAGATTTTCCAGCGTTTTCCTTTTTGCTGAAGAAGGTGTTTAGCAGATTGGACCTCATCAGTGAGGGCATTGGGTACAGGAGCTGGGACATTCCATGCCAGTTAGATTGGTGAGGCCTCTCTTGGGGTATTGTGTACAGTTTTGGTCACCCTGTTACAGGAAAGACATTGATAAACTGGGAAGAGTGCAGAGGAAATTTACAAAAGGTGTGGCCAGGAATTAATTGGCCCTGAGTTATAGGGAGTGATTGGTCAGGCTGGCACTTCATTCCTTGGAGTGTAGGAGAACGAGGGGTGATCTTCCTGAGGTGTATAAAATCTTGAGGGGCATCGATAGGATGAACGCACACTGTCTTTTCCCAGGGAAAGGGAATTGAAAACTAGATAGTAAAGGTTAAAGGTGAAAGGGGAAAGATTTAAAAGGGAAGGAAACTTGTTCACACAGAGGATGGTCTGTGTATGGAATGAGCTGCCAGGAGTGATGTAGAGGCAGGTTCAATAACAACATTTAAAAAGCATTTGGATAAGTAATTGGATGGGAAAGGATTAGAGGGATATTGGGCAAAGGTGGGCAACTGGGACTAGCCGAGAGGACAGCATGGTCGGTATGGACCAGTTGGGCCGAAGGGCCTGTTTCCATGCTGTGTTACTCTATGTCTTCATGACTTTATCGCTGAAGATTGCTAACCCATGCGAGCCTCACACACAACAGGCAACCATTTTTAAAAAGGAGCTGGAGGAAACCAGGTCTGTACACTCCAGAGTGAGTTAGGAAGGATGGGCGAGGGGGGAGGGGGGGTCTCAAATCACCTACACGTGACATCAATCACACAGAACATGTCACAGAGCAGAACAACCTCAATTCTCACTCTCCCAAATGACTGCTTGCTGAATAATCAGACATCCCTCTGTCGATGCAACAGACAATATGTTTACAAGCCAGAAGGTGAGAAGGTGATGTAAATGTAGTTATGGAGAACACTGAGGTACAGGGTAGCAAACTGGAAGGTATCGAAGTAGATAGGGAGGATGTGCTGGATATTCTCGAGGGTTTGAAGTTGGATAAGTCCCCTGGGCCGGACGGGATTTACCCTAGGATTCTCTGGGAGGCAAGAGAGGAGATTGCAGAGCCTCTGGCTCTGATCTTCAGGTCGTCATTGGTTACGGGTGTGGTTCCGGAGGACTGGAGGATAGCGAATGTGGTCCCGTTGTTCAAGAAGGGGAAGAGAGACCTTCCAGGGAATTATAGGCCAGTGAGTCTTACTTCTGTGGTGGGCAAAGTGTTGGAGAGAATAATTAGGGATAGGATTTATAGTTATTTAGAGAGTAATGAATTGATTGGAGATAGTCAGCATGGTTTTGTGAAGGGTAGGTCGTGCCTTACTAACCTCATTGAGTTTTTTGAAAAAGTGACTAAGGAGGTGGATGGGGGTAAGGCGGTTGATGTGGTATATATGGACTTTAGTAAGGCGTTTGATAAGGTGGCCCATGGAAGACTTCTGCAGAAAATGCAGATGTATGGGATAGAGGGTGATTTAGCTAATTGGGTTAGGAATTGGCTAGCAGATAGAAGACAGAGGGTGGTGGTTGATGGGAGATATTCATCTTGGAGTTCGGTGACAAGTGGTGTACCTCAGGGGTCTGTTTTGGGGCCCCTGCTGTTTGTAATTTTTATAAATGATCTGGATGAGGGTATTGAAGGATGGATTAGTAAATTTGCAGATGACACTAAAGTCGGTGGAGTGGTAGATAGTGAAGAGGGGTGTTATAGTTTGCAGAGGGACTTGGACAAGTTGCAGAGCTGGGCCGAGAGGTGGCAAATGGAGTTTAATGTGGAAAAGTGTGAGGTAATGCACTATGGCAGAAATAATAAATGTGTAGAGTATAGGGCAAATGGTAGGATTCTTAGTAGTCTAGATGAACAGAGGGATCTTGGTGTGTATGTGCATAGATCCCTGAAAGTAGGCAGTCAGGTCGAGAAGGTTGTTAGGAAGGCATATGGAGTCTTGGCTTTTATTGGTAGAGGGATTGAATTTCGGAGCCGCAACGTCATGTTGCAACTGTACAAAACTCTAGTGCGGCCGCACTTGGAGTATTGTGTGCAGTTCTGGTCCCCACATTATAAGAAAGATGTGGAGGCATTGGAGAGGGTACAGAGGAGGTTTACCAGGATGTTGCCTGGTATGGAGGGCAGGTCTTATGAGGAGAGGCTGAGGGATTTGAGGTTGTTTCGTTAGAAAGGAGGCGGCTAAGAGGGGACCTAATCGAAACATATAAGATGATTAGAGGTTTAGATAGGGTGGACAGTGATAGCCTTTTTCCTAGGATGGAAAAAGCTAGCACAAGGGGACACAGCTTTAAATTAAGGGGTGATAGTTATAGGACGGATATCAGAGGTAGGTTCTTTACCCAAAGGGTGGTTCGGGAGTGGAATGCCCTGCCTGCAGCAGTTGTAGATGCGCCAAGTTTGGTGGCGTTTAAGAGGTTAGTTGATAAGTATATGGAAGAGAAGGGAATGGTTTAGTTTGGAGGGGCATTGCTTTTTATATTGGTCGGCGCAACATCGAAGGCCGAAGGGCCTGTTCTGTGCTGTAATGTTCTATGTTCTATGTTCTATGTTCTATTACATTTCAGTTTTGCACTGAGCAACTTTTTTCAACTGAAGAAAATACCCGTAACTCTCCAGTGGAAAAAAGTCCAATTCTCCACTTCCTGTTATGTTAGAGGATCGAGGAGTTCCAGCCAATGATTCTATGGAGCACCAGGATGGGCAATTTGCCAAGAACAATAGGCTGGATGTACCCAGGTATCCCCTGTAACATACACTCTGAAGCACTTTAGTAAGTTGCTAACTGTAATCCGAGAAAGAGGAAAACTGAAATAAATATTGCAATGGATTTACATTTTGTAGAAGGAAATATTTGTGTTTCCGATTGTGAAAGAAATCTGAAATTTTTCATCATCTTTCCAAAGCTCACCTTCAGGATTTGTGTAACTTTAACAATTTTCTTCAGTAATATTTTCAACCCCCCCCTACACCCCTTCCATAGAATCATAGAATCCCTACCAGGTAGAAGGAGATTTTATCCTACAGGTACTTTGGTCCACCTTGTTGTCTAACGAGGGGCATACACACAATGGGTTGTGAGAGGGCTGCTCTTGGATTTTTCAAGAGTAACCTAGTGCTTCACATGGTTAGTGTACACTTGACCTGGACCATTTGATGGGCAACACGACAGCTCAGTGACTATCACTGTGCTGTGCAGATACATGGATTTGGGCCTGTGTCTGTGGGAGTTTGCGCATTCTCCCCGTGCTTGCGTGGGTTTTCTCCGGGTGCTCCGGTTTCCTCCCACATCCCAAAGATGTGCTCTTAGGCTAATTGGCAAAACAAATTCTCCCTAAATTGTCTCAAATTTGGTTTTTAATCCATAGATCTATAAACATGGGCAGGGATCGCGGGTAGATGTGGGAACATCGGGGTGGCGGCGCAGGCTCGTTGGGCCGAAGGGCCTGTTTCCCATGCTGTTTTGTTCTTTGTTCTTTGAGACCATTCAGCCCATCAGTTCGCACCAACAACAATCCCACCCAAGCTCTATCCCCGTGACTCTACATATTTATCCCACTAATCCCTCTAATCTACACACTCTGGGACACCAAGGGGCAACTTAAGACGGCCAATTCACTTAACCAGCACATCTTTCGGACTGTGGGAAGAAACCCACACAGACACAGGAAGAATGTGCAGACTCCGCACAGACAGAGACCCAAGTCGGATATTGAACCCAAGTCCCTGGTGCTGTGAGACAGCAGTGCTAACCACTGTGCCATCGCGCTGTCCGTCTCGAAACAAAAACAAATATCGGAAAATGCTGTGACTTTGTGATTAAGTGTCAGCATCATAGAATAGTTGAAGTTTGCACTTCAGGGCAGATTGGGTTTTGGGGTCCAGATTTCCAGCTGCTGACACCCCTCAGCCCCTCACTCCAGGCAGGAAGCGCTGCCTCAGACAACTCACTCAGCACCGTGAGCCTAACACTCCCAGAGTCTAGGCCCAAGTAAGTGCAGTGGGTCTCACAACAGGGAGGGGAGGTGAGGGATGGGGAGAAGGGATCTCGCTGTGGAGGCAAGTGAAGGGAGGGAGTGGGGCATGCACTGGGGGGTCATTGAGCAGCTAATAATTGTTCTCTTAAGAATGTTAATAGGGGGTGGGTGCAAACCCTAAGCCCAATTGTAGATGGATGACAGGGTGGCACCCCTCCAATCCCACCACCTCCCCCCCCACCCCTCCCCAGAACTCCCTACTGACAAACCCAGCAAGCAATCGTTAGATTCTACCCGAAAACTTCAACACAACTGTCCAGCCAGACACCTCAGTGCTGTACTGGCGGGGGGGAGCTGCAGTGTCAGGGGTGCTGTCCTTTGGATAAAATGTTAACCTGGGGATGCCTCTGTCCCCTCAGGTGGGGGTAGGAGATCCCAAGGCATGGTCTTAAAATAAAGCAGTGTGAGTTCTTCCCAGTCTCTGAGTTTACAATGTGTAGACCATGAGGCTGGGATTTTCCAGCTATGTTCACCCTCAGACCGGAAGGTCCCACCGGAGGTCAATGGACCTTTACATGATCAGCAACATCACCCCTCGCCCCCTCACCTTCCCACCCATCCCGTGGTAGGCAGGATGGTAAAAATCTCACAACACCAGGTTAAAATCCAACAGGTTTATTTGGTAGCACAAGCTTTTGGAGCGCTGCTCCTTCATCAGATGAATCAGTGCCGCCAACATCCTGTGAATGAATAAAAAAAAACAACCAAGATCTTGCTGGAGGGTTTTGCTGAGATGGGCTCTTAAGAACTTAAGAAATAGGAGCAGGAGTAGGTCATCCAGCCCCTCGAGCCTGCCCCGCCATTCAATAAGATCATAGCTGATCTGAAATGGATCAGTTCCACTTTCCCCCCATAACCCTTAATTCCCTTGTCTATCAGAAATCTATCTACCTGTGACTTAAATATACTCAGCGAGGTAGCTTCCACCACTTCAATAGCTAGAGAGTTCCAGAGACTCACCACCGTTTGAGTGAAGAAGTTCCTTCTCAACTCCGTCCTAAACTGCCCCCTCCCTCCCTTATTTTGAGGCTGTGCTCTCTAGTTCTGCTATCCTTTCTAAGCGGGAAGAATCTCTCTACCTCTTCAGGTGTGTAAGGTTCTCTGGTGACTGGCTGCACCTGACAAAGGGAGAAACCTCGAAAGCTTGTGTGAGTTTACTATCAAATAAATCGATTGGACTTAAACCAGGTGTTGTCAGACTTCTGACTGGCTGCAGACACATTGTGCTTTGTTCTGATTGGGAGTGACTTGAAATAAATCTATTCATTTTCCCAAACAGTCATCAATCCTAATTTCCCATTATCTGAGCTCTGTCTCACAATTAGATTCCGAATAGTCGCTGTGAAATACTTGTGACGTTTTATTAAGTGGAAGGTGCTATATCAATGCAGATTGTAAGGAGTGAGGGAGCCCCCATCCCCTGGTTATACCGTCTCTCCCTCAGTCTTGCTGAAGCGTTACCATTCAGTCTCAGCCTGGACTTCCTGCCCACAGGGCTCTACATCTTCGTGAAGTGATTCAGAGAAGTGAAGGTTTTCGAATGATTGTGTTCTAATTATGTCAGGCCAAGGAGCTGTGAGATTTCCAACATTGCGCCACCCCCTCTCTTCCCCACCCTGAACGGGAAGCTGCCTCTGACAACTCATTCAGAAAATAAGGTGCCCTAAAAAAAAGCTGTATGGTGAATGGGGCAGAGGGCTGGATGTTACACTTCCCCACCAGTGATGTATAAAATCCAGGAGGTGGGTCGTCTAACACTGTAACTACACCCCCCCCCCCCGCCACGATCTGTCTGAAACGGGGTTGGGGGGTGGGGGGGGTGGGGATGTGTGTTGGACACCCACCTCTATTGTGCCTATTGAGAGGTTCATTAATGACCACTTCCAAGTTTCGTCCTGCCCCCACCCCAATAATTTTCACACTGTGTGAGGTTGACAGCTTCACCTGCTGTTGACCAAGGAGGACAGAAACCCCTTTTGAAGACCTGTCCCCCACCAAAGTTCATCCTGTTCCTTTTCATCCTCCCCCTGCCCTTCACCCCACAATCCCCTCCCCCTCCCCCTCCCCACCTCACCGAGATCCCCAAACCCAAACCCAGCTGGGCTTTCCCATTATGGTGGGAGCTGCTTGTAATCCCAGCCTTGGCCATCACAGCTGGGTGGTGCTGCTGAGCTGATGCATTGGCCACTCACTCTCTTTGTCCTGGGATAGGGGGTCAGGAGGGAGGGGTGGGGGTCTGGTCATCCGGGGAACTGTTAAATCGTGCCCATGGATAGGGTGGCAAGGTGGGGGTCACCGTGCCCAGAGTGATCAGGAGATTGAAAATCAGTTTGAAGTTTAACGTTTATTAATTAGTCACAGGTAGGCTTACATGAACACTGCAATGAAGTTACTGTGATAATCCCCTAGTCGCCACACTCCGGCACCTGTTCGGGTACACTGAGGGAGAACTTAGCATGGTCAATCCACCTAAGCAGCACGTCTTTCAGGTTGTGGGTGGAAACCGGAGCATCCAGAGGAAACCCACGCAGACACAGGAAGAATGTGCAGACTTCACACAGACAGTGACCCAAACCAGGAATTGAACCCGGGTCCCTGGAACTGTCGTAGCCATACTAACCACTGTGCTGCCCTTCTGCAATCGCATTGCTAAGAAAAAGTCTGATCTTTTAATAGTTTGCAAAGTTTAGTTGGAGCTCCTTTATAACACACTGATAAAGCCCTCCTGCTTCTGTAACGCTTCCTGTCCTGTGTTATAGTAACTGAAACTCAACATGGATTGGGGGGCAGGGCAGGGTCGGGGGGGGGGGGGGGGGTGCGTGGTTGCTGTTGGACAGCCCATTTCTATTGTGCCTATTAACTGAATACTGGACAGCACAAAGTTACGGCTATATGTAGAAAGAAGAGTGAAAACAGGTAAATACGTTTACTGTGAAAAATGTCACCAGTCTGGATGGACACTGAATTCTGCTGTAGACCATCCTCAGCAGCCTGTGGACCATCCTCAGCAGCCTGTGGACCATCCTCAGCAGCCTGTGGACCATCCTCAGCAGCCTGTGTCAGTGAAAAGAAGCTGCTACTGGAATAAAGACAGTAAGAAGACTCATAACACCACGTTGAAGTCCAACAGATAAAACACCTGAAGAAGGGTCAGTGTTCCGAAAGCTAGTGGCTTGTGCTACCAAATAAACCAGTTAGACTTTAATCTGGTGTTGTGAGATTTCTTACTGTGTTAATGCAAGTCCAATGCCGGCTTCTCCACATCATGGACGATAAGGGCAGCACGGTGGCACAGTGGTTAGCACAGCCTTAGAGATCTGGGTTCAATTCCTGCCTTGAGTTATTGTCTATATGGAATCATAGAATCCCTACGCTGCAGAAAGAGGTCATTTGGCCCATCGAGTTTGCACCGACAACAATCCCACACAGGCCCCCATAAAGTAAAGTTTATTTATTAGTCACAAATAAGGCTTACATTAACATTGCAATGAAGTTACTGTGAAATTTCCCTAGTCACCATAGTCCAGCATCTATTTGGGTCAATGCACCCTAGCCAGCACATCTTTCAGAATGTGGGGGGAAACCAGAGCGCCCGGAGGAAACCCATGCAGACACAGGGAGAATATGCAAATGCCACACAGACATGAATCAAATGCCAGGTCCCTGACTCTGTGAAGCAGCAGTGCTAACAACTGAACTGCCATGTCATCCCTATCTCCATAATTCCACATTTTACCCTCCTGAACCTCCTGACGAGAGGGATTAGGTGGATTGGCCAGGGTAAATTTGTGGAGTTGTGAGGATATAGGGTAGGGGTGAGGGCTTGGGTAAAATACTGTGTCAGAGAGATGGACCTCCTGCACTGCAGGGAGTCTATGATTCTATGGAGGAGTGGATAGGGCTGGGCCAAACCGCCTGTCTCTGTGCTGTGCCATATGAAATTGTTACAGATGTGGGATTAATCCGGACTATGATTTGACATTTAACAGTGGGACTAAGACTAGAGATACATTACCAACAGCAAGAGGCAGATTCATTAGTTCATCTCAAAGCTTCTACACATGTTGGGATCACATGATTAGGCTAATCTAGGCCATGTTAATTATAGACTGTTTCTGAATGGTGTCTGTGTGAGCAGTAACTAACTGTCTGGGAGGCTGAGGCCAGTTTTTTAAAGTTTGATGTTTCTAATCCTGAAGATTATTTGACATGGAACATTTTTGAAAAGTGATTTTTTTTTCCCCTGTAGCTTTGGGTGACATCAGGCCTGAGGAAAGAAGTCTAGGTACAAATGAGATTAGCCTGACCCAGCTCCTGGTCTCGGAAATGGGTTAGAGCACCGTATGCTAGTTATTTAAACTGATGGACAGGAAATTGGACATTACCTTCAGAGATCTGAGACCTCTTCCACTCTGTCTGCACTCACACAATCCCAGTTCAGGTGTATTGTTGCTTGGATGCAACATCTACATCAACAGGGAGGAAGTAGAAATGGTCGAGAGCTTCATGTTTGTAGGTGTTTAGATCACCAGTAACCTGCTCTGGTCCCCCAGGCCCACACGAGAGTTAAGAAAACTGACCAATGCCTCTATTTTCCCAGAAGGCTAAGGACATTTAGTATGTCGCTATGACTCTCACCAACTTTTGCAGATCGTACAATCCCTACAGTGCAGGCCCATCAAGTCACAATGCACTGACCACAATCCAACCCAGGCTCCATTCCCGTAACCCCATATATTTACCCTGCTAATCCCCCTGACATTAGGGCCTATTTAGCACAGCCAATCAATCTAACCCGCACAAATTTGGAGTGTGGGTGGAAACCGGAGCACCCGGAGGAAACCCACACAGACACAGGGAGAATGTGCAAACTCCACACAGACAGTGACCTGAGGCCAGAATTGATACAAAAGTAAGAGGTCATGTACCAACCGACTCAAGAACAGCTTCTTCCCTGCTGCTGTCAGACTTTTGAATGGACCTACTTCACATTAACTTGATCTTTCTCTACACTGTAGCGATGACTGTAACACTACATTCTGTACTGTCTCCATGAACGGTATGCTTTGCACAAGGAACAATACTTTTCACTGTGTACTAGTACATGACACTAATAAGTCAAATCAAATCACATATTTTCCAAGTGATGGCACCTTCAACAGTGTAGCACCCCTCAGTGCTGCCCTGGACTAAAAGTCTTGACTTTTGGACACAAATAGTTGTTCATGTTTAAACAGTGTTTAATGTGATACCTCACTGATTTCAAAGATCAAAGTAAAATCTGTAACGTGGTTGCATGAGATAAACATTAGTCCAAAATTGTATGTTTACCTAAGCACTTTTGATTTGATTTAATTTATTATTGTCACATATATTGGGATATAGCGAGATGTACTGTTTCTTTCATGTTATACAGACAAAACATACCATCATTAGCGTACATAGGGGAGAAGGAAAGGAGAGAGTGCAGAATGTAGTGTTACAGTCATAGCGAGGGTGTAGAGAAAAATCAACTTAATGCAAGGTAGCTCCATTCAAAAGTCTGACAACAGCAAGGAAGAAGCTGTCCTTGAGTTGGTTGGTATGTGATCTCAGACTTTTGTATGTTTTTCCTAATGGAAGAAGGTGGAAGAGAGAATTTCCGGGTTGCTTTATGTGAGTCTTTAGATAAGGACAGAATTATGAAAATTTGGGCAGTCTGGATGCCCTGATGGGAATAGTTGAAAGTCCAAATCATTAAACTGCAGCAGGTAAATGGTAAGAGCTCCTTCTTACAAAAAACAGGTGAGAATGCTGACCAGACATCTCCACACAAACCCAGCCAGTCAGTAGGAGCTAGACAGCAGATCTTAACAGAAAACATTTCATTAAACACCAATAAGGTTGAACGTTGGACTCGAACATCTCCTGTTCTTTCAAACTGAGAGGAGCCACAGTAAATATTCTGAATGTCAACAGTAAGTTCCATCAAAACAGAGCTGACAAGGAAATCTCCCGGTGTGCTGCGTTTCCAGTTCATTGGTTAAACTATTTTTCAGCATCTATGATAAATTCGATATCTTTGATTTACACAAAGTCTCTATGCACTCCCAGAATTCTTCCAGTATTCTATCTGACAAAATGGTAGGTTCCATAAACTGACCCCTGATCATATTTGGTAGGATGGTGTGTCAAAGGACTAACAACTAAGGACTATCAATTAATAAGAATGTTCAGCATATTATTACCATATGCTTCTGATCCACAGCAAAAGGAATCAACAACGTTCTGTCAGGCTAAAAATGGTGGTGGCATTTATTTATAACAATCAATAATTACACAGAAGCAGCAATCAACAATTAATTAGCAATACACTGTTTCATTTAACAGCAAATTAAACAGCCTCAAAAATAATTTTAAAAGGTCCTTTACAGAACATTATCATAGTCTTTGATCATTGTAACTTCAGTTTAACAGAATCATCCTGATATAGGGATATAGACGAATGAGGAAAGGAGAGAAGGTGATAGCAGTCGCGCTTGTGATGTTCCAAGCAGGTTGTAACACCTCAGACTAAACTGATTCTTTCGCAATAGGGGGGCAATCATGTTATTAACCAATTTTACCATTCGAGGAGATGGCAAACACCTAGTCATTGTGGTGAACTGATTATTTTTGACACTGAATTTAAACATCGTCTAAACTGTCACCTTCAGGAAGGCACCTTGAATACTCACCAGGTGTTTGCATGTTTGACAAGCACTTCCATAGCGGTAATAACGGATGTCAATCACCTGTGAAGATTTGGCTGAGAACAGAAGGTCATTTCTGGAAAAGCAAATTCTTCCAGAAAGTTTATTGTGTTATCCTTCACCCCCAAAAGATCTCACATCTTTCCCCATTTAGGAGTGGCAAAATATTTCCAAATCAGGGTGGTGAGTGATTTGTTGGGGAGTTTGCAGGTGGTGGTATTACCAGGTATCTGCTGTCCTTGTCCTTATAGATGGTAAAGGAATTTGGAAGGTGTGGTCGGAGGAGCTGTTGTGAGTCGCTGCAGTGCACCTTGTAGATGGTACACACATACATTTTTGTGTTGTTAATGGGGGAATATAGATAAGTTCACCCAGAGAACTCTGTGAGAAATGCCATGAGATCAGAGTCCTTTGAACAGCCAGGTGTGAATGAAGTATCATTTGAACCAGAACACCTCCAACAATAGTCAGAACCATGTCAAAGTATCAAACTCAGTTAAATGTTTGAGTCCCTAATAACATGAGCAAAGGGTAAACAGTAAGTATTTTACAAATGGAGCTCTTTAACTCTCTGACAGTATTGAACATATCACTAAAGAGATGGTACTAAAAAGTCCTCTGAAAGCCTACACAAGTTAGGATAACCTGCAAGATGAATTATAATCAGTTTCTATTTGCTTTTATGGAACTTGGGGATATGTTTTGAATTTGTTTTAAGAAAATCAATGCTTAATTTTTCCCACACAAGCCTTTGCTATCACAGAGTGTCCCACATCACAGAAACAGGCCATTTAGCCAAACTGGTGTATCCACACAAACTCATCTCACTGTTTTCCATCTCATCTACTCAACATCATCTATTCTCGTGTTTATCTCACTTCCCTTAAACATGCTGCTTAGGTTCCCTCCATGTGCTCCGGTTTCCTCCCCCAGTCCAAAGATGTTGCCATGTTAAATTGCCCATTAGTGTTGGGGAGGTCTAATTAGAGTTAATGCATGGAGTTATGGGGATACCACCTGGGTGGGGTTGTGGTTGGTGCAGACTCAATGGGCAGAATGGTCTCCTTCTGTACTGTAAGGATTCTATGTTTCCACGCTGGGTTGGGGAGTTGGTTATCTCAGTTGGCTGGATGACTGGTTAATGATGCAGAGCGATACCAACAGCAGGAGTTCAATTCCCATATAGGCTGTGATTATTCACGAGGGTCCTCCCTTCTCAACCTTGCCCCTTGCCTGAGATGTGGTCATGCTCTGGTTAAATCACCAGTAGCTCTGTGGTCATTTGGGACTTTGTTGACTTAACCTAAACTCGTTGGGTTATTTGCTTCATTAGTCTTTGTGGTAGTGAGTTCTACATTCTCATCACTCTCTATGTAAAGACATTACTCCTGAGTTCCCTTGGTGGGTTTATCGGTGACTATCTTACATCTGTAAACCCTAATTTTGAGCTTCCACACAGATTTCCACCCAAGTATTAGAAATAATCTTTTGTCCTTGTGTTTCAAAGCTTGGAATTTGACACAATGGAAATGGAAGTATTTGTAAACCATGGATCTTGACATATTCCCATAACCATCTGGGATCTCTGATCACCTATAACTCTGGCTATTCACATCCCCGATTTTAATCACTCCACAATCAGCCACCTCACCCCTAACCTCTGGAATTACCCCCCTAATCCTCTGTACTGAGGCTATCGGTCACCTCCCCTCACATCCACAAAGTTTGATAACACTTCTCTAAGCTGCCTGGGGATCTTTTACTACTTTACAGGTGCTATATAAATGCATGTTTCAGTTGTTGCATCTGAGAAAAAGCTGCTAAAACGTGGTCTTTGCTGTGCAATGCCAGCCTTGACTTGGGGCTGTGTCACAATCTACCAGCCCCAGTCACTTGTTCTTGTTGGTAGGCAGAAAGATCAGCGAGAGTTGATTTTAGTAGAAATCCCACCTCCCAAGTCTCCAATTCACAACATGACACATCTCACTGGCATCTTACAATTTCTATTTATACCAAATAATTGCTGAATGAATAAGCTGTGGAAAACTAACTTTGTATCGTGTCACAAGCTAGTGTGGACAATCACTTCCACTAACTGTTTTCCTTTTGTATATCCACTTTCAAAGGGGTTTGCATTACACTCTAAATCTTATATAAAGACTTAGTATTCCTGTGGGGAATGAGAATATTTTTACAGTGTTTGAGATTGTCCCTGTTGATATCTGGATGGGAACTCAGTAAGAATTTAGCAACACCAATTTATAATCCAACCGATTTATTTGATCGTAAAAAAGCGAGCTTTCGACTCTGTGTCTTCGTCAGGCAAATGCAGTGTTCTGGTCTGCAATAGCACACATCAGCACAGACAGTCAGAGATTGCTGATTAGAATGCGAATCCTTACATCTAACCTGCTATTCAAGTGTTAAAGTGGCTAACAATGTGTGTGAAGGGAATCACACATATTCTCCAACAATGCTCAGGATTCCCTTCACACACATTGTTAGCCACTTTAACACTTCAATAGCAGGTTAGATGTAAGGATTCACATTCTAATCAGCAATCTCTGACTGTCTGTGCTGATGTGTGCTATTGCAGACCAGAACACTGCATTTGCCTGACGAAGACACAGAGTCGAAAGCTCCCTTTTTTACTATCAAATAAATCGGTTGGATTATAAATTGGTGTTGCTAAATTCTTACTGAGTTCTTACCACCCCAATCCAACGCCGGCATCTGTACATCATGATATCTGGATGGACAGTTTATGGAGCACCTGTGTGTTCTGGGAAAAGTTTCACAATAATGTTATTTAGGAACTGGGAGATGGAATAAAATGAGAAGGCTGTTTGGGGGCTAGCACAGGTACGCGGGGCCCAATGGCCTGTCTCTGTGCTGTAAAACTCCGACTCAAGGAGCAGGATCTGAGAGAGCACAGAGATCTCATGCAGAAACTGTAGGTGCTTCAGACCATTGTTTCTGTTTTAACCCCCTCCAGACCACCTCCCGTTCCCGATGACATGCAGAAACCCCACCCAGAACACCCCCCAACAGACAAGAACCCTCTCCGACCTACCCCCCCTGAACAGGGGAAACCCCTGCGGACCGCCTGAGTGAATGAATGTGTATGTGTGTGTGTCTATCTGAGTCAGTGAGAGTCTGAGTGAGAGAGTGAATCTATGTTTCTATCTGAGAGATTGAATCTCTGTGTGTGTGTCTGTGTGTGTGTGTGTGTCTCTGTGTGTGTGTGTGTGTCTCTGTCTCTGTGTGTGTGTGTGTCTCTGTGTGTGTGTCTCTGTGTGTGTCTCTGTCTCTGTGTGTGTGTGTGTCTCTGTCTCTGTGTGTGTGTGTGTCTCTGTCTTGTGTGTGTGTGTGTCTCTGTCTCTGTGTGTGTGTGTCTGTGTGTGTGTGTGTGTGTCTCTGTCTCTGTGTGTGTGTGTCTCTGTGTGTGTGTGTGTCTCTGTCTCTCTGAGGGAGGAACAAACTTTGCTCTGTTACAATTGGTTAGGAGGATGGGATTTAATTGCAACGCTCTGCTGTTATTGGCTGGCTGTGCTGGGGATGCAGGCTGCTGATACGTCGGTGGTGTGTAGGGGCGGGGCCAAATGTCCGGAGGAGTCAATGAGTTATTCCGCAGTCCGTCAATCAGCGATCCCTGACCCTGCTCTAAGGGAGACTGTGTGTGTCCATAAAGAGAGAGACTGAGTGTGTGCATAAAGAGAGAGAGAGAGACTGAGTGTGTCCATAAAGAGAGAGAGAGAGACTGAGTGTGTCCATAAAGAGAGAGAGAGAGACTGAGTGTGTGCATAAAGAGAGAGAGAGAGACTGAGTGTGTGCATAAAGAGAGAGAGAGAGACTGAGTGTGTGCATAAAGAGAGAGAGAGAGACTGAGTGTGTGCATAAAGAGAGAGAGAGAGACTGAGTGTGTGCATAAAGAGAGAGAGAGAGAGACTGAGTGTGTGCATAAGAGAAGAGAGAGAGACTGAGTGTGTGCATAAAAAGAGAGAGAGAGAGACTGAGTGTGTGCATAAAGAGAGAGAGAGAGAACTGAGTGTGTGCATAAGAGGAGAGAGAGACTGAGTGTGTGATAAAGAGAGAGAGAGAGACTGAGTGTGTGCATAAAGAGAGAGACTGAGTGTGTGCATAAAGAGAGAGACTGTGTTAAAGAGAGAGACTGAGTGTGTGCATAAAGAGAGAGAGAGAGACTGAGTGTGTGCATAAAGAGAGAGAGACTGAGTGTGTGCATAAAAGAGAGAGAGACTGAGTGTGTGCATAAAGAAGAGAGAGAGACTGAGGTGTTGCATAAAGAGAGAGAGAGAACTGAGTGTGTGCATAAAGAAGAGAGAGAGACTGAGTGTGTGCATAAAGAGAGAGAGAGACTGAGTGTGTGCATAAAGAGAGAGAGAGAGACTGAGTGTGTCCATAAAGAGAGAGAGAGAGACTGAGTGTGTGCATAAAGAGAGAGAGAGAGACTGAGTGTGTGCATAAAGAGAGAGAGAGAGACTGAGTGTGTGCATAAAGAGAGAGAGAGAGACTGAGTGTGTGCATAAAGAGAGAGAGAGAGACTGAGTGTGTGCATAAAGAGAGAGAGAGACTGAGTGTGTCCATAAAGAGAGAGAGAGACTGAGTGTGTGCATAAAGAGAGAGAGAGAGACTGAGTGTGTGCATAAAGAGAGAGAGAGAGACTGAGTGTGTGCATAAAGAGAGAGAGAGAGACTGAGTGTGTGCATAAAGAGAGAGAGAGAGACTGAGTGTGTGCATAAAGAGAGAGAGAGACTGAGTGTGTGCATAAAGAGAGAGAGAGACTGAGTGTGTGCATAAAGAGAGAGAGAGAGACTGAGTGTGTGCATAAAGAGAGAGAGAGAGACTGAGTGTGTGCATAAAGAGAGAGAGAGAGACTGATGTGTGCATAAAGAGAGAGAGAGAGACTGAGGTGTGCATAAAGAGAGAGAGAGACTGAGTGTGTGCATAAAGAGAGAGAGAGACTGAGTGTGTGCATAAAGAGAGAGAGAGAGACGAGTGTGTGCATAAAAGAGAGAGAGAGACTGAGTGTGGCATAAAGAGAGAGAGAGAGACTGAGTGTGTGCATAAAAGAGAGAGAGAGACTGAGGTGTGCATAAAGAGAGAGAGAGATGAGTGTGTGCAAAGAGAGAGAGAGAGACTGAGTGTGTGCATAAAGAGAGAGAGACTGAGTGTGTGCATAAAGAGAGAGACTGAGTGTGTGCATAAAGAGAGAGAGAGAGACTGAGTGGTGCATAAAGAGAGAGAGATGGTGTGTTGGGGGAGAGAGACTGAGTGTGTGCATAAAGAGAGAGAGAGAGACTGAGTGTGTGCATAAAGAGAGAGAGAGAGACTGAGTGTGTGCATAAAGAGAGAGAGAGAGACTGAGTGTGTGCAAAAGAGAGAGAGACTGAGTGTGTGCATAAGAGAGAGAGAGAGACTGAGTGTGTGCATAAAGAGAGAGAGAGAGACTGAGTGTGTGCATAAAGAGAGAGAGAGAGAGTGGTGAGTGGTGCATAAAGAGAGAGAGAGAGACTGAGTGTGTGCATAAAGAGAGAGAGAGAGAGACTGAGTGTGTGCATAAAGAGAGAGAGAGAGAGACTGAGTGTGTGCATAAAGAGAGAGAAGAGAGACTGAGTGTGTGCATAAAGAGAGAGAGAGAGACTGAGTGTGTGCATAAAGAGAGAGAGACTGAGTGTGTGCATAAAGAGAGAGAGAGAGACTGAGTGTGTGCATAAAGAGAGAGAGAGAGGCTGAGTGTGTGCATAGAGAGAGAGTGGGTTTAGGAAGTGTGTATCTGAGTCTGACTGTGTATATTGAGAGTGGGTGTGTGTGAGTGCAGAGTGGGAGAGGCTTGTGGATAAGTTGCAGCTTTGCTGGGGAATGGGGTAGCCTCCCCCATTCCCAGGTTCCGCCTCACATTTTACATTGGATTAAAGAGAATCAGGAAGCACCGCCCTTCCCCACCCCCGGCTGCCTGTCCACCCGAGCCGGAGTGACCTGGAAAGGGTGAGTTGTTGTTAATGTCACCGTTCCGGGCAGGAGGGACGGGTACTGGTACCGGTGGAGTGGGATATTCTATATACACACCCACACCCAGACACACACACACACACAGAGATAGCGACAGACGCAGGGGTAGATACAGTGACATAGACAGGCAATGAGAGAGACAGTGACACAGGTCATGAGATACAGGCAGTGAGACAGATACACAAACTAAGATGCACAGTGACAAACACAAAAGCAGACACGTACAGAATGACACACAGACACACAGAATGTGACACACACACACACACACAGGGTAGTAGTTCATCCAGGGCTGTTTGATATTAGGGTCAGAAGCAGCAAGTTGTGTGTGTGAGAGATGCAGAGAGGGTGGGCGTGCTGCTGGAGACTGGTTTTGATGCCATTCAGAGAGGCTGCTGTTGGGAGTGTTTAATCCGCTCTGCCTGCACTTTGACAGAGGCAGTATCTCAATCTGTTTCCCTTCAAACCCTCTCTGTGCCTTCGGACTGGGGACTGGACGGACAGTCGTTAAGCTGCTCATTTTCCTCTGTTCTGTGTTTGAGTTAAACTGTCATCTTTAACATTTGGAAAAACTTGTGGTTTGATTTATTTACGATTGTGTAAGGGGGCCGTGTTAAGGGTCCTTGTCGAAGAAAGTTCGAGATTTTGCCACCGAGTTGAATTGGGAAGTTCCACCTTTCTCTGCAATTATAAACAGTTTGATTTTTTTTTTAGCCCGAGACTGTGACAGAGGAATTGTAGAGAAGAGATTAACTTCTTTCCAAGTTGAAGTCTGATAGATTGATGGTGAAATAATTGACAGCAGCTCGGTTAATTGACAACTGTTCCATTACAGCAGTGTAAACTGATATCTTTGTATTATCACAGTTTAATGATTCACCCACTACCTGTAACAATTTCCTGTCTAACATCTTACATGGTAGCAAGGCAGTAGAGTTTGGTGCAGTTTGAAAAACTTTTTCAATCAACTAAGTTGTCAAATAACTAACTTGAGAAAGTGTTTTTACCCGTGGTGATGTTAGTGACCTTTATTTAAAAGTTGTCCAGCTAGCTGAGGATATCACTGTTTTCAAATATTTGTCCAGCGTTACCACCACAGTGTTAAACTTTTGTGCAGTCATTTAGTATGACTTAACTTTGATTCTACCAGCCACAGTATCCAGTCTAGTGCTTCTCAACACCACTCTCATAAAATCCCTACAGTGCAGAAAGAGGCCATTCAGCCCATCAAGGCTGCATCGACTCTCCAACAGAATATCTCACCCAGGCCGTATCCCCATAACCCCACGTATTTACACCCCTAACTTGCACATCTTGGGACATTAGGAGCAATTTAGCACAGCCAATGCAACGAACCACATTTTTCAGACTGTGGGAGGAAACCGGAGCACCCGGACGAAACCCATGCAGACACAGGGAGAATGTGCAGATTCCATACAGACAGTGACCCAAGCTGGGAATTGAACCCAGGTCCTTGGCGATGGCAATGCTAACCACTGTGTTGGTTTGTTTATTTATTAATCACAAGTAGGCTTACATTAACACTGCAATGAAGTTACTATGAAAATTCCCTAGTCATCACACTCTGTTCAGGTACACTGAGGGAGAATTTAGCATAGCCAATGCACCTAACCAACATATTTTCGAACTGTGGGTTGAAACCGGAGCACTCAGGAAATCCACGCAGACACAGGAGGAATGTGCAAACCCCACAGACACTGACCCAAACTGGGGATCAAACCCAGGTCCCTGGCGCTGTGAGGCAGCAGTGCTAACCACTGCTGGTGGTATGTCCAACACTTTGTTGGTCTATATATCTCTCGCCCTGACCTATCCTAGTTCTGCTATCCCTTTCTTACTCTATAATTCTGTACATTTCTTCCTTCCTTCTGTTATCCAAAACATTAACTCTGTCTCTCAGCATGGAGACTGCCAGAGCTGCTGAGTTTACTCAGTGCTTTGTTTTTATTTCCAATACTTAGTTTCCATCGCATGCTAGGCACTCAGGTTGTCCTCTCTGTTTGATGTGAATGCTACCCATTCAAATGGGGAACTAACTGTTCTACAAAGCTCAACCTCATTCCCCACACACCAAGCAGATCTGGTAAAGAACTTTCTCCTTGTGTGCATCTGAAATGATTCCTGTTCAAGATGCAGATTATCTGTTCAATACATCCTCTCTGTATGTTTTTAGAGCAGACTTTCACCCATGGGAGGTTGCTTGGACTCTATGTGGAATATCTCTTATAGAAGATAGAAATTGTAAATGTGACTCCATTAATCCAGTTCAGTGCATTATCTGTAAAATGGTGAGTTAGCTCTAATATGATGTGGGTCAGAACCATTTGAGCTTATCCAAACAGTTGTCAGCAGGAGCAAATCCCTGAAATACAGCTTTTTAATTCACTTTAATATTGGACATCGACCACCTTGAATCAGATGGTTTGATAATCTGATTAACTCTCTTATTATTTTTGATTTAGAATCTGCTCTCTGACATCATCTGAAAACTCGGTGACAAATCCCAAATGTTTGCTGATATTCTCTGTCTCTGCACCTCTCTCAACATCAGCCTCCCCTCCCATACCTTGCAATTGTCAGACTGGTTTCCAATATCCAGTTCTGGATGAGAAGACATTTTCTCTGATTAGATATTGGGAAGACTAAAATCTTTGTCTTTGCTCCCTGTTACAATTTCCATTCAGTGGTTATCCCTGTCAATCTTTCCCTAACAAACTCTGATGAGCCAAGCTGTTCACAGAGTATCATATCTAGCATCAGGATGAGTTGATGCTGTCACTGTGACCACCTTATTCTCCCTCTGTACTCTGCCTCAGTCTCAGCCCATCTGCTGGTGAAATCACCATCAATACCTTTGCTCCCTCTAGCCTTGACTTTCCTGATGAAGGAGCAGGGAAAGCTCAAGATTCCAAATAAACCTGTTGGACTTTAACCTGCTGTTGTGAGGCATCTTACTGTGTCCTCCTCCCCAGTCCAACGTCAGCACCTCCACTACATGGCTCTCCAGACTTGGCTGCTCCAGTGCATTCCTGGTAGATCCACCATTGGTTGCCATGCCTTCAGCTGCTTGGGCCCTAACCTCAGAAATCTCCTCCCTAAACTCCTCCAAGTCTCTCCCTCACACTCAACAAAGAACAAAGAACAACACAGCACGGGAAACAGGCCCTTCGGCCCAACGAGCCCGCGCCGCCATCCTAATGTCTTAATGACACATAGAGACCAATATAGGGACAATTTGTTACCCAATCAGCCTAAGAGCACATTTTTGGGATGTGGAAGGAAACCGGAGCACCCAGAGAAAACCCACGCAACCATGGGGAGAACGCGCAAACTCCCGCAGACACAAGCCCAAATCCATGTGTCTGCACAGCAACAGTGATAGTCTCTGAGCTGTCATGTTGCCCATCTGATGGTCCAGTTTAAGCATACACTAACGACATGAAGCACTAGGCCACTCCTGAAGTAACATCCAGGAGCAGCCCTCGCACTCCTCTTTAACTTGCTCCTTAAAAATCCACCAATTGGACCAAGCCTTTGCTCACCTGCCCCAAAACATCCTGATAGGCTCCGTGTCAAATGTTGTCATTGTGATACTGCTGTGAGAGGCTTTGGGATGTTATATTGTATGAAAGATGCTATTTGAATGCAAGTTGTTAAGTTTTCTGTTGATTATCTCAAACTGTGTGAGTCATTTCTCAATAAACAGTATTCCAGCTGAATGTCAGTCACAGCGGCTGGATATCATCACATGTAAATGGAAATGTGCGCATGTTGCCTTGTGTTACTCTATGTTAATGAAATAACGATGTACAGGAATGGGTGGAAAACAGCAATCTGGTGTTAAACATTTAGAAGATGGTTAGATTCTCCATCTGCCTAAATCTTTACTATTTTAGTTTTGACCTGGGCTGATATCCCTCAGTGGGATTGTTGTCTTTTAGTCATTGTTAGATGGAAATTCCACTGTCTTTTATTACACTACACTGTATTTAAACTTTTCCTGTTAAAATCAAGGTTGGAAATCATTTTATATATAGCACATAAGTTTTAAATTCAATAATAGGTTTCGGAAGTCGTTGGTTACAGGTATAGTGCCGGAAGACTGGAGGATAGCGAATGTGGTCCCATTGTTCAAGAAGGGGAAGAGAGACTTTCCGGGGAATTATAGACCGGTGAGTCTTACTTCTGTTGTGGGCAAAGTATTGGAGAGAATTATTAGGGATAGGACTTATAGTTATTTAGAGAGGAATGAATTGATTGGGGATAGTCAGTATGGTTTTGTGAAGGGTAGGTCGTGCCTTACTAACCTTATTGAGTTTTTTGAAAAAGTGACCAAAGAGGTGGATGGGGGTAAGGCGGTTGATGTGGTATATATGGACTTTAGTAAGGCGTTCGATAAGGTGGCACGTGGAAGGCCTCTGCAGAAAATGCAGATGTATGGGATTGAGGGTGATTTAGCTAATTGGATTAGGAATTGGCTAGCTGATAGAAGACAGAGGGTGGTGGTTGATGGCAGATATTCATCGTGGAGTTCGGTGACAAGTGGTGTACCTCAGGGGTCTGTTTTGGGGCCCCTGCTGTTTGTAATTTTTATAAATGATCTGGATGAGGTTATTGAAGGATGGATTAGTAAATTTGCGGATGACACCAAAGTCGGAGGAGTGGTAGGTAGTGAAGAGGGGTGTTCTAGTTTGCAGAGAGACTTGGACAAGTTGCAGAGCTGGGCCGAGAGGTGGCAAATGGAGTTTAATGTGGAAAAGTGTGATGTAATTCACTTTGGCAGGAATAACAAATGTGTAGAGTATAGGGCTAATGGTAGGACTCTTAATAGTGTTGATGAACAGAGGGATCTTGGTGTATGTGTGCATAGATCCCTGGAAGTTGGCAATCAAGTCAATAAGGTTGTTAAGAAGGCATACGGAGTCTTAGTTTTTATTGGTAGGGGGATTTAATTTCGGAGCCGCAACGTCATGTTGCAACTGTACAAAACTCTAGTGCGGCCGCACTTGGAGTATTGTGTGCAGTTCTGGTCCCCCACATTATAAGAAAGATGTGGAGGCATTGGAGAGGGTACAGAGGAGGTTTACCAGGATGTTGCCTGGTATGGAGGGCAGGTCTTATGAGTAGAGGCTGAGGGATTTGAGGTTGTTTTCGTTAGAAAGAAGGCGGCTAAGAGGAGACTTTATTGAAACATATAAGATGATTAGAGGTTTAGATAGGGTGGACAGTGATAGCCTTTTTCCTAGGATGGAGAAAGCTAGCACGAGGGGACATAGCTTTAAATTAAGGGGTGGTGTTTTTAGGACAGATGTCAGAGGTAGGTTCTTTACCCAGAGGGTGGTAAGGGTATGGAATGCCTTGCCTGCGTCAGTTGTAGATGCGCCAAGTTTGGTGGCGTTTAAGAGGTTAGTAGATAAGTTTATGGATGAAGGGGGAATGGTTTAGGTTAGAGGGTCACTGCTTGTTCCTAATTGGTCGGCGCAACATTGAAGGCCGAAGGGCCTGTTCTGCGCTGTAATGTTCTATGTTCTATAAGCAGAAGTTAACTGAAGTTCAGAACAATGAAATTTACGGCTCTTTATGGACCAGTTATTTTGGAAAAATCAGAATACGTTTTCAATATTGTCAGTTATGTATGCGATTACTATAGTTTTAAGTTATTGTCGGGGTTGGTTAATACTGTCCCTTTACAAACACTTGTGGGCTATTTGATTTATTATTGTCACGTGTATTAACATACAGTGAAAAGTATTGTTTCTTGCACAAAATACAGCCAAAGCATACTGTTTGTAGAGAAGGAAATAAGAGAGTGCAGAATGTAGTGTGCCAGTCATAGCTAGGCTGCAGAGAAAGATCAATTTATTGCATGGTAGGTCCAATCAAAAGTCTGGCAGCACGAAAGAAGCTGTTCTTGAGTTGGTTGGTATGTGACCTCAGACTTGGTATCTTTTTCCCAACAGAAGAAGGCAGAAGAGAGAATGTCTGGGGTGTGTGGGATCCTTCTGCTGCTTTTCTGATGCAGCAGAAAATGTAGACAGAGTCAATGGATGGGAGGCTGGTTTGTGTGATGGACTGGGCTGCATTCACGACCCTTTGTAGTTTCTTGTGGTCTTGGGCAGAGCAGGAGCCCAGACCAAGCTGTGATACAGCAAGAAAGAATGCTTTTTATTTTTGTGCTTTGTGAATAAATGTAATGTGTAGCAGAATCTAACTTCAGCCAATGAATGTGGAAGCTATCAGATACAAGGCAGCAAGACTCATAAACTGCTGCTGTTCTCTGAGTGGAATTAACCATAGTCATTTCACTATCACCTTTTACATTGGTTTACTGACACCTCAAAACAAACAGAATTGAGGTTAACCATTCAAAAGCAAAGGTCTGTTTTGTTTTTATGTATGGTCTGGAAGTTGTATCTTGATCAGTATATCCTAATCTATTATGAATGCTGTATGTTGGAAAGTCCATTATTTTTGCGTTTGATTTGATTTCAATGGTTTTATTCAATTCTCCATCTCTCATTCTGCCACCATTTTGCTTCTCAACTTAAATAACATAACTGGAGAAGTATCTACGCTGCCAGAGTCACAATTTATCTAAATTCTGATTATCCTTAGCACAGTTTGCAGAAATTTTGTGTGCTGTAGAATTCTCTGCCGGTTCGAGTCATGCCGTATGCCCTTTTTGGCAACTAAAGAGATGAAACTTTTCTTTTGAAATACTCTGATGGAATTGGGATTTCACAGAAAATCACAGCAGATCTATCCTTGTATGAACCAAATCTGTGGAAAAGTACATTCAGCTTTCACCAGTGTTCATAACAGACAGTGAGAGAACTGCATGTGGAGGAGGAATCCTATAGTTCAATCTCTCTGATACATTGAATAGAATTAAGTTCTGTTTTTGATGGGCGGAGGGGGAAGAGATGTTACAGTTCTGTTTGTATATTTTTGAACGCATTCCAAGACATTTCCCAAGGATGTTATAAAACAAAATCAAGTTTTAGTCTAACTTTTAACAAGACATTGAAACTATGTGTAAATAATCTCAAGTTTGGAAACTCTGATCAAAGTTCAACTATCTTTACAATTGTAGCCACAGCTGGAGAGTGGTATAATAATAAAAATATTGTAACAGTGTGTATATAAAACTAAAATTGGTCTCTTATTGTCTTTTTCACTTTTAAATGTTGATATTATGTATTTGATAATCTATCCACATTCTGGATAGTTTATTGAGTACATTGATTTGTACCTATCGTACACATACAGCTGATTAATAGAAATTTTAGATTTGAATGGCTAGAGAACTATTTGGAAAAATAGTCGTTCAGACTTTTGAACAATGTGTATTTCCTACTGCTCTTGGTAAACGCCATTTTAACTTGTACCAAGTCTTGAGTCACAAAGTGCATCTGGTGTTGTGACTGTAACATTGCAAATAATGGAGAAAGTTATACAAAGAACAAAACAGCACAGGAAACAGGCCCTTTGGCCCAACGAGTCCGCGCTGCCACCTCGATGTTCCCACCTCTACCTGTGATCCCTGTCTATGTTTATAGATCTATGGATTAAAAACCAAATTTGAGACAATTTAGGGAGAATTTGTTTTGCCAATTAGCCTAAGAGCATATCTTTGTGATGTGGGAGGAAACCGGAGCACCCGGAGAAAACCCACGCAAGCACAGGGAGAATGTGCAAACTCCCACAGACACAGGCCCCAAATCCATGTCCTTGAGCAATTGTTTATTTTTCAATGGTTAAATGTTATTGATGTATAATAGCTTGAATTGTCTGATTGTTAAACATTTGTAGAATTGGAAAGGATAAAAGAAAAAATAAAGAGTAAAAAAGCTTAGTTTTTAAACTAAGATGATGGAAATACTCAGCAGATCAGGCAACATCCGTGCAGAGAGAAACAGAGTTAACATTTTGAGTTAAATATGACCCTTTTTCAGATCTCAAGAGCTGTGTTTTTTAAACTTTGTCATTAATAGTGTGAGATACCAAACTGGATGATGTCCGAGCCTAAAAATCTTATTTGAAGATAGTTATGAGATGGAAGTGGCACAATGGTTAGCATTGCTGCCTCTCGGCACCAGGGACCCAGGTTCGATTTTGACCATGGGTCACAGTCTGTGTGAAATCTGCACATTCTCCCTGTGTCTGCATGGATTTTCTCCGAGTGTTCTGTTTTTCTCCCACAGTCCAAAGAGGTTAGATGGATTGGCCATGCTAAATTGGCCGTTAGTGTCGCAGGGTGTGTAAGTTAGCGATTAGCAGGATAAATACACGTGGTGAGACTGTTGTTGATGCAGACATGATGGGCTGAATGGCCTCTTTCTGCACTGCAGGGATTCTATAATTCTAAATTGCCTCTTAGTATTCCAAAATGTGTAACTTAGGGGAATAAATGGGGTAAATGCATGGGTTTACAGGGAGATGGGGGGGGGGGGCAAGGTAACATACTCTTTCGGAGAGTTAGTGCAAACCTGATGGATTGAATGGACTCCTCTGCTTTGTTGAGTCTATGAAAAGTAGTTTATATGTGTAATTGTAACACAGTGACACTATTTACAGCAGAGTTGCATTGACATCGCTCTGTATTTCCAAAGATTAATTTCAGAATCGGGAACAGCCAGCCAATGGGGAGATGGAGATGGTCTTTGGGTGCAGGCTTTGAGTAATTGGACCTTCTTTTTAAAAGGACTGCAGAAGAGAGAGAAGCTTTGCGGGAGGTGAGAGCTTCTCTACTTTTGAGAGACTCAAAGTACAGGTTGAGCATCCAGTTTTATTCTGCTGTAGTGTAGCCTCTCAAAGATTTCTGATTAGGGAGAGTTTTGGATTGTGGGCTTAGGTCCACTCAGAACTGATAGACCAAGGGGAACCTAAACTCGAATTCACCCCCAACAGTCTCAAGTCATGAGAAGCATCAGTCTCGGTATGACTGCAACCCAGATCCTAGAAAAGGAACAGCATTGACTCATCTGCACGTAAGGCCAGTAAAGTTGTCTGCAGTAACTTATTTTGAAGTATTGTAAACTGATTTCATATCTACAAGACCTGAATGTTACATAAAAAACGAAAGAAGATACAAAAATCTGAAGTCACGTACCAACTGACAGCTTCTTTCCTGCTGCTGTCAGACTTTTGAATGGACCTATCTCGCATTAATTTGATCTTTCTGTACACCCTAGTTATTACTATAACACTACACCCTCTCCTTTCCTTCTCTATGAACGGTATGTCTGTACAGCGTGCAAGAAAGGAATATTTCGTCCAAAGGTGAGGTTTTTATTTTTCAGCTTCCTGTTTTGTATTCTGGATAGAAAGGCAGAGAGATACAGACACTGCACTAAAACCTCAGGAGGAAAAAACAATCTCTATATTTAAAAAAAAAATCAGAACATTGTCTCCTTTAATCTGATGCCAGAATGCTGAAATTAAGTACAGCTTTCCTGTGTTAGAAAGGAATGATTGTGTGTATTGGAGCAGTGGCACTGAGAGCCAGCAGACTGAGATCTTCCATTTGAAGTGAATTCTGAGGTTCAGCCTGTACTTTATTTTGAGGTAGCGACATATGCACCGCTGCTTTACTAAGCAATTCAAACATTGAGATTTGTATCATTCCTGGAATTTTTTAAACTTGGAAAAGCACATTTATTGAAGTGTTTCTGTTATTGCTGAAAGGGGATCTCAGTGACCAGATTCTGCAGACACCATGTGACTCATTGGGAGGGAAAAATATCATAGAAAAAAACATAGAACATTACAGCACAATACAGACCCTTCGGCCCTCAATGTTGTGCTGAGTTATGTCCAATCCCAAGATCAAGCTACCCCACTCCCTATCATTCTGGTGTACTCCATGTGCTAATCCAATAACTGCTTAAAAGTTCCTAAAGTGTCCAATTCCACTATCACAGCAGACAGTCTATTCCACATCCCAATCACTCTGAGTGAAGAATCTACCTTGGACATTCCTTCCTATATCTCCCACCATGAACCTTATAGTTATGCCCCCTAGTAACAGCTACATCCACCCAAGGAAATAGTCTTTGTATGTCCACTCTATCAATCCCTCTCATCATCTTATAAACCTCTAAGACATCTCTCATCCTCCTCTGCTCCAAAGAGAAAAGCCCCAGTTCCCTCAATCTTTCAGAAAAGTTGGAAATTGTGAGGATGGCTAGCTGACAGGTGAAAGGGCATTTTGAGTTCCCATCACATATCAAATAGTCTAGAACTGATTGTAACAACACATTGCCATGCTTGTGCCAAGTGTGTGTCTGAACTTCAGCCAAACTGTGGTTCATTTTAATATTTAAGGTTGGTGAAGGTTATAGAACAGTGTTAACTATATAAATTATTCTGGATTACAGCGGTATATGCAATAAACCTGATATTAGCAATGAATTCCTATCGTGCAGGAGGAAGCCCTTTGGATCATTGTGTCTGCACCAACCCTCTGAAAGAGCATCTTGCCCAGGCCCTATCCCCAGTAGCCCCTTACGTTTATCCTGCTTGTACTCCTATCCATCTTGGGACTCTAAGGAGCAATTTAACATCGCCAATCCACCTAAACAGCACGCCTTCAAAAAATCAGAGCCCCCAGAGGAAAGCCAAGCAGACATGTGGAGAACGTGCAAACTCCACACGCACAGTGACCTGAGGCCAGAATAGAACCCAGGTCTGACAGTGGTACAGTGCTTAACAGCAGTGCTAACCCCACTACCATCGTGCTGCCCAATATTATCAGATCATCTCTAGACTGGAAGAGTGACCAGAACTTTAAAATACTAATAAAGAAATCTGTTCACTTCTATTGTAAATGTCTAAACCTAAAGAATTAGATTTGATTTATTATTGTCACATGATATTAGTATACAGAGAAAGGTATTGTTTCTTGTGCACATTATAGACATACTGTTCATAGAGAAGGAAAGGAGACAGTGCAGAATGTGGTGTTACAGTCAAGGCTAGGATATCGAGAAAGATCAACTTAATGCAAGGTAGGTCCATTCAAAAGTCTGACAGCAGCAGGAAAGAAGCTGTTCTTGAATCGATTGGTAAGTGATTTTGTACTTTTGTATCTTTTTCCCGACGGAAGAAGGTGGAAGAGAGAATGTCCGGGGTGCATGGCGTCCTTAATTGTGCTGCTTGCTTTGCTGAGGCAGCAGGAAGTGTAGACAGAGTCAATGGATGGGAGGCTGGTGATGGACTGGGCTACATTCACAAACCTTTTATCGTTTCTTGCGGTTTTGGGCACAGCAGGAGTCATACTAAACAAAATAAACTGCAACAAACACAAAGTGTCAAATTGTACGTTTTGGTGAAAACACTGCTTATTTTCATAAAAGCACAGCCTGTCTGAAAATAATGATCTTGTCCATTACAGCGGTTCCTGCATTGCTGGGATTAGATTAACACAGGAAAAATACGGTGCTCTCTACTGTAAAAACAAACCTGTGTTTGCAGGGTAAAAGATCTTTTTATATATTTCATAAACCAATCCACAGTATTTTAAGAGCACAGTTACTTCTTGGCTGATAATTTTTATAGCACAGCTGGATGTTTTTTAACCACATTGGATTCTCTCAGATTACCGTTACAAAGACAGCCTTGCCTTTATACAGCACCTTCCACATCCTTGGTAAGTCTGCAAGTGCTGCAGAGCCAATGAGATGCTTTAGGGAAAGCAGACGTAGTTGTAATGCAGGAATCTTGTTACACTCTGAATGCTGAGGTCTGCTCCTGGCTGCCTAACTATTTGGCAGCGGTCCCATTTCAACCCCTGCAAAGGATGGCCCCTCTTTTGAACCATAGCCAGCAGTGACCTGAAGCGTTTATTTGTGAAATATAACATCGCGCCATGTTTCAGAGAGAATCAGTAAATTCTACTCTTGGCACATAACAATCTGGCCAGCATTATTATTTCAGAATGGAATATACTTCAGCAGTGATTTTTCAGACAGTGCAGAGTTATTTCCCTGTATCTGAATAAACTACACATTTCACAATAACTGTTTGTTTGTGTTGTTTACAGATTTTCCCCAGTTGGAGATAGCTGGAATCACCCTGTGTGAAGTTTAGGATGATTCTTTCCCTCCCCACCACCTAGAAACTAGGGGGATGGCACAGTGGGTTAGCATTGCTGCCTCACAGCGCCACAGACCTGGATTCAATTCCCGGCCTTGGGTCACTGTCTGTCTGGAGTCTGCACATTCTCCCCATGTCTGCGTGGGTTTCCTCCGGGTGCTCCGGTTTCCTCCCACAGTCCAAAGATGTCCTAGTTGGACGGATTGGCCATGCTGTTTTGTCCCTTAGTATCCAGAGGTATGTAGATTAGAGGGATTAGCCAGGTAAATACGTGAGATTATAGGTGCAATTGTTGTCGGTGCAGATTCGATGGGCCAAATGGCCTCCTCCTGCACTGCCATGTGGCCCTTTGAGCCTGCTCCGCCATTCATTACGATCGTGGTTAATATTCAATAATTCGTCCCCACCTCTACCCCCCCCCCCAATCATATTCCTCAATCCCTTTAGTCTGAGAGTTTATATCTAATTCCTTCTTCCTGCTCACTAATTCCTGCTGTAGCAATGGTCTCCAATGGATCCTCCTGCTGTTACTGACTGAATCCTCAGGTTTTGTTTAATATCACAACATTGTCAGCTTGGCCCATTCACCAGGGGTGTGTTTGGGGGAGAACTGTTCAGGAAGTGCTGGACTGAATCATCACAGAACCTTACTGTGCAGAAAGAGGCCCTTCAGCCCATCGAGTCTGCACCGAACACAATCCCACCCAGGCCCTACCCCCATATCCCTACATATTATACCCACTAATCCCTCTAACCTATACATCCCGAAATACTAAGGGGCAATTTCTTAGCATGGCCAATCAACCTAACCCGCACATCTTTTGATTGAGAGAGGAAACTGGAGAATCCGGAGGAAACCCACGCAGACATGAGGAGAATGTGCCTGTCTGAGACACTGCACATTGTGATAACAGCCTGGGCTCCGATCCTCTCAAGGTTTTCTCATTAAACAAACAAGAAAATATTCCTATGTGGAAAGTTTGTGAATAATTGGTCTGAGTAATGTTTTAAATATAAAGGAACATCTTAATTTCTCCAACTGTATAAGATATTAATTTAAAATCCTCTCCTTTTTAGCTGTGAATTATTTTCACTATGGAATAGGGTTTTATAGTCAGGGACTGCTTTTAAAAGGTATGTCTGAACTGGCTTCAAAATTCTTCTTCCCCTGTTGGGCTGTTAGCTTACACTGCATCTTAGAAGCCTCCATGAAGGTGCACACTGTGATGCACGCTGTTCTGTGTTATAACGGCAATAATGAAATATTTTCTTGGCCATAAAAAAGCACATAAAGGTAGGTTTGAGATTTATTGTAAGTCAGCATTGAGGTGATTAGATTTCAGTCACGTGTTACGGTGGCACAGTGGGTTAGCACTGCTGCCTCACAGTGCCAGGGACCCGAGGTTCGATTCCCGGCCTTGGGTCACTGTCTGTGTGGAGTTTGCACATTCTCCCCGTGTCTGTGTGGGTTTCCTCCCACAGTCTGAAAGACCTGCTGGTTACGTGCCCTGACCTGAACAGGTGCCAGGGTGTGGACGACTAGGGGATTTTCACAGTAACTTCATTGCAGTGTTAATGTAAACCTTATTAAACACATTTAAAAAGCAAGTGACTTTTTTTTTTACTATGTTCCCCATCAAATGTGGAAAAATCATTGCTTAGCGATTTGACAGCTTTTTGAGTTTGAGAGACTGGACAAACTAGGGGTTGTTTTCTGTGGAGTGATGTGTGCTGAGGGGAGGCCTGGTGGAAGGCTGTAAAATTGAGGGGCAGAGATAGGATTGACAGTCAAAGTCCTTTCCCCATAGTTGAAATGTCTAATACTAGGGGACATGCACTTAAGATGAGGGGGGGAAAGTTTAAAGGAGATGTGAGGGGAATGTTTTTACAGAGAGTAGTAGGTGTCTGTAATGTGCTGCCAGGGGTGTTGGTGCAGGCAGATACGGTAGGATTGTTTATGGGTTTTTAGATAAGCGTACAATGAGTATACAGGGTATAGAGGGATATGGAGCAAGGGCAGGCAAGAGGGATTAGTTTAATTTGGCATCATGTTCGGCACAACATTGTGGGCCGAAGTGCCTGTTCCTGTACTGGACTGTTCTATGTTGCTGGTGTCTGGAACGATTTTGGAGAATCATGGTGGGAAATGGAGCACTCTAAAGCAATGCTTTTCAGCTAATATTACATGAAGTGTATTGACATAATACTGAGAAGGGAATTTATCAGACAGTGCATTATTAATAGCTGAGGAACACACACAATATCTGCCAATGCTAGCTGTCTACCGACTCACATGAAGAATAAAAATAGTTGGACAAAGTACCTGGGGTGGAGGCTGTGAAAACTTGTGGGATCGTACTCTGCAGATTGGTCTTGTGATAGTTTATCAGCTGCTGAGGTTCATATTGAAGCCAATGGAAATAGAATCCAATAGATGTAAGGTCTCAACAGGGATCTTGGGTTCATGTCACACTATCTGTAACCCCCATGACTTGCCTGGGCTTGCAAAATCTCACTAACTGTCCCCGCTGGAGACAATTTACATCTCCTTAACCTGTGCTTAACCCTCTCTCCACTCATGTTGTCTGCACTGTAAAGACCTGATTATCTGTAAAGACTCCTATTCCAACCATTATCTTGTAAATTGAGTTTGTGTTTTTATATGCCCTGTTTGTGAACAGAACTCCCCACTCACCTGACGAAGGAGCAACATTCCGAAAGCTTGTGCTACCAAATAATCCATTTGGACTCTAAACTGGTGTTATGAGACTTCTTACTGTGTCTAACCCAGTCCCAACACCTTCACTTCACTGTAAGGTGCTCATCCATTTCATTATCCCCAGAAAGCAGTATGTCATTGAGATAAATTCCTGATAGCTCATTATGCTTCCTCCTCATTGAAACCACTCCAATCAGGGGGAACTTTTTTAAAATGATATATTCTTTGAAATGATCCTTGTTTCTAGAAGTACATCTTCACAGAATGGTTAGTCTCAATTGGAAGTTTCTTGTGATTCACTGTAGTATTTGCAAGTTGTGTTTCTAAAGTAATATCACTTGCGTTAAAACATACCTTTTGATTTTATTTTTCTCGTGTAGTTCTAGCTTTCCCTGTCTTCCTGGTGTTCAATAAACCAAACAATATTCACATTTCCGTTGGTTTTAATTGGATTCTCTTCAACTTGGTAGCTTTGCCTTGAAGCATCTTGTGAAAGCAATAATTTACCTATTTCTCAGAATAATGTGATTACAGAACCATAGAATCCCTACGGTGCAGAAAGAGGTCATGCGACCCATCGAGTCTACACTGACTCTGTAAAAGAACAAAGCACATGGCAAATCCACTTCCTTAAACACACTCCCTCCACCATCAACACACTCCACCAGTGATGTGTGCCATTTGTAAGATGCACTGCAGAAACTCACTAAGGCCCCTTAGACAACATCTTCCAATCCCCTGAAGGCAACACAGTGACACAGAATGGTTAGCACTGGTGCCTTTCAGTGCCAGGGATCCGAGTTCAATTCCAGGCCTGACTCACTGTCTGAGCAGAATCTGTATACTCTTCCCATGTCTGCGTGGGTTTCCTCTGGGTGCTCCAGTTTCCTCCCACAGTCCGAAAGACATGTGAATTAGGTGCATTGGCCATGCTAAATTCTCCCTCAGTGTACCCGAACAGGGGCCGGACTGTAGCGACCAAGGGATTTTCATGATAACTTAATTGCAGTGTTAATGTAAGCCTACTTGTGACAATAATAAGCTTTAAACTTAAGCTATCCCTTAGAAAGACAGGGGCAGCTGATACCTGGGAACAGCACCACCTGCAAGCTCCCCTCCGAATCACTCACCATCCTGACCTGGAACTTTTGAATTGACTTTGGAATGGACCTATCTCACACTACGTTGATCTTTCTCTTCACCCTCACTATGACTGTAACATTACATTCTGCACTCTTTCCTCTCCTTCTCTATGGATGGTATGCTTTGTCTGTATAACATGCAAGAAACAATGCTTTTCACTGAGTGTGACAATAATAAATCAAATCAAAAATATGTGGCCTTTCCTTCAATGTTACTGGATTAAAATCCTGGAACTGCCTCCCTAACAGCACAGTGGGTGTACCTACATCATGCGGACTGCAGTGGCTCAAGAAGGCAGCTCACCACCAACATCTCCAGGACAATTATGGAGTGGACAGTAAATGCTGGCTTAGCCAGCGACACCCACATTAAGGGAATGAATTTAATTTTAAATTCAGATTGAATCTGTTTGGAATTACTTGGTTTGAATTTGGGATAATGGTGTTTGTTTGAATCTCTTTAATGTTATTGGTTAGCTATTTGGGATGGTTGATGGTGAAATCCTCTGCATCTTTGACCAACTGTATTTAGTGTCGGTTTTGGGTGAGCTTTGGTTTGATTTACCGTTCCTTAGGATCTGCCTTTTCCAAAGTTTTTGTTGGGTTTGTGGAATTTGTAATTTGGGAAAATATTCCATTGTCCGAGAAGCTTTCCTGGCCCAGTGAGGGATGTTTGCTACAGTTCATTAAACAACTCCTTCAGTACCGAACTAGGTCTAGTCTTGAGGACATTGACCGTTAATTAATGAGAACCTCTTTGCTAAATTTCTGCTGTATTTATGTGTGGGCTTTATCCTCACTGTTACATTTTCTCAGTTAGGTGGGGGTTTCAGATTGATTAAAGTGTGAAATGTGAAGTTGTTTTTCTGTCGCAGGGTGAGTTATAGAATCCCTACAGTGCAGAAGAGGGGCATTTAGCCCTGTACCGATCACAATCCCACCCCCATAACCCCAAATATTCACTCTGATAATCCCTCAAAACTAGGGTCATTTTAGCATGGCAATCAACCTAACCCATACGTCTCTGGAATGTGGGAGCAAACTGGAAACCCGGAGGAAACCCATACGGTCATGGGGAGAATGTGTAAACTCCACATTGAACCCAGGTCGCTGGCGCTGTGAGGAAGTGGTGCTAATCTCTGTGCCAAGCCTCTGAGATCTCAGTACTCTGCAACTTGTACTTCCCCAATTCCCATCACTCCACCATTGGCAGCAGTGCCTTAAGCTGCCTGGGTGCAAAGCTCCGGAATTCCTTCCCACCCAGTCTCCCGCCACTTCTGCCTTTAATATCCTTCTTTAAAACCTAGCTATCTGCCCACACTTTTGATCCGTTAGTTGAATATCACCATTGTTAGATTGTGAAAACAATCCTGTGAAATGCCAAGGGATGCGCAGCTAAGCGGCACCTTCAGAAGGCAAATTGTTGTTGATATAAAACATTGTGTATTTTGAGCAAAGGCAGGCACATTTCTAACCTTTCCCGTTTGTCACCACCAGGAAGACTGTTATAGAAGACTGTTATAAAATACTATTAATAAAATCTCCAAAAACTTGTGCTGCCAAATAAACCTGTTGGACTTTAACCTGGTGTTGTGAGATTTCTTACTGTGTTTACCCCAGTCCAACACCACATCATAAAGTACATGAGCCAGATATAATGTACCAAATAGTGTTCTTCTGAACTTATTTCTTTTTTATTCCCTGCGTAACTATTAGGAAAATCTAAATGTGATTAGAAAGATGCATTGTGTCATTCTGAATGTACAGTTAAAGGGACAATTAGACAACTTGCAGCATTTTTTCACATCTGCATTCTCAGTAAGAGGTTTTAGCAAAAGAAGAGGGAGGAAAGTACATCCTTACGCTGATAACACACAGGCCTTGTCCTCACAGCATTGTAATGTGTTTGGTTCTTGGGAGCCCTAATAGTGGGATATGTATACAGGCAAATTAATCAATAGGACAGCCTTGATAACATCTGTAAAATATTTCTATTCTGGCTGGGAGTGAAATCTGCCCAGCTACTCTGTGTCTCTGTGTGTGTCTGTGTTGGGGGGGGATGGGTGTTTGTGTGGGTGTTGGTGGGGGGGGGATGGTGATGTGTGGGCATTGAGAGGAGGTACAGGTGCCTGTGCTATGGGGAGGGGAGGTGGTGGGTGTGTGTGTGTGTGTGTGTGTCTTTGTGTGTGTCTGTGTCTGTGTTTGGGTTGGAGAATAGTATTGGGGATGTTTCAGCAGCAATGCAAGTGCCTGTCTTCTAAAAACTTTAGCTTATTTTGAAAGGAAACTGCAGCGATGCTGGAAGTGAGCGGAGTGCAGGTTTTTAGTCAGTGATGGGGGTTGTGCTGAAATGGAGCAGCCCCACAGGGTACCTCTGAGTTACAGAGGTGGGGGGGAGGGGGTGTTGTAGCAGATTCATTCAGTAGAGATCTACGCCTGATTCACAGAGCTGGCACTTAACCGACCAGCGCCTGTCCCTGCCCCAGCTCCGTGCTGTGGACCTGTCCTGTAGGTTGGTGTGAAAAGCTGCAGTGTAGATATGAGTGAGTGAAGTAACGGGAAAGGCCACACTGTAAAGATCTCTTGTATCAAATAATCCCAGTTTTGTGAGTGTGGAGTGAATGCTGTAAGTACAGGTAATGTATGTCTGTGTTTCAAAGTGACTATCCGTGTCTGTGAAGTATTTCTGTATACAGTAACAGATGATAAATGTTACTTTGTGCTGAAGATATATTCCGAAGACAAACTTCTGAGTAGGGAACGGTGCAGAGTTCTAGACTTTCACTGTGTGGGGAAAGATTGGATTGCTAAATGTTAAAGATAGGGAAAGACTCTGTTACTGATTGGGGCGTATATCAGAGAGGCTGGCCTGGGATTCTATAAATTATATCGCTTATCTCACTAAATGAGGCGAGGTTTGGACAGCAGGAGTAAAACATTGAGCCAATCACTTACTGATCTCACTGGCTCATATCAGTAGATTAAGAAGTCTGACAACACCGGGTTAAAGTCTAACAGGTTTATTTGGTACAAACGCCACTAGTTTTCAGAGTGCTGCTCCTTCATCAGGTGAGTCAGTGCTCTGAAAGCTAGTGGCTCGTGCTATCAAATAAACCTGTTGGACTTTAAGAAGTCTCACGATAGCAGGTTAATGTGCCCACCCCAGTCCAACGCCGGCATCTCCACATCAGTAGATCAGATTTTCAGGATTGAAAGCAGTGTGCAGGATACAGTGTGAACTGAGCAGAGAGCGAATCAGAGGGAGAGAGTCACTCACAGTCACTGCAACGTCACTCTCTGCTTTTGCAAAAATAGATTAGGTGCATTGTGTGGACTTTGGCAACGAGCAGAACGTCATGGGAACTTCATTGCAGTGTTAATATAAGCCTTACTTGCGACACTAATATATAAACTTTTCTTTAATCTCTTGGTGCTGGATGAGTTTAAATTTTGAAGCTTCCCTGTATCAGCAGCACACAGTCCTGTGTGAAATAGAGGCTGGAGCAGATGAATTATCCTCCTGTAAAATGTAAATTGCTAATTGCCAGTTAGAGCTAGTTGGGTTCGTAAGGAAATCTAACCCACACGTTCAAAACAATAAGGACTCTTGTGACATTGGTGGGGGGAGAGGGGGGCAAATTAAACACGAGTTATTGTGAGGGGGAATCAAATGGTCATTTCCACTGTTGTATAGATTATCAGGAAACTTGTGAATGGACAAGAAACGCTGGCTAGTAATGTCCCATAATAAATTTTAAATGCTAATTTTAAATAAATTCTAATACCTGGAATAATGAAATGTGCAGCACTGACATTATTTGTGAACATATCTCTGTATTACTGACGGTGTCAGTGTTACTGTGTTAATCCCACTTTCCTTGGGAAGGTTTTTGCGACAGACTGGATGGATTATTTATCAGTTTGATTGACTTGCTTCCTGAGTAATTTGTGTGAAGACTGGGTTAGTGGGCAGTCAGACTGAGTTAACCTCTCTCTCAGGAAGCAGCCCCGAGTGTTTTTAAAGTTGTTTTTGGTTTCCACTCTCTGTGTTCCTTTAGCCGCAGCTGGACCTGATACTTTCACTTCCCCTCTTCTTACTGAACAGACCTCTGGAGAAACTCACCCTATCCGGTAGGCAATCAGCATAAATACGGATCAAAGTTGGGGGCAGAGGGTGTGTGTGTATGTGGGGGGGTGGGTGTTGTAGAGGGGCTGGGTACAGGATAGAGATGTGGAGGGGGCTGGATATGGAGTGGGCTGTGTCAGGGAGTGGGAGGGGGTGGTTTGGTTAAAGTTTAAATTTACTTTATTTATTAATGTCACAAGTAGGCCTGCATTAACACTGCAATGAAGTTACTGTGAAAATCCTCTAGTTGCCACACTCTGGCACCTATTCGGTTTACACTAAAGGAGAATTTAGCATGGCCAATGCACCCTAACCAGCACGTCTTTCAGACTGTGATTTGATTTATTATTGTCATATATATAAACATACAGTGAAAAGTATTGTTTCTTGCACACTGTACAGGCAAAGCATACCATTCAAAGAGAAGGAAACAAGAGGGTACAGAATGTAGTATTACAATCATAGCTAGGGTGTAGAGAAAGATCAACTTAATGCGAGGTAGGCCCAATCACAAGTCTGACAGCAGCAGTGAAGAAGCTTTCTTCAGGCAGTTGGTACATGACCTCAGACTTTTGTATCTTTTTCCCGATGGAAGAAGGTGGAAGAGAGAATGTCCGGGATGCCTGGGATCCTTAATTATGTTGGCTGCTTTGCTGAGGCAGCGGGAAGTGTAGACAGAGTCAATGGATGGGAAGCTGGTTTGTGTGATGGATTGGGCTACATTCACAACCTTTTGTAGTTCCTTGTGATCTTGAACAGAGCAGGAGCCCGTACCAAGTTGTGATACAACCAGAAAGAATGCTTTCTATGGGGCATCTGTAAAAGTTGGTGAAAGTCATAGCAGACATGCCAAATTTCCTTAGTCTTCTGAGAAAGTAGAGGCATTGGTGGGCTTTCTTAACTATAGTGTTGGCATGGGGGGTCCAGGACAGGTTGTTGGTGATCTGGACATCTAAAAATTTCAAGCTCTCAACACTTTCAGTTTTGTCCCTGTTGATGGAGACAGGGGCATGTTCTCCTTTACACTTCCTGAAGTCAGACAATCTCCTTTGTTTTGTTGACGTTGAGGGAGGAAACTGGAGAACTCAGAGAAAACCCATGCAGACATGGGAAGAATATGCAAACTCCACACAGACAGTGACCCAAGCTGGGAATTGAACCTGGATCCCTGGAGCTGTGAGGGAGCAGTGCTAATACACTGTGCCGTGCTGCTGGTGAGAGAGGCGTGTGAACAGGTTGTGGGTATAAGTTGGTGGATCTGAGCGTGCGAGGTGTGTATAAAGTGCTTCAAAGGTATACAGTTAGATGTAAACTGAGGTTGTTGATGTCTAAATAAATACAAGTTTGTCTCTCCTTTTCCTGTAGTTCCAAACTTTGTAAGAAGTCTCACAATACCAGGATAAAGTCCAACAGGTTTATTTGGTAGCAAAATCCACTAGCTTTTGGAGCGCTGCTCCTTCGTCAAGTGAGTGGGATTTCTGTTCACAAACAGGACGTATAAAAACAAACATCTTACAAAATAATGATTGGAATGTGAGTCTTCATAGGTAATCAAGTGTCAAAGGTACAGACAATGTGAGTGGAGAGAAGGTTGAGCACAGGTTAAAGAGATGTGTATTGTCTCCAGACAGGACGGTTAATGAGATTTTGCAAGTCCAGGCAGATCGTTGGGGGGGGGGGGGGGGGGAGGGGGGGTTACAGATACTGTGACATGAATCCAAGATCCCGGTTGAGACCGTTCTCGTGTGTGGAACTTGGCTATCAGTCTCTGTTCAGCGACTCTGCGCTGTCATGTGTCACGAACTTCACCAAGTTTCCTCTCTCTCTCTCTGCCCCACTGTCCCGGGAAGAGATCATTGAGGTGTTTGTGTTTAGACTGGCTCACTATCCCTCTCTTGGTGTCCAGCCAGTGTAACATTCTCAGACCCTCAGGTCCCCTAGCTGCTAACGAGGTGCCATTTCTGTTCTCAACATCCTATCTCCATGGGCAGGAGGAGATTGGAAAATTGCTGGTGTTTGGAGAAGCTTTGGGATCGAATACAAGCAGTGGAAGAGAAGCTGGATTTGGATGGTCAGGAATAATGCAGGAGAATTGAGGAGTTTGCTCTGAATCTGAAGTTTGAACAGTTTCTGCTCTGCGGAGTGCTGACAGTTTCACTCTGGGGACTGGGGGGTGGGGAGCCGGGTAAGTGAAAGCAGCTGATTGGATACTGTGCTGTTCTCAGTTAACTGGTTCATAACCACCTTTTTCTCCAATTATTCAGTTTGTGTATTTTTGGGCATCCTGATTTCATTTATTTGAAACGTATCAAAGTTTTTATACAAGTTCAAAGCATTCCGGGAAAATGAACCATATACAAAGTAACTGAAGAAAAGGAAGAATAGCCCCAATCCCGAGAACTGGAGAAGGGAACATCAGTATTTAACAATCTACGTGCAGTGAATGATTCTGGTAATGACCTACGCTGGAAACTTTCAAACCTTTTATCAGTTGGTAGAATTGGGACTGAAATTTCAGAGATTCAGTCTGGAAGGTAACAAGTTGAGGGTAAAGACAGTGCAAGTGTCTTCCTTTAGTTTGTCAAGCCCGAGGGCAAATTCTCTTAACCTGAAATGTGCAAAGCTTAAAATAAATGGAGATCTAAGAAGCCAGTACAGTAATTAATTGAAAAGTAATTACTTTAACCAATGGACAATATGAATGTTTTGGGGTTTGATTGTAAAGTGATCGTTTTTGTACTTTCCTGATGGGATGGCCATGGGTGATATATAATGTGTAGCAAAAACTTTAAGTATATAAAAATAAAGTTTGTTTATTAGTCACAATTGGGCTTACATTAACACTGCAATGAAGTTACTGTGAAAATCCCCTAGCCGCCACACTCTGATGCCTGTTTGGGTACATTGAGGGAGAATTTAGCATGGCTAATCCACCCTAACCAGTACGTCTTTCAGACTGAGGGGGGGAAACCGGAGCAGCTGAAGGAAACTCGCACAGACCCGAGGAGAACATGCAGACACCACACAGACAGTGACCCAAGTCGGGAATCAAAGCTGGGACCTGGTGCTCTGAGGCAGCAGTCTAACCACCGTGTGAGAGAGACTGGCAGAAGGGGTCCAATCTTGTACAGTGTCCCTTGTGATGGGGTGACCCTGTCAGGTACTGAGTGTCTCATCACAGCAGAACTAAAAATGTTGTTGGTACAAATCTTTATTCTTTAAGAGCCAGCCTGTGGATTCTCTTGACTGAAGGTGGATTTCAGGGGCTACTTGTTGTATTTCTGGAGGGGGGGGGAGGAGGTTGTATGGCTTTTGAATATTTAAGTGTTTCCATTGGTGGATTCCTCATTGAAAGGAGTACCTTTGACAGATCCACTGAATCCCCCACACAGCTTTATCAATGCTGTGTTAATGATCTGTGTTCACCCCAGTGTGATCCAAGTCATTGAGAGAATTCCATTCTTTATTCCAGCTGTGTTAATGTAAAATTACTGTCACTCCAAATTGGCTCAACTGTTGGAGATGATTTGCTGGGTCCTGTCTATCCATTCTGTTTCCTTGTGGGAGGTGGGGAGGGTGGATATTGTTTGGGGAGAGGGTCTGTGTGTGTGTGTGTGTGGGCAGGGGGGTGGTGGAGGGGATGTTTGCGAGAGTTGCTGTGTTGTGTGGAGGGTGGGGTGAGTTGTAGGAAGCAGGGGTGCAGCAGCTGCAGAACTAAGGAGTTTAAAATTGTTCAGGGGTGAAGTCGGGAAGCGTTTCCTGACACACGGGGTGTGACATTCTAACACTCTCTCTCCAATCTCTGCTCTTTTCCTACCTCCTCTTCCTCCCCTCTGCCTCGCCCAAACACTGTCGAGAACGGGGTCCGATTGAAAATTTTCAAACTAAGGTTGATGGATTTTTGAGGTAAAGCGAGTTAAATCTAGATCTAGCAGTGGGCTAATAGGATGGCGAAACGGGCTGAACGGCCTCCTCCTGTTCGAATGCTGTATTGAAAATCCTCTTTGGAAACCGGTTGCCCCTCGCTGTCTGCGAAGAAAGATGGTTTTCCCACTGTGGGAAGGTGTCATTTTTATAATTGCTGGTGTTGTCATTTCGCAGTTTTCTCAGAGATATGATATTGTTTGGAGTGGGAGTGAAGCCTGTCTGACATGGGATTTAAATCCCAGAGGGAATGCCACACTCCTGTGTGTGTAGCAGGGCCGAGTGCTGATACTCCCACACTCACACTGTACTTGGGAAATGAATGACCTGCTGGGGATGAGGCATTTTGGTGGGGGAGGTGGGGGGGGGGAATCACTACAGTGCAGAACAAGGCCATTCAGCCCATCTAGTCTGCACTGACTACACTCCTATCCAGATCCTATCCCCATAACCCATGCATTTACCCCAACTACCCTGACACTTGAGGGGAAATTTTTAGCATGGCCAATCCACCTAACCCCAACACAACTGTGGGAGGAAACTGGAGCACCCGGAGGAAAGCAGTCTCTTGTATGAAGCAAAAATAAACCCAATGCCAATCCCCCACCCCCGGCCTATGTCCAGTGGGAAGCCCCAGAACACTAACGGTTGAAGGTGGGAGTGATGTTTTGAAATGATTTGCTGTGGTTGATTCTGAGAGTTCTCGCACTGCCTCCACTATCTATCGCCCCCACACTGCGACCACTCAGTACGTGTGTGTGTGGGATATATATAGATATATATGTTAGACACCCAGGAAAATAAATTGCTTCGAATCTCTGATCAAGTTGGATTAGACAAAAGCTGCTGTGTTTTTGTAGATTCTGGGAAGCTAAGTTGCTGGGTTTTGAGGCAAATGTTGATGAGATGTGGGCTCGCTGCAGTTTGGCACGTGTTCAAACAGCTGCTGTGTGTGATTCACAAACTGGGAGTTAACCGATAACCAGCAATGAAAACTGCCACTCACCGTGCTGTGAAATCTCCAGCAATCTACACTCACACAGAGAGGTCCATCTGTCTGCCCAAACTCCACTTCAATTTGGTTCTCTCTCTCTCTCTCTCTCTCTCTTTCCCCCCCCCCCCAAAAAAAAGTCCCTCTGGATCCCTGAGGATGTTTTTTTTATCCAGGAACACTGTCCAAACTCCAGCCCCAGTGACCAATTACATTTCAGATTTCTATTTGCTGCCTGAGAAGTGGGAGGAAAGTAGGGGTGGGGTGGGAGGGGATGGTGGGGAGGGGAGGGGTGGGAGGAAAGTAGGGGAGGGGTGGGAGGGGGAGCAGGCCCAGACATGGGGGGGGGGTGGAGTGGAGTTGAGTGGTCCCCAGGCGGGGGGGTGGGTTGAGTGTGCCTGGACAGGGAGGGTGGGGGCAGGGGGTGTAGCAGGCCCCAAGGGGGGCGGCGGGGGGGAGCAGGCCTGGACAGTGTGGGGAGCAGGCCTGGGGCAGAGTGCATGCTAAAATGACTGTGTGCAATGTCTTTTAAATCTTTGCAGGATGTGGGTGTTGCTGGCTGGGTCAGCATTTATCATCCATCCCTAATTACCCTCAAGAAGGGTGGTGGTGAGCTGTTTTCCAGATCTGCTGCAGTCTCTGTGGGTGTAGGTACACCCACTGTGCTGTTAGGGACAGAGTTCCAGGGTTTTGACCCCAGCGACAGTGAAGGAACGGCTGATTGTATTTCCAAGTCAGGATGGTGAGTGACTCGGAGAGGGGGGAGTTTGAGGTGGTGTTTCCAGGTACCTGCTGCTCTTGTTCCTCTCGATGGTCGGGGTCCTGGGTTTGGAAGGTGCTGTCTGAGGGGCCTTGGTGAGTGGCTGTGGTGTGTTCCAATTCAGTTTGTATTCACTTTGACTGCAGTGGAATCTCTTAGATCTCCCTGTACAGATTTTCTGTAAAGATTCTGTGTTTTGGCCTTTTTCACGATTTGAATTGATTGATCTGCAGTCAAACTCCTCAGGGGTAGGTTATTATATTAAAGTAGCTATATAAATGCAGGTGGTTGTTGCTGGTTTCCTCCTGTATGTAGTCACCTGCCTGGTGCAGACAATGTTGGAGTGGTTTACGCTGTCTCTCTGATTTTATCCTGTCCACATTGTGTCAGTGACTAAGCTAACTGGATTTGTAATCTCTGTTCTGACGCCTGAAGTACACCTTCAGTAAGGGTTTCATTTTATCGTTAACATCTGCCCTTTCAAACAGGAAATAAAGCTGAGGTTTTCCTGAGGGGACAGGCCCCTAGGATACTGATCCAGAGAGTGAGGGTGGATCAGTATCCTAGGGGCCTGCCTAGGAGCTTGGAAGTGTGGGAAGATCCCAAGACCAATGCTATTTGTGACCTGGTTCGAATCTGTTACCTTCCCCTCCCACTCCAGGGGTGGCTTAGTGATTAGCATCAGCACCAGGGACCCAGGTTCGATTCCCGGCTTGGGTCTCTCTGTGTGGAGTCAGCACATTCTCCCTGTATCTGCGTGGGTTTCCTCCCACAGGGCGAAAGACGTGCTGGTTTGGCCCGAACAGGCGCCAGAGTGTGGCAGCTAGGGGAATTTCACAGTAACTTCATTGCAGTGTTAATAATAAGCCAGGAAAGAGATCCCCTCCCAATCTGAACTTTCCAACTAACCTGGAGAGTAGCAACAATAAGGTCACAATCTGAAGGTGGAATTGGGCCTATTGTGGTGAGGGGCTGAATGGCCTCACTCTAACTAACTGGAATGGGCTGGAATTCCTCGCACTAATCCCCTCTCCCTCCCCCGCTCAGGGTGCTGCTTTTCACCGAGTTTCTCTCATTCTTAACAACAGAGCTGAAAATACAAAGGATCGGTCATTGATTGGATGGTATTGGGCCAATCTGTACAGAATGATTGGTCACAGCGTTTACACTTTTGCTGCAAACTCCAATCACCAAGAGAAACTCTGGGAGCCCCTTGGATTAACACACTGCTTCCTCAAACCCTGTTAACTGCTCTCATCCCTTTCCTCTCCCCTTCTTTTCTCTCTCTGTCTCAGTCTCTCTCTTCTTTCTTTACAACTTTTCTGATAATCTAACCCTTTGATTAAACTGGAGGTCTCCTGCTGTAATAGTGCCTAAGAGGTGCACTCATGTAAGGTGCTATATAGATTCAGGTTGTTGGGAGATGCTTTTGCAGCTCAAGGTGATTTAAATTGCATTAATCTACAGAACATCTATGAACTAATTCATAGTGATTCAGACTTGAGGGGCTGAATGGCCTTTTTCAAGTTTGTGTCCATTCAGTGCTCTGCAGCTGAATTATCTGTAATCTACACACTCACTCTCTTCCCCCACTCCTACAACATCGTCTGAGAGAGCCAGGCACCTTAGTGAGGCAGCACTAACACCTCAGAGGGATAGGTGCAGGGAGGGGGGCAGAGGGATAGGGTGTAGGGAGGGGATTGGAGAGGGAGGGGAGTGTAGGGAGGAGGGCAAAGGAGTAGGGTGCATGGAGGAGGTGTAGGGAGGTAGATAGAGGTGGCACAGGCTGTTGGGTGAGCTTAAAAAATACCAGGGCAATATTTCCGAGGAGAATTGGTGTGTTTTTCCCTGCTGTCCTCAGACAACCCCCAAAAAAAGTTGATCAGCCTGTAATTATCACACTGGGATCTTACTGTGTATAAATTGGCTGCTGCTTCATTACAACAGTAACTACACTTTGGAGAAACAGGAAATTTGCACAGAAGGAAGCCATTCAGCTCACTCTCTATGCCTGGAAGTATTACATTGAATACAAACATTTTGGAAATATCCAGAGGTTGTAAAAGGCACTATTCAAATGTAACTGTCTTTTTTACTTGTGTCACATGCAGGCTGAAGATGTGAGAAATTTAATTTCAAGCGAATGTATCTTGAGAATGTACAAAAAGTGTTAATTAAACCATCCAAATTGAAGTATCGTTGAGTGGCTGCGGGAGGTCTATTGTCCTTTTATTCATTAGGTTTGTTGTAAAACTTATTATTTGTCACAGTTTCTCACAGTGGCAGCACAATGGCACAGTGGTTAGCACTGCTGCCTTACAGCGCCAGGGACCTGAGTTCAATTCCCAGCTCAGGTCACTGTCTGTGCAGAGTCTGCACATTCTCCCTGTATTTGTATGGGTTTCTTCTGGGTGCTCTGGTTTCCTCCCACAGTCTGAAAGACGTGCTGCTTAGGATGCATTGGCCATGCTAAATTCTCCCTCAGTGTACCCGAACAGTGCTAGAGTGTGGCAACTAGGAGATTTTCACAGTAACTTCACTGCAGTGTTAATGTAAGCCTACTTGTGACACTAACAAATTTTAAACAGCACAAAAAGAGGCCCTTCGGCCCATAATGCCTGCATTGAATTCTAGAATGAAAATGGGGAAAGCTGTAAGGTGGATTTCTGATTGGCTATCTATATCCCCCACCCGCAGCAATCCCCAGTCCGTTTTGCACACTTTCCATTGATCTATTGACAGCCGGACTGTGTCACTCGAGTACAAAGTGAAATCGTTCCTTTTTGTTTTATGTAGTAACCCCCCTCCCCACTTCCTAACCGTGTTGTTCAATAAGCAACACACTGGATCTCAGCTAAAAATTGTATAAAATTAGCTTGTGAAAGTGATATTCTCTGCAGCTTCTGCTAAAGAAGCTAACTCGCTGTGTGAAAACCAGCAGCAAGGTTGCTACTGAAATGAATAAGGGAGTTTTTGTCAGTAGTTTGGAAGTTGTATTTTTTTTTCTCTCTCAAGTATATTTTAAAAAGAGGAAGCAGTGGACAGGCTGTGAACCGGATATCAGACCGAGTGTGTTTGGAACAAGACAGTGCACTGAGACACTGGCACGTTTGCTTGCTGCTTTTCTTGGTGTGGGAGTTATTTCCTGTTGTTGATTTGAGCCTTTATTTACAGTTACCTAGCAATTGGGGTCTGCAGGTTTCCGTTCTGTTTCTGGAATCTTCCCCCTCTTCCCTCTCTCTTTCTCGTTCCTTTCTCTTACCAAAAGAAAGTTCAGGAGAGCAACGAGAGAACACCCCATCCAGCCCCCACCCCCTCCAATAGCTGACAACAACATTTCCCAATGGCAACTTGCATTTATATATCACCTTGAACCTTCAAAAACATCCCAAGGTGTTTTGTGGGAGTGTTCATTTGACACCAAGGAGAAAATATTAGGGATCAAAAATTTAGTCAGAATTTTGTTTTAAACAGGGCTTTAAAGGAGAAAGAGAGAGGGGCAGAGGTTTAGTTAAAGTTTATTTATTAGTCACAAGTAAGGTTTATATTAATACTGCAATGAAGTTACTGTGAATATCCTCTAGTCACCACATTCCAGCGTCTGTTTGGGTACACTGAGGGAGAATTTAGCATGGCCAGTGCACCCTAACTTTCAGACTGGGAGGAAACCAGAGCACCCGGAGGAAATCCACACAGACGTGGGAAGAATGTGCAGACTCCACACAGATAAATAGCGATTTTCACAACTTCATTGCTTTTGAGAATATAAGCCTACTTGTGACTAATAAATAAACTTTAACAAACTTTTAAACTTTAAGCTTAAATAAAATAAACTTTAAAACTTTAACACCATGTCCCACTCACCCCTCACTGACCATGTAGACAATATCCACTGCTCTTCCCTCATCAATCATTTTTGTCACCTCCTCAAAAAACTCAACCAAATTTGTGAGGCATGACCTCCTTCGTACAAAACCATGTTGTCAGTCACTAATGAGAGTATTCAGTTTTAAATGTGTATAGATCCTATCTCTATGGATCTTCTCCAACAATTTCCCTACAATGGGCATCAAGCTCACTGGCCTATAATTACCCAGGTTATCCCTGCTACCCTTCTTAACTAAGTGGACCATATTTTCTATCCTCCAATCCTCTGGGACCTCACTTATGTTCAATGGAGAAGCAAAGGTATCTGTTAGAGGCCCAGCAATTTCATCTCTTGTCTCTCTCAGTAATCTAGGGCAGATGCCATCTGGCCCTGGGGATTTGTCTACTTTAATGCTTCCTAAAAACCTAACACTTCCTGCCTTGTAACTGCAATTTATTCTAATGGTTCTACACATCCCTCTGAGATACTACCAATCAACGTATCTCTCTCCTTTATGAGTACTGATACAAAGTACCCATTTAGGATCTCACCCACCTCCTCGGGTTCTAAGCACAATTTCCCTCCTTTGTTCTTGAGAGTTCTGACTCTTTCCCTGACCCTCTTGTTCCTAATGTATGTATAAAATGTCTTGGGATTCTCCTTAATCCTGTCTTGTCAAGGACATTTCATGACCCCTTTTTGCCCTTCTAACTCCCTGTTTGAGTTCTTTACTACTCTCTCTGTATTACTCCATTGCTCCACCTGTTTTTAGCTGCCTGGACCTCATTACTCTCTCTTTTCTTTTTGATTGTGGCCTGTTATGCTCCTTGCATTGAAGCAGATGCACTCCAGACCTCCAGGCCCACTGAGTTCATCCTCCCAATCTTCCTCTTAGGTAACCCTGTCTTGGCCCCATGTTGGTCCCCAGTCTCTACGCTTGCTGACCTGTTCTGATCCCCAACCCCCTGCCACATTTAAGCCCACCCAAACCAACTAGCAAACCTCCCAGCCATGATATTGGTGCCCCTCCAGTTCAGGTGTAACCTGTCTTCCTTGTACAGATCCCATCCTCTCTGGAGAACTTGTGTTACCAGTCCATCCATCCCCCCAGATCAGTAAACTGTTCTTGTCTTTCTACAGTATTTTTCTGCTTATTTCCTGCTATATAAATGCAGGTTATTGTAGAGAGGCTGTTCCTCCTGCTATGATTGCTTGGCAATCAAGTCAATAAGGTTGTTAAGAAGGCATAAGGAGTCTTAGCTTTTATTGGTAGGGGGATTGAGTTTCGGAGCCACAACGTCATGTTGCAACTGTACAAAACTCTAGTGTGGCCGCACTTGGAGTATTGTGTACAGTTCTGGTCCCTGCATTATAAGAAAGATGTGGAGGCATTGGAGAGGGTACAGAGGAGGTTTACCAGGATGTTGCCTGGTATGGAGGTCAGGTCTTATGAAGAGAGGCTGAGGGATTTGAGGTTGTTTTCGTTAGAAAGAAGGCGGCTAAGAGGAGACCTTATTGAAACATATAAGATGATTAGAGGTTTAGAAAGGGTGGACAGTGATAGCCTTTTTCCTAGGATGGAGAAAGCTAGCACGAGGGGACATAGCTTTAAATTAAGGAGTGGTAGTTATAGGACGGATGTCAGAGGTAGGTTCTTTACCCAGAGGGTGGTAAGGGTATGGAATGCCCTGCCTGCTGCAGTTATAGATGCGCCAAGTTTGGTGGCGTTTAAGAGGTTAATAGATAAGTTTATGCATGAAAAGGGAATGGTTTAGGTTAGAGGGTCATTGCTTTTTCTTAATTGGTCGGCGCAACATCGGAGGCCGAAGGGCCTGTTCAGTGCTGTTATGTTCTATGTGTTCTGTAGCAGTAAGTGTGCAGGATTTTCCACCTCACCTCCCCTCCCTATGACCTGGCAGCAGGTTTTACAGACCACCATCTTCCAGTCCCCACCCCACAGTGATCAATGGGTTTCCTCCTTTGTACCCTCTGCCACCAGGAAACCTGCTGAAAGGGAGGTGGGGAGGGTGGCGGTTGTCATTGGCAGGACTGGAAAATCCTAACAGTGGAAAGGGCCAGAAAATTCCAGCCATTATATTTAGACAGAGAGATTTACAGCATGGAAACAGGCCCTTTGGCCCAACTTACCTACGCCACCCTAAGCTAGTCCCAATTACCCATGTTTGGCCCATATCCTTCTATACCCATTGTACCCATGTAACTGTCCAAATGCTTTTTAAAAGATGAAATTGTACCCACCTCGACTACTACCTCTGGTAGCTGTTCCACCACCCTCTGGACACGTTTGTATCTCTCCCCTCTCACGTTAAACCTATGCCCTCTAGTTTTAGATTCTCCTACCTTTGGGTGAAAAGATGTTGACTATCTAGCTGATCTGTGCCCCTCATTCTTGGCATCTCCATCAAGGACAGTGACCTTAGCACCTCACTGTACCACAAGCCCACAGAACCTCAAAATGCTCCACTTCTCCAGCTTCCACCCTAAACACGTTAAAGGAGCATCCCCCAGGAACAAGCCCTCCATATACATGAGATCTGCTCAGATGAGAAAAATCGCAGCAGACACCTCTAGGTGCTGAAGATGCCCTCATGAGAACAGGATATGGCGTTTGACTCATCAATCGACAGTTTCAATGCACCACAGCAAAAGAACTGCACTGACCTCCTCAGAAGACGAACATGGGACACAGTGGACAGAGTACCCTTCGTTGTCCAGTACTTCCCGGAGCGGAGAAGCTACGACATCTTCTCCGGAGTCTTCAACATATCATTGATGATGATGAACATCTCGCTAGGGCCATCCCCACACCCCCACTTCTTGCCTTCAGACAACCGCGCAACCTCAAACAGACCATTGTTTGCAGCAAACTACCCAACCTTCAGGGGAACAGTGACCACAATACCACATAACCCTGCCACAGCAACCTCTGCTGGATCATCGACACAGATACCATCATCTCATGTGAGAACACCATCCACCAGGTACACGGTACATAGTCTTGCAACTCGGCCAATGTTGTCTACCTGATACGCTGCAGGAAAGAATGTCCTGAGGCATGGTACATTGGGGAGACCATGCAGACGCTACGACAACGGATGAACAAACATCGCTTGACAATCATCAGGCAAGAGTGTTCTATTCCTGTTGGCGAACACTTCAGTCATGGGCATTTGGCCTCTGATTTCTGGGTAAACGTTCTCCAAGGGGGCCTTCATGACACATGACAGTGCAGAATCGCTGAGCAGAGACTGATAACCAAGTTCTGCACACGTGAGGACAGCCTCAACCGGAATCTTGGGTTCATGTCACACTATCTGTAACCCCCATGACTTGCCTGAACTTGCAAAATCTCACTAACTGTCCTGTCAGGAGATGATACACATTTCTTTAACCTGTGCTTAATCCTGTCTCCACTCACATTGCACCTTAAAGACTTGATTACCTGTAAAGACTCACATTCTAATCATTATTCTGTAAATTGAGTTTGTGTCTTTATATGCCCTGTTTGAGAACATAAAAACATAAGAAATAGGAGCAGGAGTCGGCCATCTACCCCCTCGAGTCTGCCCTGCCATTCAATAAGATCATGGCTGATCTGAAGTGGATCAGTTCCACTTTCCCGCTTTCTCCCCATAACCCTTAATTCCCTTGTCTATCTACCTGTGACTTAAATATATTCAGCAAGGAAGCCTCCACCACTTCAATGGGTAAAGAATTCCAGAGATTCACCACTCTTTGAGTGAAGAAGTTCCTCCTCAACTCCGTTCTAAACTGCCCACCTCTTATTTTGAGGCTGTGCCCTCTGGTTCTGGTTTCCTTTCTAAGCGGGAAGAATCTCTCTATCTCTACCCTGTCTAGTCCCTTCATTATCTTGTAAGTCTCTATTAGATTCCCCGCCTCAGCCTTCTAAACTCCAATGAGTACAGACATAGTCTATTTAATCTCTCCTCATAAGCTAACATCCTCATCTCTGGTATCAACCTGGTGAACCTTCTGTGAACAGAACTCCCCACTCGCCTGAAGAAGGAGCAGCGCTCTGAAATCTAGTGGTTTTTGCTACCAAATAAACCTGTTGGACTTTAACCTGGTGTTGAGATTCTTACTGTGTTCAACCTATGGAGACACATGGGTTAGGCACGGTGGGGGGGCTGGCTGTTAGTAAGCAGCCTACATTTGATTGGAAGAGTGAATGTGAGTGAGGCGTGTTTGAGCTAATACTTTGCTGCCTCTAGCTGCTGTGGGATTGGGAAAGGAGCTGTGTGTAAAATACTGTTCTGTTTCACGTCAGCTTTCCAGGGCAGTGCCTACACAGACCGAGGCTGCTGTGTAATCACTCTAGGATTCACCATTGCATAATCCTTGGGAACTACTGGGAAGCGAAGCTGGAAACTTTGAGCTGAGCGGAGCGGAGAGACAGCACGTTAGCCTCATGGGGCTGCTGTGGTTTAGTGTGTGATAAAGGCTTTAACCAATTCTGGGAGGCAAAGCATTTGGTAAGATCAGCAAGATTTTCATTTTGAGAAGGAGTTCTCGGCCACAGGCTAGAGTTTTGGACACGTTGTTTATTGCAATCTTTCAGCAATCAGCAGGGATTGTTGTATGGTTAATAAAAATGTTAAACAGAACAGATTTAAAACTTTGAAGAACGTGTGTTAAATAATAATACACCCATGAACCATTTCCCCAGTGCCAGAGCTTCAGAGACAGTTGTCAGTATTCAGCTGATTGTTAACAATTTCATTTACAACTGAAATATTTTGATGTTTTTAACTAGTCCAAAGATCAGAGGGTTTAAATAAAGTTGACAGCTCCTAAGTAACCACGGTATTAAACACACTGACATTGTGTTTAAACTCTGAGATGTAGGAGCTCTCGGTTAAAAACATTGAAACTAGAAGCAGGAAGAGGCCATTCGGCCCTTGGAGCCTGTTCCACTGTTCATTCTGATCATGGCTGATCATCAAATTTAATATCCTGATTGCACCCCCTCCCTGCCCCTGATCACTGGGAATCATGGCAGGAAAAGCCATTCCTTTGGCTCGTTGAACTGTGCTGTTTTCCTGTTGATTTTGGGAAGGATCGCTCCAGTAGAACCATTCAAAAACTGACTTCTGGTTTGCAGCTAATCAGAGTTTTTAAAACTTTCTACTCTGGTTACTGTAAATTGAGAATTTTAATTGTATATAAATTGCTGATTAATGCTGGTTAGTTTTCAAAGGCAGCTTAACCAACCAGGAGAATGAGTTCTCCAGAAAGAAATGTGCGTGTTACTCTTGGCGAGTGTGTGTTTTTTGGAGTATTATGAAGCTGGCTCCCTCTGAGAGCCTGTCTATTATTGTGTGAGACATCATCAGAGTGTGTGTAATTCCACTCAAAGGTAGAAACCTGCAAGGAAGGATTTGGCATTCCTAATCTCTCTCTCTCCTCTCTTGTCTGTGTGTGTGTGTGTGTGTGTACATCTGTCTCTCCTCCACCACCCTCTTTTGCATCTGTCACTCACTCCCAGTGCCTCTGTCTATCTCCCCTCCCCCGTGCCTCTGTCTGTCCGTCTCTCTCCCCCGCCTTGTGTGCCTCTGCCTATCTCTCCCCCCACCCTTGTGCCTCTGTCTGTCTCCTTGGAAACAAAAGTTTGGAAGTTCTTTTCTCCGTGAAACGATGATCATTTTGGTGTTTTAAATTTGGGGTGAGTGATAGGATGCACACTGTGAATGAATAATATAGATTTGGAATGACTGAATGCTGGGAGATTCTGTGAACAGGAGAGAGGGTGAAGTTTGTAACCCGTGGCCCTATAGCAGAATGTCTGTTCTTACCCAGCTGTCAGTGTAGGTTTTGTGACCATTTCCTTTGAAATGATGAATCCAGTGAGATTCTGGAGTGGATTCCCATGTCCAGTGTGCAGAGAGACAGTAAAGTGAAACCTGCTCTTGGTAAAAATAAACTTTTTAAAACTTGACATCAGATTATCTTGGTTTTTGGTGAGAAGATTTTGTTTTGAAGATTGGTATTTCTTTCTCTGTAGACAAATGTTATTTCTTCAGTAATGAATGTTTGGGATTTTGTCCAGTTTTATATTCACTGCAATGTAACCTTCATGTCAGTACTTGCAGGAAATGTGATCACGTAACTTTCATTTATAATTTACTAGTCTAGTTTGCAAAGTTTTCAATGGGTTGTTTTGGGGTGATTGTGTTGGTGTTTAAGACAGGTACCAGGTATCAGTTAATGAATTTTAGTAATGAAGATAGAATGGTCTTAACCAAGTGAAAATTCAAAGCCACTTCCCTAAAAAAAAGTGTTTGACTGCTCCAGCTTCTGTTGGTAATATGTATTTGTATCTCTTGGAAGGTGTGTGTGTGTGTGTGCCTCTCTCTCTCTCTGACTCTCCGTCTGTGTCTCTTGGGGAGTAAGGGGGGAGGGGAGTGGAGGAGAATGCGTGTGTTTGTTTGTGTCTCAGGGGTGTGTGTGTGTGTATTTCTGTCTGTTTGGGAGGGAGAGAAGCGTGTGTGTGTGTCTCTCTCTCTTTGGGGGGTGTGTATGTGTGTATTTGTCTCTTGGTGTGTTTGTCTGTCTCTTGGTATGTGTATCAGTCTGTTTGGGGGGGGTGGGGGAGTGTGTGTGTGTGTCTCTGTCTCTCCTTAGGGCTGTGTGTGTGGGTATCTCTGTGTGTGTCTCAGTCTGTGTGCCATTCTGTGAGAAGGTGATGGTTTACAGGACAGATCTGAATCGGGAGCAGTGGGTGCAGCTTTGGAAGTAAAGAGCAAGTTGTAGTAAGGGTGGGGAAAAGGCAAAGTGACAGACAGCGGGTCAAGGTTCACTTTAACTGCTGACTGAGTGCAGAAAGAGTTACGAGTGCTGGGAAGCTGGGCAGTGAAGGGTGGGGTGCTGAGGGTGCTTACTCCGCTCTTCCAGGCGGGCTGTACAAAGCGAGCAAACTGGTTGGGTCAGTTTAAGCTGCTGTCAAAGCTCTGGTCGACGATAAATCCTAATATTCGGAATCGGCAGAGAGAAGAATGCTTTTCGGAGTCAGAGTATTGCTTAGCGTGTGTGTGTGTACAGACTCTGTGGATGGTGACTGCCTGTGGAACAGACACTGATAAATATCAATGCTCACATCTAGAAGCAGCCTTTCCTGAGACGGCCAAACAGAGGGTTACAGCTGCCTCTCAACACTGGGTAAAGTACAAATAGTTTTAGCAAATGGCATCTCTGAGATTTGATGGGTTAAAGTGAATGCTGTTACTCTCACTCTGCCTCTCTCCTAACCCTGTATGATGGTTAGAAAATGTTTGAGTGTTCTTTGCATGGAGTTTGGGATTAGTGCAAATTTAAATCTAGCTGCTATCCTGATTATTATTGGCTAGTTTAGTTGACACGGGTAGCTTTAATCCACTTGAGAGTTTATTGTGATGTGCTGTTTAAATTTGAGTTGGTACCAGTGGATATCAAATTGTAAATAGGCCTATGTTGGTGCAAATAACATTTTTATAACTTTTGTGGTTTTAATTTTAAATATGACCCATATAACAAACAGCAAAGCTCTTTTGCAATGAAAAATCACATTTTACTTCTGATTAAATGATTGGGGATAGAGCAGCAGGAAGGACCTGGATAAGATGCTCTGTCAGAGAGTCAGTGCAGACTCGATGGGTCAAATGGCCTCCTGCACTGTAGTGATTCTATAGAACCACAGTTGATCTCTCTCTCTCTTCCCCACTTTGTCTCTCCTGTCTTTTTCTCCCCATCCCCACCTCCCTCTCGCCATACCCCCACCCCCACCCTCGCTGTTAAGACTCCAAGGAAGAACAGCAATGAGTGATCATTGAAAGATTTCACGCTCTCTTTACCCCAGCCCCAATGCAATCCCTGAAATAGACTTGAATTGGGTGCCTTTGGTTTGTGGGAGAAGGCGGTGCTTGGGATGGGACACAGAGTCAATGACACACTCTGCGAACCCAAACCCACAGTAGTCTCCTCTAAGTTGATATTGAGTTGAGAGAATGTGACCGACGGGGAATGGTGGAGGGGAATTAAATTGTATTGGTTCTTGGATCAGCGGGCCTGAGTTCCACACCCAGCTCCTGCTCCATAGGCCTCCAGATGCTTCTCTTTCTCACAATTATCCAGTTTTGAAAAATGATCAAACCTGTATGTGACACTATCAGAATTCATCCCAAATGTTAACCATGTTCTGAGTATAAAACTCTCCAGGTTACTTCCTGGTTTTATTGCCGTTTATTTAACTCTGGTGGAGTGGCAGATGAGGTTTGTGCTGGCTATTCCTTTATTATTCTCCAGTCTCTCTCTCTATTTGATATTTAGACTGTGAGCTTGAAAAGGTGATCATTCCTCTTTATTTAATTCAATGTGTGAATAATCAAGGAATGTTTATCCTGGAAATGTTTCTCTGGGAGAGGTTTGATAGCACAGTGGGTTAGCACTGCTGTCTCACAGCGCCACAGACCTGGTTCGATTCCCGGCTTGGGTCACTGTGTGGAGTCTGCACATTCATGTGTGGGTTTCCTCCGGATGCTCCGATTTTCCCCCTCAGTCTGAAAGACGTGCTGGTTAGGGTGCATTGGCCGTGATTAAATTCTCCCTCGGTGTACCTGAACAGTGTAACAGTATGGTGACTCAGGAATTTTCACAATAACTTCATTGCGGTGTTAATGTAAGCCTACTTATGACTAATAAATAAACTTTATTTTTGTACTTTATTGGGTTCCTCCAGCCAGGTGCTGTTTGTCAATGTGACAGAATCTCCTCTAAGTTTCTGGGATTCATGTTTAAAGGAGTTTTTATGGCTGCTTCCTTCAACTTGTCAAGAACTCTTTGACTGGCAGGCATTTCAAAATGAAATGAAGAGGTGTTCACTGTGAGTGTGTGAAATGTTAAATATTGTTAATGACTTGCTGTTAACACAGGATTCCAGATCATCCAATCTGTCTCTTCCACATTCATGTGTGTGCCAGCACCAACTCGTTGGGCTGAATGATGTATATTCAGTGTCATTGCAATTCCCTCCACGGCTGATTTAATCCAGGATTTCCCAGAATTTTCAAGTTAAAAGCCATAGGTTTTCGGGGGCGGGGGTGGGGGGGGTATCTGGAGAGACCATAAATGAAAGTTTTGTTTGTGCTGGTCAGTAATACAAGACAATTTCCAAATTCCATCTATCGGCTGAAAGTAGAGGTGCCTTTACTGAGGGGATTACCCTGTCTGTGTGTCATACTCACGTTGGGCTTGTTTCTATCCAGTTACTACATGGATTAGTGTGTAAACTTTCAAAATGTGTGATACTATCTGCAATTTCATACGGGGGTGTGTGTGTGTCAGGAGGGGGGAGGGGTGTGTGTGTGTTGGGACGGCAGAGGGGTGTGTGTGTCAGGAGGGGGTGTGTGTGTGTTTTGGGGGGGAGGGCTGTGTGTCAGAAGGGGGGTGTATATATGCCCTTTTGAAATGATTTATTTTGCTGAATGCTCAGGTCTCTGGTGAAAAGGGTTAATATTTTTCAGTGATTATTGGATCATTGCAGTAATTAAAACCACATCTCCTATCAGACCTGATTCCCATTTTTTTTGTCAGTGTTTAGTTCTGGTTCTGGGTTTCTCTGGGATCCTGCCATTGATTCCACGAATTGGAGAAAGGTAAAGAACGAGTTGGAATTTAAAATGATCCTGGCGGAAGCATAGGGATTGGCAGAGTGGATTGTGTATAAATCATTTGATTCCGGGTAGCAGAGGAAATTTATTGGAGAGCGAGTGGATCTGATTTGAAATCTCAAACCTTCTCTCCCTGCAATCCTGCATGTTCACAATGTCTAATCTGCTCGTGTTGTGTCTTGTTGGCTAGTTTGAAATTAGTAAAGAAAATGGAGTATCTTTGTTATTGCCTTTGGAGTCGGAATGTGAAAGGGGTTCTGTTTGTCCCCTGCTCCCCATTAACCAATTCACTCAACTGTTCAGACTTTGAGTCATGAACCCAAAGCTTTGATATAAACTGAAATTCAATCCAGTCACAACAGGAGCAGTTTGAGAGTACAGCTATCTCCCTGTTTGTATGTAGGAGCAGCAGATGATGTGGAGATGGTGGTGTTGGACTGGAGTAAGCACAGTAAGAAGTCTCACAACACCAGGTTAAGGTCCAACATGTTTAGAGTCATGGAAACAGGCCCTTCAGCCCAACTACTCCATGCTGCCCTTTTTTTTAAACCTTCAAACTAATCCCAATTGCCTGCATTTGGCCCATATCCCTCTATATCCATCTTACCTAACTAACTATCTAAATGCTTTTTAAAAGATAAAATTGTACCTGCCTCTATTACTACCTCTGGCAGCTTGTTCCAGACACTCACCACCCTCTGCATGAAAAAATTACCCCTCTGGACACTTTTGTATTTCTCTCCTCTCACCTTAAACCTCTGCCCTCTAGTTTTAGACTCCCCTACCTTTGGGAAAAGATATTGACTATCTCGCTGATCTGTGTCTCTCATTATTTTATAGATCTATATAAGATCATCCCTCAGCCTCCTACATTCCAGAGGAAAAAGTCCTGGTCTATCCAGCTTCTCCTTATAAGTCAAACTATCAAATCCCGGATGCATCCTAATAAATCTTTCTGCACTCTTTCTAGTTTAATAATATCCTTTCTATAACAGGTTTATTTGATAGCATAAACCACTAGCTTTCGGAGCACTGTCCCTTCTTCAGGTGAGTGGGAGTTTTGTTCACAAACTCAATTTACAAAATATTGGTTAGAATGCGAGTCTTAAAAGTACAGACAGTGTGAATGGAGAGGGTTAAGCACAGGTTAAGGAGGTGTGTATTGTCTCCAGCCAGGACAGTTAGTGAGATTTTGCAAGCCCAGGCAGATCATGGGGGTTACAGACAGTGTGACGTGAACCCAAGATCCCGGTTGAGGCCGTCCTCATATGTGGAGCTTGGCTATCAGTCTCTGCTCAGCAGATATCAGAGCTTCCGAGTAGTGTCTCATTTAAATAGTGAGCAAGTGGGATTAGTTACTTAACACAAGGGTGAGAAGATTTCTGGAGGTGTTATATTTACAGTGTGATATTCTGTTTTCTTCACTTGTTTTAGTTTGGAAGTGATATTCCAAAGCACAATTGGGCCTGTACCAATCTCTCATTCCGGACGAGTTGTCCTAGTTTTGAGTGGGGGCTTTATTACGAAGGAGAGCCGGCCTGTTCTCCCCTGGCCACCTTACCAATATCTTCTAAACAGATTATCTGTTCATCCTTGCAGTGCGGTTTCTGGGATCTTGCTGTGCGCAATGTGCGTTCCATACATCACGGGGACAGAGCAGGAAAGTCAAAGGAACTGAATTGGCAAAGAACTAGCAGGAGAACAACAACAGGTTTCCAGCACAGTGGGTTAGCACTGTTGCCTCTCAGCACCAGGGATCCGGGTTCAATTCCCGGCTTGGATCATGTCTGTGCAGAGTTTGCACGTTCTCCCCATGTCTGCATAGGTTTCCTCCCACACTCCAAAGATGTGCAGGTTAGGCTGATTGGCCATGCTAAGCTGCCCCTTAGTGTCAGGGGGATTAGGAGGGTAAATATGTTAGGGGGGGTGGGACCTGAGTGGGATTGTCAGTACAGGCTCAATGGGCCAAATGGCCATATTCTGCACTGTAGGGATTCTACAACAGTGATTTCACACTGAACATCGTTCACTGGCCGTGAAGCACTCTGAGACATCCTGGAGTTGCAAAAGGTGCTATACAAATGCAAGACTTTTTTAATATCAGTTGAAGTTGTGTGTTTCTGATAGGGTGTGTCCGAGTTTCTTTCTCTCCCTGAAATTACCCCTGCCCCTCCAGTTAAATTGGATTAAATGTTTCCAGGATGGGCTGTTTTTTTAACAGTCTGCAGATTCTGGGAGTGTGATTTTTAGAAGCTGCTGTAAATCACACTGTGAAGTGTTAACCTCGCCCTGCTCCAGATTCCTGGTGTCCTGCCCATCACTCTCTCCTCAAAAACAAATCTTCAAGCTTCCCAATCACCGGTGCTTAAACAATTGGCTGTGTCAATTCCTCTTTACCTTCCTGTGAAGCATCTCATGCCCTTTTCTGAGTTAAAGATGTGATATAATGTGTGTGGAGTTTAAAGATTCCATTGGAACTAGCTGTTCTGATAACTCTGAGGAAGAGTCATGCAGACTCAATGCTAATTCTGTTTTTCTCTCTCTGCGCAGACTCTGCCAGACTCAGAGATTTTCCAGCATGGTCTGTTTTTATTTCAGGTTTTCAGTGTCTGCAGTACTTTGCTTTTATGATCATTTGCATCTTCTAAGCTGTCTCACAGACCCGCCAAACAACAACCTGACATAGTCATTTCACAGGATCATAGCTTACCGATAACATCCCAGACACCACCACTACCTTCCCTGGGCCACCGGCTGCACAGACCCAGCAGAGGTGTCAGTCCATTGGTATACAGTCAAAAGGGAGTTGCCCTGGGAGTCCTCAGTGTTGACTCTGGATCCTATAAAGTCTCATGGCATGAGATCAAACATGGGCAAAGAAATCTCCTGATTACTGTGTACTGTCCTCCCTCAGCTGATGAATCTATACTCCTCCATGAAGACCATTTGGAGGAAGATTGAGGGTGGCCGAGGTACAGAATGTACTTTGGGTGATTGACTTCCATCACCCAGACTGGCCCACACTGTGCTGGGACTGCGACAAGTGGTGATGGAACCAACAAGACGGGAAAACATGCTTCATGTTCTCCCCAACAAGCCGCAGCAGCAGATACATCTTCCCGTGACTGTGTGTGGAATTAATGAGCTCTAGCGAGATTAGAATCAGTAGCTATCGGGGGGGACTCTCCCCCGGTTGGAGTCATACTTGGCAGAAAGGAAGATGGTTCTGGGGGTTGGAGGTCAATCATCTCAGCTCCAAGACATCTCTGCAGGAATCCCTCGGGAGTGTCCTGGGCCCAAACCGTCTTCAGCTGCTTCATCAGTGACCTTCCCTCCATCGTAAGGTCAGAAGTGGGGCTGATTCGCTGATGATTGCACAATGTTCAGTACCATTCGCAACTCCTCAGATACTGAAACAGTTCCTGTCTAAATGCAGCAAGACTTGGACAAGACCCAGACTTGAGCTGACAAGAGGCAGGGTGACATTCACAAGCACCAGGCATTGACCATCGCCCCTTGACATTCAATGGCATTACCATTACTGAATCCTTCACTATCCACATCCTGGAGTTACATTAACTAGAAGCTGAACTAGACCCAGCCATATAAATACTGTGGTTTCCAGAGCAGGTCAGAGGCTGGGAATCCTCAAGTGAGTAACTCATCTCCTGACTCCCAAAGCCTGCCCACCACTCACAAGGTACAAGTTAGGAGTGTGATGGAATATTCCCCACCTGCCTGGATGGGTGTGGCTCCAACAATGCTCGAGAAGCTCGACACCATCCAGGACAAAGCAGCTCTGTTTAATTGCTAACTCCTCCACAAACTTGCAATTCCTCCACCATCGATGCACAGTGACAGCCGTGTGCACCATCCATAAGATGCACTACAGCAACTCACTAAGGCTCCTCAAACAGCACCTTCTAAACCTAGAAGAAGAGCTGTGAACACCAGCTACAAGTCACTCACAATCCTGACTTGGAAATATATTGCCATGACTGGGTCTGAATCCTGGAACTCCCTCCCTAACAGCACTGTAGGTTTACCTACACCACATGGACTGCAGCAGTTCAAGAACAAGGACACTTAGGGATGGGTAATAAATGCTGGCTTAGCCAGTGACACCCACAATCCATGATAGTGCTTGGAGCAATGTTAAGAGGTGGATGTAAGAGATCCCACAAGCCACAATGAAGAGAGTTCCCTCGATATCCTGGTGTCTCGTTCCATCCCCCATAATCCCACCAGCAAGAGATTTTACTGGTTATTTAATTATCTTTGTGCTAATTGGCTCCTGCCTTTTGTTATTCGCAACGTTCTCCAAACACCAGCTCGCGCTCTCATTGCAGAGAGATCCTAAGAGCCTGTTAGTTGGATATAATCAAGGACACCACCTACCCCCACCTCCAAGGCTGGGATTCTCCGGTCCCCCCACCCATGGCTAGGACCCTCCGGCCCCCTGTGCAGTGAATGTAGATTTTGCTGAGTGCCAGATTCTCCGTTCTCGCTGGCAGCAGTGGGTGAATAAGATCGGAGAATTCTGGCATTAATCTATCATTCTGTATTTTTATTTCTTTGCAGTGATATAGAAATCCCTCTAATGAGATGGAACAGTCGGGGGTGTATGTGCCATCTCTAACATATGTATTGTAGTAGATTGGGTTGCAATGTGGCAATCAGCATGATGTGGAGATGCCGGTGTTGGACTGGAGTAAACACAGTAAGAAGTTTCACAACACCAGATTCAAGTTCAACAGGTTTATTTGGTAGCAAACACCACTAACTTTCGGGACTCTGCCCCTTCATCAGGTGAGAGTGGGCAACTCACTTGGTTTTAAACCAAGTGAGTTGCCCACTCTCACCTGATGAAGGGGCAGAGTCCCGAAAGTTAGTGGTGTTTGCTACCAAATAAACCTGTTGGACTTTAACCTGGTGTTGTGAAACTTCTTACTGCAATCACCATGGAACAGAGAACTCTGACAATCTGCATTCCGAGAGAGTGTTTGGGATTTGAGATGATTACAATTTCTTCCCCCCTTTGTCTTGTGGGATGGGTGGGGGGGTGTTTGCTCTCGTATGTTCTTGGTGAGTGGGATTGGGGGCTCTTGTGGAGGGATTTTATCATTACAATGAGTTTGTTAATATGAAGAGGCAGTGAGGGTTTTGGGGACGGGGTGGGGCAGGGGGAGATCCAGTGTTTTGCTGTGGGAGTGATTGTACAGGGAATGAAGAGAGATTCGGTAAATATTTCAGATGGAAGATGATGTGTAAGTGGGGAATGCACAGCAAGTGAGATAATCTCTAAATCATTCTAACAAAGAGTTGTGACAGAGGCTGAGGCACAGGAAGACAATCTCACTATGACCATCTTTCACTTGGAGATGACATTCAGTGAAGCACGTTTGCTGAGGTGGCTTTTTGGACAGATTATAAAAAGAAAGAGTTGCATTTTTCAATTGCTTTGCATGCAGTCAGGTGTCTGAAAGTACTTTCCAGCCAGTGAAATACTTGTTCAACTGTAGGAAACGCTGCCTATTAATTTCCACACACTGTACAGTGATAAGGATATGATGTTGATTTGAGGGAGGATCCCTCCTCCCCGGCTCCTGGAGTATGGAGGGGATTTTCACAGTAGCTTCATTGCAGTTTTAATGTCAACCTTACTTATGAGTAATTAAATTTTTAAGACAGCGAGACCATGGGATTGTTACATTCACTTGACTGGACCTTGGATTAAATTCTCATCCAAAAGACAGTGCTAAATACAATGCAGCATCTCTCCACACAGTGTGCAGCCCCCCCCCCCCCCCCCCCCCCCCCCCGACTCTCCCTTTGTGGTAGGGTGCCCCCGATACTCCCCTGCTCCCCCCAGTGCCTCACCCCTGTGATATTGCCCCAGGCTGTCGGTGCTAATCCTGCAGTGGAGCCCGAGGCTGGAATGTCGCAATTCTTAAACGAGGATGCTAACAACCGAGCCACTCAGCTGATTCATGCTGAAATGATCTGGGAAGTATGGTGGCTCAGGTATCAGTCTCTCAGAGTTCCTGCAAACACCGAGTTGTGTAAAATGGTGACAGAATAGGGAGTTTCCATTCCAGCATATGTGGAAAATGTCTGCCCTGTGTACTGACCGCAATGAAATAAAAGCTGAGGAGTGACAGAGGAGGGGGGGGGACTGTCCTAGTCTTGATGTATTATCCTGGGACTGTTTTCAGCCTGTGTTGTTCTCTCTCTGTCTCTCTGGGTTAATGGGGGGAGCAGGTGCAGAGTGACTGAAGGTAAACATACCTGAAGCAGTAAATGGGACTGCAATCTGTAATGAGCTATGTAAAGAGACAGAGTCTTCACAAGACTCTTCCCCAGCCTGGTAAACAAGCTGATCCCAATAGCTGCCATCATGTCTACGGTCACATCACATTTAACAGAAATGCTGCTTTGCCAAGTTCAGTGTAAAACTGTGGTTAAAGCAACAGAACAAAAATGTTCCAGGAAGTCAAAGTCAACCTGGCTAACACATCATTTAGCTTCTATACCAACAGCAAGCTGTAGCGTGGATGTAATTTTGTAAATTAAAACCAGGATGTATAAATGCTAAGGTTCAGAAATGTTGGGGAAATTCTGATAACTTCAGTTGAGCAGGGATAGCGAATCTATTCCATATTTGGTAATTTAACAAGAACAATTTAACTATCCTTCTTCAATACAATTATAGAATCCCTGCAGTGCAGAAGGAGACCATGCAGCCCATCAAGACAATTCCGACAAAAATCCCACCCAGGCCCTATTCCCATAGCTGCACATATTTACCCTGTTAGTCCCCCTGACACAAGGGGCAATTCAGCCTGGTCAATCCACCCAGCCTGCACATCTTTGGACTGTGGAGGAAACCAGAGCACCCAGAGGAAACCCATGCAGACACGGGGAGAATGTGCACACTCCACACAGTGACCCAAGGCCAGAATCGAACCCGGTTCCTGGAGCTATGAAGTAGCAGGGTTCACTCACCATTGTGCCATTCTGCTGCCCAAGTTCATCTAGCCAGAGTTAATCTCAGGAGACCTAAAATGGCTGGATTTTAACAGCAGCAGATCATATTCACGTTTGTTTAAAGTCTGACCTAATGCACCTTATCAAACCCCAACGCAGTCCATGCGTGCATTGCTCAATGTACAACACACCAGGTTTTAAACACAACTGCAGAATCAGGCGGAACTGTAAATTCTAACCACCTGGTATATTTTCATAAATTCAATCCAAATGTGACCTTCCCCTTTGGCAAGTTTTCCTATTCTGGGCCGCTTGTATCTTTTCCAGATCTGATCCCATAAATGTCCAGGAAGTAATTGGGGGAAAGGTCAAGGTGACTCTCACACGTCAGGAGAAATCATTGGCTCTGTGAAATCCTGTGGCTGTTTGGCATTTTTCCAGAGTAACTGTGGAGCCAGGAGAACCTGGTTAAAGTTCCAAGGCCATCAGTGTCGGATTCCCAAACACTACTCCAGAGATGTGCAGCTTAGGTTGATTGGCTGTGCTAAATTGATTCTAGTTTTGGGGAAGATTAGCAGGGTAAATACATATGGTTACTGGGATAGGATGGAGTTGTTGTTGGTGCAGGCTTGATGGGCCAAATGGCCTCCTTGTGTACTGTGGTGGGGTGGGTGCAGTTCTGTGATTCTATACTCCATATAGTGATCCACCATTTAACCAATTCTATGGACTTCAGGAAGGATGTCAGGACTTTGGAGAGAGGGAGTGAAGGAGATTCTGGAGAATGGTATTGGGCACGTGTTCACTCTGGAATAGCTGTGTTTGTTCTTCTTAGAGCAGACGAGGTTCAGGTAAGGTTACAGAATCATGAAGGGTTTTGAGTTAGATAACGAGAGCAGTCAGTAATGAAACAAAAGCACATGGATTGCAAGTGTTTGGGAGCAGAGCAGAAAGCCTGGGCTACGTTCTAAAGCCCAACTAGACCCCAACAGTTTTCCCTTTTGATATTAGTGCGAAGGTGAGGTGTTTCACTCCAGCTGTGATTCTGTTGACACACTAAGAAGCTTTTTAATCACACGCTGGTTAGCACTGCTGCCTCACAGTGCCAGGAACTCTGGTTCAATTTCAGCCTCGGCTCACTGTGTGGAGTTTACACATTCTGCCCGTGTCTGCATGGGTTTTCTTTGGGTGCTCTGGTTTCCTCCCACATTTGAAAGATGTGTGGGTTAGGTTGACTGGCCATGCTAAATTGCCCCTTAGTGTCAGATGGCTTACCAGGTTAAATGTGTGGCGTTACGGGGAAAGGGCCTGGGTGGGATTGCTTTTGATGCAGGTTTGATGGATCGAATGGCCTCCTCTCTAGTGATTCTATAAATGCAGTTTAATTTTAACAGATGAATTAGTTCAACTTTTATCAATTGATAGACTTAAAAATGAAAAGATATATATTTTTTAGCTGCTAACAAAACCTTATTAGTTCCAATTCAAACAATATTCCTCTTCAAAATCAATTAGCAACATACAGGTTTACATGCTTGTACTTATTAACAATCCTTGAGCTTTTGGAGAGAGAGAGGGAGAGAGAAGCAAATGTCTCCTAACAGCCCCAAACAGCACCCTCCAGAGCAAAGAGACAAAAAGACACCTTTTTCCAGGACCCAGTAGAAACTGTTTTAAAATGAGAGAAATGCGAATCTTCCATGTAAGCTTAGCTCTGCCCATTCATATGGCTGTATCTGTCAATCAACCTAATTAAAACCCTAATCTGAAACCCCAGGGGAAAAACAAAATAAACAAGAACTCAGATTAAAAGAAACACATTCCCAGCTAAAATCAATCATTAGTCTGCAATCTCAGAGACAAGTCTGCACCATGTAAAACAGGCAAATTTAAACATGTCCCTTACAAGAAACATGATAAATACATTTCTCTAAGGCACAGTATCATCACAAATGGCAAAATAACCAGAGGCAATAAAGTGAGAATAGGACAGTGAAGGCAGTTTCAATCAGCACTTCAGAAAGCAATTGGAGATATAATTGCAGGGGAGTGTGAGTGAATGGTTAGCTCTTTAAAAAAGCGGACACAGATGCAATGTGCCGAATGGCCTCTTTCTGTGCTGTACTGTTCCATAAATTCTGTTTCCTTTCTAGAAAACCGCAACTCCAGATTTGAAATAATTGTGAATCATCAAAATAAATGTGATGTTTGACACTGCTGGTGAAGCTTTCCATCAACTTGAATTCCAACACAGGGAAATAATTTACTGACAATTCCAAGTGTGTGGATAGTGTGTTACATTATCCTGCTTCACTTCCTAACCAGCCCTCTCCTGCATGAAGCTCTGATGCTGGGAGAAATAGCTCTTTTAAAAAAAGCACACTTTAACTATCACACACAACCAGGATAAAAAAGCTGCTTTATTCCATGCTCTGACATGACAATAATCCTAACGAATGCTGATAAGTTTTTTTTGTCTTTTGTCACGTGCATTAGCATACTGAAAAGTATTGTTTCTTGAGTGCTGTACAGACAAAGCATCGCGTTCATAGAACACACAGGGAGAAGGAAAGGAGAGAGTGCAGAATGTAGTGTCACAGTCATAGCCAGGGTGTGGAGAAAGATCAACTTAGTACAAGGTAGGTCCATTCAAAAGTCTGACAGCAGCAGGGAAGAAACTGTTCTTGAGTCAATTGGTACATGACTTCAGACTTTTGTATCTTTTTCCCAATGGAAGAAGGTGGAAGACAGAATGTCCGGGGTGCTTGGGATCCTTAATTATGCTGGCTGCTTTTTTGAGGCAGCAGGAAGTGTAGACAGAGTCGGTGGATGGGAGGCTGGTTTGCGTGATGGATTGGGCTACATTCACAACCATTTATAATTTCTTGTAGTCTTGGATAGAGCAGGAGCCCATACCAAGCTGTAATACAATCAGAAAGAATGCTTTCTGTGGTACATCTGTAAAAGTTGGTGAGAGAAATTTTCTTCTTCTGATCCCCACAGTTGGGATGATTGAATTTGAATATTTATAAAATGTCCATTTTGTAACAAGCATCCTTGTGTGAATTTTCTGCTTGATAACTTTGTTAGCAGCTGGAGTAAGCTCGCTTTTTAATTAAAAGAAACCAAGATATTTTGTGCATTGAGCTTCCAAACAGCCAAACTGTGAGACTGACACAGGCTGTGATGATTTGATCAGAGCTGCTGGTTCAGTTTACCAGTTTGTTATTCCAGAAATTAATTATCACTTCCCTCATCAATTAATTATTGCTAAATGAAGTGAGGTAGAAAATGTGGCAGAGGGAGAAGAAATTGACTAATTGATACATATGAATTCTTCCATTCCCACACTGCCGATTTAAAGATTTTATTTCCCACTTGACTCTTTACGGAAGGGGTTTTACCAATAACTAAGCTCACACTTTCCCCAAAGAGAAAGTATCAACTACATAAGGAGCAAGGCTGTGTCACTAAATACCTCAGTTTGTCAATTTAGTTGATACCTAATCACATGATTCTATATTAATGAGGTCTATGGAGTAAACTGTCATCTTTAAATACAGCTATTAGACTCCATCTCCAACAGTAACATCAGAGTAGATTGTTTGTCCTGTTGCTGAACATTGAAGACACACTGAGACCTACTCCTGGACCATGTTTTTATAGAAAGCAGAGGTTATGTGCTCCCGACTGTCACTATCTCATGTACAAACTCCATTTTCCAGTGTGTCTGGAATGTCATTATTTATGGATTCCAGATAATCAACTGTTTCTGTCCTTTTATTTTGCTGTTATCTTCACAGTCACTGAAAATGAAGAAGTTGAGTGGATTTGGGAGTTTTATTCCACCTGTGGTGACACAGGAAGTATTCTTATCCCTCGGATGGAACTGTGAAAGATTTAATCCCACAAAGAGAGAGAGAGAGCATTCACTGGGTAAAGAACTCCCCTTTCCTCCAAAACTGCCCCCCTCACCAAACCTGCTGTTGCGACGCATTGATTTACCAAACACTGACCTGTCAATGTGATTTTTCTGGAGAATTTGTTGAAGAGAAACAAGCCAAAAGCAAATGCTCCGGTTTCCTCCCTAAAGTTAGGTGCATTGGCCATGCTAAATTCTCCCTCCAAACAAAGGTCAGAGACGCCAACTTGCTGCAAGTTCCACATGCAACTGCTTTGTGGCAAGTTGTGTTTTAAGTTGTGCAAAATGCTCAGTACATTGTAAGCTGCCCAGATTCATGCCCTGAGCATACAATTAGTTTGCTAAATAGATTTGGATTCTCAGTAAGATTGCTCTACTTGACAGGTTTCACAGTGTGACCTGCATTGTGTTGGGTATGGAGTGGATTCCAGAGTCCGCGTGTACACCTGGAAAAATCTCAAGAGACTGCTGTGTAAAATTACCCTGCTACGTCAGAGATAGCAACACCTCCCTGAGTGATTTGAAATGGAGACATTGTAAGGGTTTGGGGGTGTGTGTCTCACTCAGTAATCACCCACTAAACCTGTCAGAAAAACTTTAGGCTGGTACATAAAATGTACACGAAATTTTAGTGTGTGATATATCATAGATACTGATAAACAATCCCTCTAGCCCTGAACGTGTAACTTATAAATCTGTGACCGCCTTCCTTCACAACTCAGTGTTGAAGATTTAGACACAGTGAAATACTTTTTAATGTTTGTGTTTCTTTTCCCGCTTTCTTTCCCAATCTTTTTCACTTCTGGAATGATTGAAATCTAGTCTATCTTTCCTAGTTTAGTTTGTGTGTTTAGTGAGGATTTTGCAGTCTGGTTGATTGAAGATTCATGTTGCTCTTTCTCAGCTCTTGAGGAGCAGACAGTGTGCTGGCTTAGACACCCAATGACAATGAGCTCTATTCAATTAGTTGTGGGCAGTTGGCCAATTGCGATCACCCTCACTTTATTGTCGATTGCAAAATCCAAACCAGTGACTAATGATCAATTTAAAGTATCCTCCTGGAACCCCTCAGTTGGGATTTCGGGAATCTGTGGAGAGGGTCAGATTGCCTTCTCCTCTTCTGTATTGTAACAGGTTCAGGGGATGTGCACTGATGTGCTTGAAATTCCCCATGACCACAGGATGAAGCAAACAGTTATTGATTCACTTTTTATTTCTGTCCATCTTGGTTTAAGTGCACAATGTTCAAAGGCAGCATGATGGACAGAGGTTAACACTGCTACCTCACAGCGCCACGGACCACGGTTCGATTCCCAACTTGGGTCACTGTCTGTGTGGAGTTTCCTCCCACAGTCCAGAGATGTGCAGGTTAGGTGGATTGGCACTAGCTTGGGGGGGATTAGCTGTGTGCTCCTTCTGTACTGTGAAGATTCAATGATTCTACACTCCATATAGTGATCCACCATTTGACCAATACTAGATTATTAGAATACTATTTTAGAATTAGAGTGTTAATCTTAGTGACTTATACTATAGAGGATACAAAAATATTCCATCAATAGCTGTAAATCAGAAGATAGAAGGGAGAGGGGAACTTGGTGAAACTACAATCACTGGGGAAGCAGTATTGAACAAACTGATGGAGCTGTGAACTGACAAGTCTCCAGGTCCCGATGGACTTCATACTAAGGTCCTTAAAAGAGGTAGTTAATAAGCTAGCAGATGCACTATTGTTAATTAGCTGTACTGGGGCCTTAACTCTTTAAAATTTACATCATGATGAGGGCAGTGAAGGAACGGTGGCTTAAATTTGCAGATGACAAAAAAGGTAGGAGAGTAATCATAATAGAATCCCTACAGTGCAGAAGGAGACCATTCAACCCATCGAGCCTGCATTAACAACAAACCCACTCTATCCTCATAACTCCATATGTTTAGCCTGATAATCCTCTAACACTAAGGGGCAATTTAGTTTGGCCAATCAGACTAACCCGCACATCTTTGAACTGTGGAAGGAAACTGGAGCATCTGGAAGAAACCCATGCAGACACAGGGAGAACACGCAAACTCCACACAGACAGTGACGTATGCCAGGAATTGAATCCAGGTCCCAGGTGATGTGAGGCAGCAGTGCTAACCCACTGTGCCACCGTGCACAGTACGTTGTGAAGAGATTGTGAATAGATATCGATAGGTTGAGTGAATGGGCAATAATCTGGCAGATGGTGTATAATGTGAGAAAATGTGAAATTGTTCAGTTTAACAGCAAGAATAAAAGAAAAGAAAGCGTAACTTAAACAGGGAATGACTGCAGAATTCCCAGGTAGAGAGGGATCAAGATGTTCTGGTGCATGAGCCACAGAAGGTTGACATTCAGGTACAGCATGTAACCAAGGAGACTAATGGAATTCTTTTTGTTAATACAGGGGGAATTGGGCATAAAAATAAGGATGTTTAGTTTCAGTTGTACAGGGTATTAGTGAGACCACATTGTGAATACTGTGTGCAGTTTTGGTCTCCTTACTTAAGGAAGAGGGTAAATGCGTTGGTGGAGGTTCAGGGGAGGTTTATGAGATTGATACCTGGAATGAGTGGGTTGTTTTGTGGTTGGACAGACTGGACTTGTCTGACTGAAGAGTGAGGGGTGACTTGATGAAGTTTATGAGATCCTGAACGATCTTTAAAAGGTGGATCTGGAGAGGACGTGTTCCTCTTGTAGATGAGTCCAGAGCTATAGGAATCACTCTTCTAAGTGTCACCCTTTGCCAAAGATGAGAATTATTTTATCCTGAGGGCTGTGTGGACTCTCTGCCTCTGAAGGCAGTTGAAGTGGGAGGGTCACTGAATACTGTTAAGGAGCAGGTTGATAGATTCTTATAAGATGAGGAAATCGAAGGGAATGTGGAATTGGAAACTCAAACAGATCAGCTGTGATTTTATTGAATGGAGGAGCAGGCTGGAGGGGCCGAACGACCTCCTCCTGTTCCTATTTTGTATCTTTATGTTTGGTGAAGTACTGAAGCATCATGTTCCTGGAGCCACCAATTTCAGAACAAAGAAAATTCCAGCACAGGAACAGGCCCTTCGGCCCCTCCAAGCCTGCACCGACCATGCTGCCCACGTGAACTAAAATTCGCTATCCTTCCTGGGACCATATCCCTCTATTCCCATCCTATTCATGTATTTGTCAAGACGCCCCTTAAAAGTTACTACCGTATCTGCTTCCACTCCCTCCCCGACAGTGAGTTCCAGGCACCCACTACCCTCTGCGTAAAACATCTGCCTCATATGTTTCCTTTAAACCTTGCCCCTCGCATTTTAAACCTGTGCCCCTTAGCAATTGACTCTTCAACCCTGGGAAAAAGCTTCTGACTATCCACTCTGTCCATGTCTCTCATAATCTTGTGGACTTCTATCAGGTCTCCCCTCAACCTCTGTCGCTCCAGTGAGAACAAACCAAGTTTCTCCAATGTCTCCTCATAGCTGATGCCCTCCATACCAGGCAACATCCTGGTAAATCCTATACCCTCTCCAAAGCTTCCACATCCTTCTGGTAGTGTGGTGACCAGAATTGAACACTACATTCTGAGTGCGGCCTAACTAAGGTTCTATAAAGCTGCAACATGACTTGCCAATTTTTAAACTCAATGCCTCGGTGAACGAAGGCAAGCATGCTGTATGCCTTCTTAACTATGCTCTCCACCTGTAACGGTAGTTGTTTATTTGAGATAGAGGTCCTATTGGCTTCTGCAGTTCCCACACAGCACAGTGAGAATCCTCAGTGTAGTTTCTCTCTCTCTCTCTCTCCTATCCCAGCTTTCATCACTGACTGTAAACTCTCCCACTGTTACTGCAATCCACTCTGATTAGTGCCTCTGCTGGGATTCTCACCTATGCCTTTTAAAAAAACACCACTTTGAATAGGTCATTATATTTATTGTCTTTTAAAGACTTTGGTTGAGGGACTTTCTTCACCACTGTGTTATAAAACTAGAGGAACTGGGTGTTGATTTGAATGCAAGGGTTTTCTCAGAAACTGTGAACAGGCCAGACTAGCAACGGGGTTTACCAGGAATAGTCTAAATCTGTCTCAGAGCAGAGGGTTTGCCGAGTAATCTCCTGTTATGGAATAATAAATATTCCTGCAGTTACTGCAGTTATCCCAATGTGTTGTAAATGGGGAGCTGTGTTTTACAAATCTGTCTTCCTCACAGAATTGAGAACGGATCAAATAGTTTAACAATTGCTGAAGTTAGTTTGAGATACAGAATCTTCATTAACCCTGTCAGTGAGTGCTACACATGGCTATTAGAGACTCTCACTCACACTGCTCAGTCCCCCCCAGTCTCACATCAAAGCAAGTATTTGAGTGGAAAGCAGGGCAAGTGTCCATCAGTCACACAGCGGAGGATGGGAGAGAGTGTCTGTCACTGGGGTGGGAGGGGGGGGGGTGGGAGAGAGTGTCTGTCACTGGGGTGGGAGGGGGGGGGGTGGGAAGAGTGTCTGTCAGTTGTTCGGTTTTGTACACAAGGAAACGGGAACCACTCCCCCCCCACCCCTCGCACCCTCACTCCCCCACCCCCCCTACGTTCAATCCCCCCCCCCCCCCAAACTCACTCCCCTACATGATCACTGCCCTTCCCCCGCACACTTATTCCCCCCCAATACTAAATTGTCCCTTAGTATCAGGGGGATTAGTTAGGGTAAATGAGGGTTATGGGAATAGGGCCTGGATGGGGTTGTGGGTTGGTGTAGACTTGATGGGCTGATTGGCCTCCTTCTGTACTGTACAGGTTCTATGATTCAACATAATTGAATATTCAGTTTCCCATTCACTGTATCAATATCACACACACTGAGATCTACACCTCTCCTCTTCCTCTGGGTCTTTGGAATCATTCGGGACTATCTGATATTTGTGCTGCTTAGTCCTGGCTCCTCCCTGTGTCACTGGAAACATCTTCCTTACGCGACTCTATCAAACCCTTTCAGAATGTTAAATTTGTTGCCTGCTCTGTGTCTGGGAGATTAGTCTTTATTGGACTGAGGCACCCATTCAGGATTAGTTTGGGCACACGCCTGGGTGAGAATGGGTTTAATTTGTCCCAAGTCTCCACACTAATGATGTTGAGGGAGTCTCTCTGTCACTCTGTAACGTGAGGACTTTGTGACTCTGGGAGTTCTACACCGTCCCTGTTGCCAGTCTCTTTCTGCTGTTAAATCTGACACAGGCTGTGAGTCACTCCTCCTGCAAACTCTTACAGCTACTGCCTTTCAGCAGCCAATCATTCAGCAGCAAGATGCGTGAATAACTTGTAAAAAATGTGCAGCATGTGTGTGCAGGGTGGGGTAACAGAGAGCTCTCTGCAATAACCCAGTCTGTTTTAACCATGCTCCAAATCTCTTTCTAAAGAAGCCTTTATGGAGGGGAAGTTGAGTGAAGGAGTGGGGAGCTGGTGCAGGAAGTAAGTTTTTGGTAACAATGATCTCTCTTCATTTTCTCACTTGCGTTGCCCCCGTGTCAGAAATGATAGAACCAGTCCACCAATCGCCTCTGAGATTCAGACCCTTACTTTGAACTATCTCTACCTCTGAGTTTGTGAAAGTGTGGGTTCTCCGAGAGGAATTCCTGAAAATCGGACTTTCGTCCCCAGCTGACACTGTCAGTTTGATTTTCACACAACTTCACTGAGGTGCTTCTGACAAGTGGAGTTTGTCATAGAATTCTGCTGATATGTTGCTGGAATTCCACATGGTAAACGCTTTCTAGTTTCTGTGTCAGTTAGTTTAAAAGATTATTGATTAACTTTTATGAAATGATGGATGGAGGAGAAACTCTTGTTTCTGGTAACATAGAATTAAAATTCCAACACTATTCAAAGCTCCCAGTCTAGCAACTGATTTATAGCTTTGGACAGTTAGTAATTGGGTAGTTAGTTACTTTGTGAGTTGGTTCCTCGGTGAGTTAGTTTGTTGATTAGTTGGTTAAAAATCTTAGAATCCCTACAGTGCAGGAGGAGGCTATTCAGCCCATCGAGCCTGCACTGACAATGATCCCACCCAGATCCTATCCCCGTAACTCTACGTATTTACTCTGCTAATTCCCCTGACACTAAGGGGTAATTTAACACAGTCAATCCACCTAACCCGCACATCTTTGGATTGTGGGAGGAAATTGGAGCACCAGAGGAAACCCTCGCAGACACAGGGAGAACATGCAAACCCCACACAGACAGTGACTCAAGGCCGGAATCAAGCCCAGGTCCCTGGCGCTGTGAGGCAGCAGTGCTAACCTACTGTGCCAGTGTGTGCTGCTTGTTGGTTGGTTAGTTTACGTGTAAGCAATAATATCTCGCACTGAAATTCAAAGCCGTAGGTTGAAAGAGCAGGATGCTGAGGTTGAAATTGTTTAATTGGTTATGTCACGTCCTGGGGCTTCTTGTGTTCAGTATTTTCTGTGTAGTAGCTACTGGCTGGTTCACTGACTTAAGTATGTTGTGTGTATCCTTATAATTTAACCTTTTTATTCGTTTGTGGGACACGGGTGTCGCTGGGCATTTATTATCCATCCCTAACTACCCTTGGAGGGTGGTTAAGAGTCAACCACATTACTGTGGCTCTGGAGTCACATGTAGGCCAGACCAGGGTAAGGATGGCAGATTTCCTTCCCTAAAGGACATTAGTGAATCAGATGGATTTTATCTGATAATTGACAATGGTTTCATGTTCATCAGTAGATTCTTAATTCCAGATTTTTTTTAATGAATTCAAATTCCATCCTCTGCTGTGACAGGATTTGAACACGGGTCAACAGAACATTAACAGTCTAGTGATAATACCAATAGGCCATCGCCTTCCCTTTAACTTAGAGTCTATAAAATTTTAATCAAAGGGAATTCAGGAGCATTTTACTTCCTGATTTGCTGCTGGTGAGAATGCGCCTATATGATTAGCTGCTTAACCTGATGATGATGATGTGCTCCTGGAGATTCTGTTAACTTTCCAGCTGATCCAGGCAGTGAAAAGAAATGGATTGGGTCAGCGGTGAGATTATTACCTTGAAATTATATCGGCCAAGTTACTAAACGTATTTCTGCACAAATTATTTACCAGTCAAACTAGTTTCAAAATACCTGATCTTGGAAGCTAAGCAAACTCAGGCCTGATTAGTACTTGGTTGGGAGGGTGCCTGGAAACACTAGGTACAGTAGGCTTTTTGGGGTGGCACAGTGGTTAGTCCTACTGCCTCACAGTGCCACAGAGCCAGGTTCAATTCCTGGCTTGGGTCGCTGTCTGTGCGGGATCTGGATGTTCTCCCTGTGTCTGCGTGTGTTTTCTATTTTAGGTTTTGGGTTTTTAGTTTAGTTGTGTATTTAATTGAAAACCCACTGGAGGAGACAGTTATAGATCTTTCATTAACTAATTAAAACATAACATGTAACAGCAAGTCTGCAATAAGCAAATCCCAAGTCAACAGTGATGGATGGCACAGTGATTAGCACTGCTGCCTCAAAGTGCCAGGTTCAATTCCCTTTTTGGTCACTATATGGAATCTGCACGTTCTTCCCATGTCTGCGTGGGTTTCCTCCAACATTTGAAAGACGTGCAGGGTAGGCGCATTGGCCGTGCTAAATTCTCCCTCTGTGTACCCAAGCAGGCACCAGAGTGTGGTGATTAGAGGATTTTCACAGTAACTTCATTGCAGTGTTAATGTAAGCCTACTTATGACACAAATAAGTAAACTTTAAAAACTCAAATTGGATTTTGCTAATCCACCCATCACTCGGGTGTCCTGTGAAAATTTACTTCCTAAATTCTGGAAGAATTTTGATATTGCTTGAGAGAGTAAAACCTCTGCAAAGCGGGTGAAGCCTTTCAGTATTTCCGAGTTCCAAACCTGGTTCTTTGGTGTAGATTTTGCCTTTGGAACTCAAGGCAGTTTCCTCTTGCACTCTACTTGACCTGCATCAACCAATGGGGTTGTTCTATTTCTAGAAGAATCTTTCTCCTGCTGCCCCTGTTCTGGACAGTGATTAAGCTGTCATTTGATGCTGAGTTATTTGTATCTCAAGCCTTTACCGTTCCATTCACTCCAACTCTTGTAGCACTTTCTCTGGGAACACACTGTGAGCAACCCGTGCTTACAACAACTCTGCTTTGCCGAACGTTCAACAGCCACACTTTGTATAAGCTTCAGATTTTAGAATGAAATGGGACTGTCTCACTGTGATAAAGCATCACAGAAAGTACATTGGCCCGTTGAAATGAGACTCTATGCATTTTAATATTGAAATAAGTTTGTTTCATTGGGTAATCTGTATGGGAGCCAGGTGATGGGATATATTTAAGGGAAATTAGGAGTATTTCTTTGGTCGCCCCAGCAACAGTTTCACTGTCTAGAAAACATCTTATCCAATAAGAGAAATACTAAAAGTGGCTATCAAGTTTAGGTTATCTGAAAGACGTGCTGATTAGGGTGCATTGACCATGTTAAACTTTCCCTCAGTGTACCTGAACAGACGCCAGAGTGTAGCGATTAGGGGATTTTCACAATAACTTCATTGCAGTGTTAATACAAGCCTTACTTATGACACTAATAAGTAAAACTTTAAACTTTAAATCTTTTTAGAACATGCTATCCAAAGAAATGTTTTTAAAAGTTTATGATTGAACCTTCCTTTTAAATGCACTATCCGACAATATTGTAAAATTTACCAATAATGGCGTTAAGATAAATCCATTAATAATTCTATGGGAATGTTTTTTATCACGACGTTGTTGCAATGTCAATAATCACAGAGCTTCCTGTGTAAAATTACCCGTTCAGCAGGAATCTCCCCAAAAATATCTGGACATTTTTAGAAAGTTCATGTTCTGCTCGGGCAGTTTTTTTTAAAGTCTCTAATGCTAATTCTGGAAAACAGTTATCTATTAGCCCTAAGAATCCAAAGGTTATTAACAGCCTGATTCCATAGTTCAATAAACATAAATCATTAAATGTAAAATGCTTTGGGAGAATCTGACGATGTGAGTGCTTCGAAAATGCATTTTCCTCCAGTGTTTGACAGTAATAGTAAATGTGATTTACTCGAGGGTGTCCTGCTTTGGTAGAGCTAGTTTAGATTAGTATTGATTGGTGTAAGTAACCAGCTAGTTTAGTTCAGTATTGATGGGGGTTAGTAACCAGCTAGTCTAGATCAGTATTGATGGGGGTTAGTAACCAGCTAGTTTAGATCAGTATTGATGACAGTTAGTAACCAGCAAGTTTAGGTCAGTATTAGTGCATGTCAATAACCAGCTAGTTTACTTATACACATCAATATTGATCTAAACTAGCTGGTTACTAACAGCCATCAACACTGATCTAGACTAGCTGGTTACTTAAGCACCAATACTGATCTAACTAGCTAGTTTAGATCAGTATTGATGGGGGTTAGTAACCAGCTAGTTTAGATCAGTATTGATGGGTGTCGGTAACCAGCTAGTTTAGATCAGTATTGATGGGTGTCGGTAACCAGCTAGTTTAGGTCAGTATTGATGGGTGTTGGTAACCAGCTAGTTTAGATCAGTATTGATGGGGGTTAGTAACCAGCTAGTTTAGATCAGTATTGATGGTGTTGGTAACCAGCTAGTTTAGATCAGTATTGATGGGGGTTAGTAACCAGCTAGTTTAGATCAGTATTGATGGGTGTCGGTAACCAGCTAGTGTAGATCAGTATTGATGGGTGTTGGTAACCAGCTAGTTTAGGTCAGTATTGATGGGTGTCGGTAACCAGCTAGTGTAGATCAGTATTGATGGGTGTCGGTAACCAGCTAGTTTAGGTCAGTATTGATGGGCGTCAGTAACCAGCTAGTGTAGATCAGTATTGATGGGTGTTGGTAACCAGCTAGTTTAGGTCAGTATTGATGGGCGTCGGTAACCAGCTAGTGTAGATCAGTATTGATGGGTGTCGGTAACCAGCTAGTTTAGGTCAGTATTGATGGGCGTCAGTAACCAGCTAGTGTAGATCAGTATTGATGGGTGTTGGTAACCAGCTAGTTTAGGTCAGTATTGATGGGCGTCGGTAACCAGCTAGTGTAGATCAGTATTGATGGGTGTCGATAACCAGCTAGTGTAGATCAGGGTGTCTGTACCTCAGCCTTTTCTTTACAGTTACATAAATTGATATAATTGACTGAATCTTCTGGGTCTGTAATTAGCAAACTCTCGCCTTGAGGCTAATAGCAAATTAGAACATAGTCACATTCTGTACAAAAAGTAGCTTTGATTAGGAAATGTTCCAGAATATTCTCTGTGCTGAGAAGTGAGTTTTTTTTAGTTGAAGGTGAATCCTCAGCCTGAGGTTTGTGGTGGTTGATAATTCTTGTCTTTGCCCGTATTTAAACTGTGTCCCTGTGTCAATTCAGTCCCAGCATCGAGGTTTGTTCAGGGCGAGATCGGGCTGGGATTTGAATCTTGGAGCTGTAATCTGTTCATTTCTCCACGAGGGAATTGGTTTATGTTTGGCTCCAGATAAAAAGTGTCATCAGTTAATCTTTTAATAAATTGGGGCATTTTGTGACAGGTTTGCGAGACTTTACCCACTTGACTCTTTACATAAAGTGTTATTTTCCATTTAAATTTAGAGTTTGATATTCTGAGGATATATTTTGCAAAGAATGTGTTTGAACAGTGAGTTTTTATTTTTCAGATATATGTTGGCGAAAGGGGCGAAGCGGAAGTTTAGTGAACATGAAGATGAGATGGAAGGCAAAATGTCCGGTGGCAGTGGCCCATCCAAGGTATCGTACACCTTGCAGCGTCAGACTATCTTCAACATTTCCCTCATGAAACTTTACAATCACCAGCCGTTGTTGGAGCCCAGCTTACAGAGGACGGTGTTAATTAATAACATGCTGAGGCGGATTCAGGAAGAGCTCAAGCAGGAAGGCAGTTTAAGACCAACGTTCATTGCCTCACCTCAGCCCAGTGACACACTCAATGATAATTACCGAGAGGTCCAGCCTGCCTTCAATCATCTCCCCGTGCCTCCAATCCAGCTGACAAGTTTAGCGAGCACTACATCCCCAGACTCCTGTCTGACCCCAGCCTCGGTGCTTGAGGAGGATACGTTTAATGGCTGTCAGACTGTTGACCTGGGTGCGAGCAAACCGCAGAACCATGCGCAGAAAGACAGTTTCTCTTCAGCGTTGGATGAAATTGAGGAGCTGGGTCCAGCTCCCACCACGGCTGACACCAGGAGCTGTAAAGGTGCCTTGAGTGAGGGCAGCAGCGATGACCTCACCAAGTTCCAACAAGGCAGACCCTCGGAGGCCAAGTTTGCAGACACCTTACCGGGCAACTTTGAAATCACCACCACGGGTTTCTTAACAGATCTGACACTCGATGACATCTTATTTGCAGACATCGACACCTCCATGTACGACTTTGATCCTTGTACGTCGACGGGATCCAGTTCAAAAATGACTGCTGTCACAGCTGACGATATCTTGAAAACTTTTTCTCCCTACAATAACCAGTCAGTGAGTCCAAACCAGCCTTTCAAAATGGACCTTGCAGAACTTGACCACATCATGGAGGTTCTTGTTGGGTCTTGATGTGGCAAATAGATAGAAGAGGATGAAATTTTTATACATTATTTACAGATAACGTTCATGTCATTATTATTTTTAAATGTGATGGAGTTGCTGCAAATTCTGTGCATGTTTTTTTTTTGGCTTGCATCTAAAAGATAACAATTACGCTCGATACTGTTTGCTATAAAGTCAGGAACATCTTCATCTGTATCTGTCCTCTGGTAGGCTTTTAAATGTTTTATTCATCATTCTCTTACTGAAGGAGCTATGAACACTTTGCTTTAGACAGGGATTGCCTTTAGAGAGTATATGATGTGTCAATCCTGAAACATTGTGCAATGCACACGCTGAGCACAAAGGTTATGTTGAAAACACGCTGAAGTGTGTACATGTGGTTTTTTTTCCCTTTTTTTGATGGTAAGCTGAACAATCTCAATGTTTTCCTCTCCTTAGATCAGTCTGTTCACTGCTAACTGTGCTTTGGGAACCTGCACTATGTGGTTATTTTATATTTTTGTACAGATCAGCAATTAATCATTATCCTTTATTTCTAAGAGACTTTTTTATACACCGAGATAGCTATTTTGCTAGGATGTGCTCTCGCAATACTCTTAAGTTCAGATGAACAAGAGTAACTTGTACTTTTATACAAAAAGATAAACTGAATGTCTGTGTAGCTAGGGTAATATCGAAGCAATTGGGATCCACAGCCAATCTAAGACCGTGTGTATTTATTTAAAGAAAGGAGGATGTGTACTTAACTGTGCTCTTAAACAGGACCTTATGAATAATCATATCCCTGGCTCCCTCTCCCAGAATATTTACCAGACCCTTTGTATATCCACTTAAAGCATTACCAGTCATGGAACTATCCTTCAATGTCTTCTTATCTGGTTCAAAACAGCAGTGGTTAACCTATCAGCTCATATATTACTGCAACCTTTTACCCGCTAGGTTGACTTACTCATACAGAGTACGTTTGAACATTTTGTCCAAGAATGTAAAGCTGATAATGATGCAGTGAGAAAACCTACTCACTGATAGCAACCAACAATCGAAGGATTTGGAAATGGGTGAATTTAAAATCAAATTAGATAGAAAAAGAGGAATCATAAAGTGGAAAGAAGGTTTAGATTGAGAAGGAGGCAAAAAGAGACAGAAGAAAAATATTGAATTTCAAATTAGACATTTTAAAAATTTAATAGAACAAATCACAATCTGAAGGAATGAGATTCCACACTTAACATAATCCATTTCCCGGGTCAGAGAGGTTTGTTACAAGTCTGTAACAATTATCATGTTAAAAGAATACTTAATTTTCTGAGAATTTGCAAATTAATGCACAGATATCATGGAAATCACGGGGAGGTTGACGATGAGATGTCATTTTTGTGAAACTGATGGACTGGCTTTTCCAGTTCATGGAGAATTTCTTCCTCACCACCAGTAGCAGATTGAGGTCTGTGCCTCTGCGTGTGTGTGTATGTGCCTCTGCGTGTGTGTGTATGTGCCTCTGCGTGTGTGTGTATGTGCCTCTGCGTGTGTGTGTATGTGCCTCTGCGTGTGTGTGTATGTGTGTGTGCGCACGCGTTGTTAACGGAGTGCATCAGTTCACACATGGTGCTTTATTTATTCAGTAAAACCCAGGTCTCTGTTGTAATTCCTTCCCTCCACAGTTATTCCCCCTCCCCACTCTTATTCTATCTCTCACTGCTATTCTCAATGCAACACACCCAGTCAATGAGGGACGCAGGCAAGTGAATGCAGTGAATAGCATCCACGTAGCACGTTTTGTCAGGAAATGTAAACACAACAACTTGGTGCTTATGTCAAACACTTCCATACCTGTAAGATAGGATGTGGGGTTGGGTAGGGATGGGGGGGACGGTGTTTGGGAGGATGGGTTTGTTGAGGGAAGGAGGGTTAGGGTGGGAGGGTATGGTTAGGATTTGACCAAATGAGTTTGCGGTTTGATGGCTGGATTTTGGGGGCCTAACTCTTAATGTCATTTTTACTTCCAATATTTGCTCACTTACTGACATCAGACAGTGTGTGAGTGAATGCCTTTTTAAAAATAAATATATATATAAAATAAAACAGATATATAAAAGGGGGTTTCAAAGCATCCTGATAGCTGCACTATTTCATTGTAAAATGCAGAAACACGCTATGCTGGAAGTGATCTGTTTTTTTTAAAATAATGTCCCAGGAACCAGCAATAAATGTAGAATTTTCTTGTATTTTGAAAGATTCTGTTGTGGTTTGAGGAAAGCACCCTGCTTATCCTCCAGACTGGCCATTTTTTAAACAAATCGTCCTGTGCACTATATCTCTGCCTGGGTGGTGTGTGTTGTATTTTCTTGTGAGAATTTACACTTTACCGTGAACTCTGATTAAAATACATTGCCTCTTTTCGTTTTATAAAAAACTATAATCTAATGAACCTTCCTCAAGCCTCTGGAGCTGAAGGCAGCCATGTAATGCCACTTTGCATATCCAGTTCAGCTGGATTTATATGTTGAGTTATTCTACAGGCAGGTTTTTTTTTGGAGAAGGATTTTTTTAGCCCCCCTTTTTTCCCTCTGGGAATCTCCACCCAACCTCCCCCTCCCCTTTTTATTTTTAAACGATCAAGTTTCAGGCAAAATGCTGATTTCTATGCATGACTTTTACAGAGTGTAATTGCTTTCCACGGCTTTTACAGAGAAACATATTTGGTAATTGTCCTGTACGTTGCTTTGGAATGATTGGAATGCACCATGCTGACTGCCAAATTATATAATAGCATTGTAGATTTTGTTATTTTTGATGGTACCGTTGCGGTTGTATGCAAATCACAACCTGTTCTTGTTGCAATGCATATGGCTAATTTAGGCATTACTCTTTTAAGTTAATTTATTTAAGAAAATTTTAAATTATGTTTGTTGTCCCATGTTATTTGTTGAAACTCTGCTTTGTCTTTGCCACAGGAATGGTTTGCTGCAGTAACTTTGACCACGTTTAGACTTCCACATTTCAAATTTAAAAACATTTTCCCAAACGAGGTGAAGGTGGTAGCCATGATGTGGAGATGCCGGTGTTGGACTGGGGTGGGCACAGTAAGAGATCTCACAACACCAGGTTAAAGTCCAACAGGTTTGTTTGGAATCACGAGCTTTCAGAGCGTCTCACCTTCATCAGGTGAGTCAGCCGTGCTGTGAGATTCCTTACTGCAAACAAAATTAAGGAAGAGCGAATGATAGGCTATGCTTGGCCCAGTTTGTGTTTACAAAGCTCTCTTTTCTCCCTCAAAACCCAAAGTATCGAGTGCAGTTTCCACCCAGAAACTACCCATTTTCCAATCCGCTGTCCCCTTTGTTGGAAAATCTTGGCATTTTCTTTCTCCATCTGATTGGATGAATATTGAGCTTGGAACTAATCTGAATCCAAATAAAAGTATCTCCTTCCAGATAAACTCAGCATGCAGTTTATATCTTGCTTTGATTTTCAGGGAATTCGGAATCCCAGTTCAACCTTCAGGTTCATGAGGATTTTTTCTTAAATACTCCAAAGTGGCCATTGTCCGTGTATATAAAAGGTGTGTTTTGTGTAATATACGGAGTTTGGACAGAACTGGTAGATACATTATAAACTCAAGGATCACAGAACTACTTCCTATTGGTTACTGCAATATAGCAAAAAATGACAAGGAGAGAGCAGATAAAAACATTGATTATGAAATGATATTTTTCCCAAACATTATTTATTCTGTGTAAATATATTTATTTTAATTGTGTAGCTAACAGAATCTGCTAAATGGGTTTTGATGTGTACAGAATGTATGTATCGTAGGAATGTATTTAGCTTATGGAATGTACATTTCTGCGTGGAAAAGTGGGAGCCACAGTCAAAGAATTGAAACTCTCTGACTTTCTCTCCCAAAGCGCTTCTCGCTTCTGCCAGAGCAAAAGCAACCGGAAATTTCCCGCGGATGTTGGAGCTGTGCCTTTTTTCTGTGTAATATTGCAAACGTATACATCTGAAAGCAAGGTTCCTGTATTCACATGTAATTCCAAAATGTCATTAATGAAATGCAATTGGACAAATGTAAGTGGAATCGAGCAGCCTTTTGTAGTTTTATATTCAACAATAAACCGTAAAACAAAATGTTCTCCTTTTCTTTTCAGCTGCTCTTCTTTCAAATCACTGCACTTTCAGATAGATCCAAGTTCTGGAATAGCCAGATGGAGATTTGTATCCCAGAAGCTTAAGTAGTTCATCTTTTAGTACTTATTCACAGGATGTGGAATAAAACTAGAAAGAGTACAGGCTTGAGGAGCCAAATGGCCTACTCTTGCTCCTAATCTTTAATGTTTGTATATAATAATACCAGGAGTTAAAGCGTTAAATTCTGGGAACGTCTTGTTGAAGCTGTGTAAGACGTGAATAAGGCCACACTTGGAATACTGTGTGCAATTCTGGTCACCCTATTATAGAAAGGATATTATTAAACTAGAAAGAGTGCAGAAAAGATTTATAGGATGCTACCGGGACTTGATGGATTAAGTTATAAGGAGAGGCTGGATAGACTGGGACATTTTTTTCTCTGGAGTGTAGGAGGCTGAGGGGTGAACTTATAGAGGTCTATAAAATAATAAGGGGCATAGATCAGCGAGATAGTAAATGTCTTTTCCCAGCGGTAGGGGACTCTAAAACTAGAGGGGATAGACTTAAGATGAGAAAGGAGAGATACAAAAAGGTCCAGAGGGGTAACTTTTTCACACAGAAGGTGGTGAGTGTCTGGAACAAGCTGCTAGAGGTAGTAGTAGAGATGGGCACAATGTTGTCTTTTAAAAAGTATTTAGACAGTTACATGGGAAGATGGGAATAGAGGGATATGGGCCAAATGCGGATAGTTGGAACTAGTTTAGGGGTTTATAAAGGACAGCATGGACAAGTAGGGCCGAAGGGCCTGCTTCCATGCTGTAAACCCGCGACTCTATCTGGGTATCACTGACTGGACCCACATCTATTTCCCATCCCTAATTGCCCCTTGAGAAGATGGTGGTGAGTGCATTTGGTAACACTTTCTACAACTGAGCTTGTTTGGACTATCTCGGAGGCTAATTCAGAATCTTCACTGCTGTGGAAGGAGCCTCGGTGAGTACATAAGAACCAGAAGGCCCATTCAGCCCCTCGAGCCTGCTCTGCTGTTCAATACAATTGTGACTGATCCCATCTAAGCCTGATTTTCCCCCCCCTCCCACAACCTTCCTTCTCTCCTGATCCCTGTAACCCTTCATCCTGTTACTGATTAAAAACCTATCAATCATGTCCTCAAATGCGTTTAGTGTTCTGGCCTCCACTCCATTCTGGGATAAGAATTCCACAGACTCACCATCCTTTCAGTGAAGTAATCCATCCTCATTTCTGTTTTAACTCTGCCAGTCCTCAGCCTAAAACTATGGCCTCTTGTTACAGAATGTCCAACAAAAGGAAACATCAGCTCTATATCTAGCCTCTCAATCTCCTTTATCATATCCACTTCAATTGGATCTCCACATTCCCCTAAACTTGGGTGAATATCAGCTTAAACTGCTTATCTCTCTTCATAAGAGAAGTCTTTTACCAATCCAGTGAAGCCTCTCTGAACTGCCTCTAACATATTGTCATTCTTAAGGGGACCAAAACAGCCCACAATACTCCAGATGTGGCCTTGTACAGCTGCAATAGCATTTCCCTGCACTTATAGAAACATAGAACATTACAGCACAGTACAGTGGCCCTTCGGCCCTCAATGTTGTGCCGAGCTATGTCCAATCCCAAGATCAAGCTATCCCCCTCCCTATAATTCTGGAGTGCTCCACGTGCCTATCCAATAACAGCTTGAAAGTTCCTAAAGTGTCCAATTCCACTATCACAGCTGGCAGTCTATTCCACATCTCAACCACTCTGAGTGAAGAATCTACCTCGGACATCCCTCCTATATCTCCCACCATGAACCTTATAGTTATGCCCCCTAGTAACAGCTACATCCACCTGAGGAAATAGTCTCTGCACGTCCACTCTATCTATCCCTCTCATCATCTTACAAACTTCTATTAAGTCACCTCTCGTCCTCTTCCGCTCCAAAGAGCAAAGCCCCAGTTCCCTCAGCCTTTCCTCTTAAGACCTATCCTCCAAACCAGGCAGCATTCTGGTAAATCTCCTCTGCACTCTCTTCAATGCTTCCATATCCTTATAGTGAGGAGACTAGAACTGCACACAATATTCCAAATGAGGTCTCACCAAAGTCTGGTATTGTTGCAGCATAACCCCACAGCTCTTAAACTCAAACTCCCTATTAATAAACTCTAACACACTATAAGCCTTCTTCATGGCTCTATCCACTATATTCTATTCCATTTGCTTCCTCCTTACCTGCTGCACCTGCATACTAACTTTCTCTGATTTATAGACAAGGACACCCAGCTTCCTCTGCACTGAAGCATTTTGAAATTTCTCTCTACTTCTTTGACCTATAACCTCATATTTACCCAATTTAAACTCCATCTGCCAAACCTATCCATGTCCATTTATAAATGTATTATTTCCTTTATTGCTACTTAATATCCCATCTATTTTAGTGTCATTTGCAAATTTGGCTATTGTATCCTCCATTCCTGCATCCAAATCATCAACATTGATCTTAAATAGTTGGGGGCCTACGACCAAACCCTGTGGTGCTTCACTAATTAAATCTTGCCAACCTGAGAACGACCTATTTAATCTCTCTCCAAGCCCGTAAATTACTCCCAACCTCCCCCATGTGATCTTTTTGTATTAATCTTCTGTGAGGCACCTTCTCAAACTCCTTGTGGAGGTCCAGACACACTCCATCCACAGGATTCTTGTTATCCATTTAGTTCATTACATCTTCAAAGACTCGAGCGAATTAGTCAAACACATTTAACCCATCAGAGTGAGTATTGTTTTCTGAAGGGTAATGTTTTGACTTTCCAAATATCCTGTTAATACTTCCTTAATAAGGATTCCAAGAATTTCTCACTGACAGACATTAAACTAACTACTCTATAATTTCCTTTTTCAGTAAGGACATTACCTCTTTCCAATCCACTGGAACCTTTTCAGAATCCATGGAATTTTGGAGTATTATAACCACTATCTCTGCTGCCACTTGCCTATGTTAATGTTGCTGCAGTGCTTGTAGATGGTACACACTGCTGTGCCTCTATCTTGGTGATGGAGGGAGTGAATGTTGAAGGTGGCGGAAAGGGCACCAATTAAGCGGCCTGCTTTGTCCTGAATGTTGTTGAGCTTCTGGAGTGTTGTTGGAGCTGCATTATTCCGGGAAATTGGAATATATTTTTTCTGAGGGGCATTAGTGTGCAGAGATTCTCCACTCACCTGACGAAAGGTCAGAGGCCTGAAAGCCAGCGGCTTGTGCTACCAAATAAACCTGTTGGACTTTAACCTGATATTGTCAGTCTTCTTACAGCATTTATTGCCCTTATTTGGAGGAGCAGTTGAGTCCACCACATTGCTGGGTCAGATTGGGTAAGGTCAGCAGATTTCCTTCCCTAGAGGACATTAGTGAACCAGATGGGTTTTTCTGACAATCGACAATGGTTTCATGGTCATCAGTACATTCTTAATTCCAGATTTTTTTAAAAATTGAATTCAAATTCCACCATCTGCCATAGTGGATTCAAACTAGGTCCCCAGAACATCCGCTGAGTGACTGGATTAATTATCTAGCGATAATACCAAGAGGCCATTGTCTCCCCGTGTCTGCATAGGTTCCCTCCCACACTCTGAAAGACATGTTGGTTAGGTGCACAGGTGCCGCAGTGTGGTAACTAAGGGATTGTCACAGAAACTTAATTGCAGTGTTAAAAAAAAGCTACTTGTGACTAATAAATAAACTTTACTTTTTTAAGCTGCAAAGTAGAATTGATTAGATCTTGGAAGTGAATCATTAAAAAAATGGATGTTTTAAAAGCTGATTCACCCTGAATGACGATCAGTATTTACTACGTTATCTTTCATTGTAACCAAAGCCCAGGGCCCCAGTCTCATTCTGCTTGTTTGGAGAGTTTTTCTGTGGATCTTTGAACTATGCCAGATCATTCTCATTTTTACGCACTTCCATTTTCTTCTTGGTTGGATCCCTGCCTCTGGGTCCTGGCTGGAATCCTGAATGCTGTGCGCTCTGAGAAGCTGCTTTCACTTAGTACACTGGCTTGTGTTCTTCTGTCCCTCTGACTGTGCTGTCCCCACATCTTCCCCTCCTTACTCTCGCTCTGCACCATCTCCCCCACCACCCCCCCACTCTACTGCACTGTATTCCCCCCCACTCTGGTGATGCCCTGTCAACCCCCCCCCCCCCCCCCCCCCCCGACTGCGCTGCATTCCCCCCCACCCCCTCCAACCCTCCCACTCTGGCTGCACCACATCTTTGCCCCCACCACCTCCTGGCTGCACCATGTCCTCCCCTTTGGCTATGCTGCACCCCCCCCCCTCCACTCTGGATGCGCCCCTCCCTCACACCCCCGGCTGTGGGTTCTGTGTTATCTTCACTGTTTTTCTATAAAGATGGTTGAATTCTCTGCCCCTCCCTCTTGCCTCTTGTTCAATGGCTGGGGGGGGGAGGGGGGGGGTGGTTGTGGGGAGCTCTTGCTGCCCTCTTTTTTTCCACCTTGGGCCTTCTTGTGCCTCATTTGGATTGAAAGTGATTAGGAATGAACCAGGAGTGATGGCTTTTTAACTCCTTCTCAGGACGTGGGCACCACAGGCCAGCATTTATCATGTTTCTAATGGCCCTCCAGAGCCACAGAATCCCTGCTCGCTACCTCTGATCTTTCTTTTCCGTCTGTCTGAATTTGTGTCCATTATTTCATATCACCTCACCTCATTCCTCCCACAGGTTTCATCTTTCTCAAACCTGCCTTTTTCACCAGCCTGTTATTTCCTCTTGTAATAGCCATGATGTGGAGGTACTGGTGTTGGACTGGAGTGGACGCAGTGAATAACCAGTGGGTTTACTTTTACACCCACTCTGCTGTTAGAGGGGGAATTCCAGGGCTTTGACCCAGCAACGGTGCAGGAACGGTGATTATTTTTTCAAGTTGGGATGGTGAGTGGGTTGGAGGAGAACCTCCTGGTGCTGGTGTTCTCGGATAATCTGCTGCTCTTGTCCTTCTAGATGGTAGAGGTCACAGTTTGGAAGGTGCTGTCTGAGGAGCCTTGGTGAGTTACTGCAGTTTATCTTGTAGATGGTACACAAAGCTGTCCCTCTACTAGTGGTAGAGGGAGTAATGTTAGTGCAAGGAACAGCAATCAAGCAGGGCTACTTTATCCTGGCCGTTTTCCTTCAGTGTTGCTGGAGCTGCACCCATCCAGGCAAGTGGAGAGAATTCCATCACACTCCTGACTGGTGCCGTGTAGATGATGGACGGGCTTTGGGGAGTCAGGATCTTTGTCAGAACTAGCCAGATCATTCTCATCTTTACACATTTCCATTTTCTTCTTGGCTGGATCCCTGCCTCTGGGTTCTGGCTGGAATTCTGGGTGCTGTGCACTCTGAAAAGCTGATTTCACTCAGTACGCTGGCTGTGCTGTTCCCCTCCCCCCAGCCACACCGTCTCTCCCCTCCCCCCAGAGACAGGAGGTGAGTTACTCACCGCTGTACTCCTGACCTCTGACCTGCTCTGGCAGCCACTGCATTTATATAGCTTTCCCAGTTCAGTTTCTGGTCAATGGTAACAAAAGCAAAAATACTCTGCCACTCTTCTGCCATTCACACACTCTGATCGTTTACTGGACACGTTTAGCACCTTCTCAGCCTTCTGTCTCCTCATTTACATTCCCTTTGCCCCATTCCACCTCCCACCCTACACCCTCATAGGAACTAGTTGATGTTTTGACACCAATTACTTCCTGTGGTAACAAATTCCACAGGCTCACCACTCTTTGGGTGAAGAAATGTCTCCTCATCTCTGTCCTAAATGTTCTACCCTGGAGCCGCAAACCGTGACCCGTGGTTCTGGACTCCCCCCACCATCAGGAACATCCTCCCTACGTCTACCCTTTCCAGTCCTGTTAGAATTTTATACGTCTTTGTAAGATTCCCCCTTGTTTGTCTGAATGCCAGAGAAAACAATGTTAATCTAGTCAATCTCTTCTCATACAGTGCGTCGCTCTGCCACTCTGTCTCCTCCGCAAATGAGCAGTCTAGTCTAACTTGTACAATAAAGAATAAAGCAGTTGTATCAAAGAATTCCAGCTCTTAATCTAAACAACACTTTTATTAATCCAAGCCCTGTTCTTATTATCTTTGGATTGAATATTCTTTCTTCATTATTTGCCTTGGCATTTTCTCTACTGGAGTAGGGTTGGTGCAATAATCTGTGTGTAAATACTCATCAAGTTAGAATAAACTCGCCTATCTTGATGAATCTGTCCAAGGTAAGCTATGAATGCTGCTGTCAAATAATGGTGCTTTCTCCTCTCTGAAAGATGGTGAAAGTTTAGTGACCGTCTGGTTTTATCACCAGCTCTCTCGTCAAAGAAGAATAAAACAGGAGTAGTCTCTGGTGGGTGGACTGGGAATGTGGGTGGATTGGGAATGTGGGTGTTCCAGCAACATGAACTGACTGGCAGTCAGTCCCACAGAAATCTGGAAACAAACGACATTGAATGACAATATAAACGGTCTACCCCCCCCCCCCCCCCAATCCCCCCACCCCTCAGACTGCGACACCCTGGTTCCAGTCTCCCCAACCATCGGGAACGTCCTGATTGAATTTTACTCTATTCCTATTAGAATTTTGTAAGTCTCTATGAGATCCCCACCCACCCCCTGCTGGACACCCCATTCATCTGCACTATAGCAAGAACAATTCCAACCTAGTTAAGGTCACCAATGAAGTCAATGTTCCCAGTTTAGCTTGGCACTTCATTTCCTTAGGGAGGAGGCTTATTTCCAGCAGTGAGATGAGTCAACACCAACCAAACGCCTTTTACCTCTTCTAACTAACAAATTCAGAAATTATTGCTCTGAGTCTGTCACTGAGGCTAAACTGTAGACAATTGGCTTGAGATAATCTCCCATGGCACAGTGGGCAAGACTGGCACAGTGATTAGCACTGCTGCCTCACCATGCCAGAGTCCTGGGTTTAATTCCCACCTCAGATCACAATCTATACAGGGTTTGCATGTTCTCTCCATGTTTGTGAGGATTTCCTCTAACTGCTCCGGTTTTCTCCCATACTTTGAGAGATGTGCTGGTTAGGGTGCATTGGCTAAATTCTTCCTTAGTGTAGCCAACCGGATACCGGAGTGTGGCAACTAAGGGATTTTTTACAATAACTTCATTGCAGTGTTAACGTAAGCCTATTTACAACACCAATAAATAAATAAAATATAGTTTGTACTGAAGAGGCACAACATGTTAATGATTGTGTGTGTTGAATAGAGAACAGGCACACTGGGGGTGAAGGAGGGTGTGTGGTTATGGAAATGTTTAATATCAGCTTTGACAAATGATGATGGAAGTGAGAATGAGATATTCTGCAACAAGCAATTGAAATTACAAACAGCTGCAACAGGAAAATGGGGAAAATATTCGTAAAACTTAAAACTGATCACTCTCCGATTCACTGGGACTGAGGAAGGTGCAGAGCAAGCGGCCGATGCTCGGAATATAATTCTTCAATTTTCCCAAGATATTCTGAGTTTTTACTCTGCTAAAGGAGAGAGAAAATAAACAGGAAGCAGAAATCTCAGAATTTATAATAAATCAAGACAAAGGTAGCCAAAGCTGTGGTTTCATCAAACAGGATGTGGAGATGCTGACATTGGACTGGGGTAAACACAGTAAGAAGTCTCACAACACCAGGTTAAAGTCCAACAGTAGCAAAAGCCACTAGCTTTCAGAGCGCTGCTCCTTCATCAGATGAGTGGGATTTCAGTTCATAAACAGGGTATATAAAGACACAAACTCAATTTACAAAATAATGATTGGAATGTGAGTCTTTACAGGTAACCAAGCCTTAAAGGCTCATACAATGTGAGTGGAGCGAGGGTTTAATACAGGTTAAAGAACATGGAATATTACAGTGCAGCACAGGCCCTTAGGCCCTCAATGTTGCACTGACCTGTGAAACCAATCTAAAGTCCATTTAACCTACACTAATCCAATATCATCCATATGTTTATCCAATGAGCATTTAAATACCCTTATGTTGAAGAGTCCACTATTATTACAGGCTTCCCTCCTTACTACTCTCTGAGTAAAGAACCTACCTCTGATATTGTAAGAGAATATCTGTAGTAGCAGCAGTATCATGAATGTAAGAGAATATTTGTAGTAGTAGCAGTAGAATGCGAAATATAGTCTCACCAACATGCGATGGGCAAGATGTTGAAATATAATGAGCCCAGTATGTTATTTAATGTAATTGAATGTATGGTGGCTAGTGCGATAGAATCAGGATGGTAAGCATTTCTTAAACATTGAGTGTAAGCAGTTGTAGGCAGTATAAGCAGTAAAAACCTTGGATACAATGGTCACACTATGGCCTAGAAAACAGGGATGGAGTACATATATTCTCTTTGTCACTTAGTTTAAAGTCTAGCTAAGCCACCATTGTGTATAAACAACGTTAATGGGGTGAAGGCAACAGTCAGAACTGTTGTATAAACAAACTGGTTTCACAGAGTCGTAAATGCATCGATTAGTGACCAATCCACAACAAGATAAATTATTAGCAGAACCAGCACTAATGGTGGTTAAAGATAAGCTAACTTTGAGAATGAGATAAGAATCTCAAGGCATGTATCTGCAAATTGTATAAGACAAGCTGTAAGTGAGCATTTCACTGGAGTGTTCCGGACATCCCGGCTTTATTCTCGTTGCTGGAGAATAAAGTCTTACTATCTGGAAAACCAAGACTCAGACTCTCATTTAATAAGCTAAAAGTATATTGTCGTCCTGGGGAACCACGACAAAATTGGCGCTGCGAGCAGGGTATGGTGAGAGATCGCCCGGAAAATTGAAGCCCAGAAGGAGCAGAGGAGGCAGTGGTCTGACCGGGATCGAGAATCCCAAAGCCGGCATTCTGACAACAAGGTAAGCAGACTTGCATGCACGTAAATCCTTGTCGGAAAAGGGATCTCGAGGTCCGGCATACCCGGTTCTCTGCCAATCCTAGATCTCCCCTACTCAAAAGATACCCTGCGTGAATAAAATTGAATTGTGTAAAATTTTTGAGAGACTGAGTACGATTTGAAGGGTAGAGTTTTGCATGCAAAGCGCGTTATGAATGCTGTATTGTCTGTGAATGGGTAAAACGCGAGACGATGAAAAAGCCGAACGTTAACGGAAGCAATTAGGTTAGTCGAGCGGTTTGGAGCGGGATTCCAGGTTACAACTTGCCCAAGGAGAGTAAGTGTAGGAAGGCCTGCCAGTCTGAACCTACCCAGGACCTCGGACAAAGGACGTCAACCGAGAGAAGGAGAGATCTGTGAGAGATTGATCTCCTACCTAATACAGTTGTTAGGGTTACTAAAGCACAAATCAGTAGAGATGGAGACAATTAGTTGGACGTGTGACAAAGGGGCTGTAAGGAACCAGTCTGTGATGAATGGTTCAGAACAGCGGTGCAGGGATTGATGGTGAATGTGGCACTCAGGACGTACTCAGAATAGTGCCGAATAGCTTAGAATAACTGCAGTAGCAGATTCTTCTGAGCAGTAGTGTTAGCACACATTACCTAAAAAAAGAGAACTAATGAAAGCAGTTGGAGGGGAAGTTAGGGAGTGGTAGAAGGGCGAAAAAGACGCTCTGTTGAGAAAGATTACACATATAATTAATTTGGATGAAGTAAGAAACGAGTGGCCATACGTGAACTGGGAAGGAATAATAAGCAGAAGTTGGATAAGTGAAATAATAGCAGAGACGTTAATAGAATTAATAAAGGAACCCAGATCGCGTAGGGCTTTAATACACATAGACCAACAAGTAAAGGCATATTATTCTTTAGCAAGAGAAAGAAGAATATTGCCAGGGAGAGGGAAAACAGGGAAGTGGATATCGGAACCCCGGTTAGAAGTACAGGTGATAGTAAGAGAAGCGCAGTGGGAGAGTGAACAGGGGATTGGTCAAGAAAACACAGTGTATTGTGTAATAATAACTATAATACCAAATTCAGACGAATTAAACAACAGAATTCATAACAATAGTTCAAGAGTACAGACAATGACAAGCAAGGCTAAAACACCAGTAGAAATACTAGGGGATAAGTTTCCAGCCCTTAGAGGAGATATAGCATACATCTCCAAAAAATGGACTAAAAGAACAAACAAATCAAATACACGATGGCCAGAAGGGGGCACATGGTGTGTGGAGAGATGCGAGGATCAGAAAGGATTATTGAAGAATTATAAAATAAAAGATAAATCTAAAAAAAAAGAAAAGAAAAGTGAGACAAAGAACTAGAGATACTGACATTGTTTGAAAAAAAGGGAGAAAGGAGGAAATAGAAGGAGAGACAGAGGGTAGTAGTGGAGAAGAAGGGGATTTATTGGCAGCGTTAGCGTCACAGAGAAGGTCACTACGGGTAAGAAGACCACCAATAAAATACCCAAACGAAGAACAGAGAGAGGAAAATATATTCCCTGTGGTTCTGAAGGGTGGCAGACTACAATATATTCCCTGGTCAGGTCAGGACTTGCCTAATTTGATTAGTGAATTACCAAATATTTTGGATGGGGCCGGAAGGTGGATTGGACAGTCGGAAGCTGGAATGGTGGGAAAGAGGATGGCGCTGGGTGACATCAAAGCCCTCCTGGCAAAGGTGTTGGGAATGAATCAAATGACTGAAGTAATGAGACTTGCAGGCATCCCTGTGGCAGCACTTGACCCAGATGTGGATGGAGTGCCAATAGACTTATATCGCCATGACATTTGGCAGGCACTAAGAGGCATGTACCCCAATCGAGTGGACATGAAAACACTGAAGGGGGAGACATTGGGTGAGGAAGAAAATGCGGCCACATATGTAGAAAACCAGCTGAAAAGATGGAGAAGGGACACTGAGACGGACATTCTGACAGATCCACTGACCAATTCCATGTTCCGAGCAGCAATTTTAGAGGGTCTACTGACTTCAGCTAAGTCTAGATTGGAGGAAGTGGTAGGCCTGGAGTCAAAAAGCTATAGAGAATTCTTAGACCATGTCATCCACGCGGTAGAAAGACACCGCAAGGAGGAAAAGAATGCAGACAAGCAGCTGAAAGACGCACAGCGCAAACTTCTCCAAGCTCAGCTGGAGGAAATTAAAAACAAAGAAAAGCAGAAATTAAAAGATTCCACACCCAAGAAAATGGCACTTGATGGTGGCTGACCTAACGATCGGAGAGATACCCACACTACCACAAGGGAGAAGTGGAGGTGGAAGTCAGCCCATCATAACCTATAACATTTCTGGTTTCCCACTGTCCATGACTCCAGGAGGTTACAATCCAAATTACCAAAATAATTGGAAGCCCCAGAACCAAAATGACTGGAATGGGAAAGGACAGGGGCAGGGAAGTGGTGGACTACCCTATCAGAACCACAAGGGACAAAGTCAGGGAAATAATCAAGGTCAGAAACAGGGACTGCCACCTGGTCCTCCAGGTGTATGTTGTGGGTAACAGGGAAGCAGGATTTGTAACAGCAGTACTAATGCAGGAAAGTTGTAAAGGCAGGCCATAGCTTATTATAGCACCAAGCTAGACAATGTGGCTATGGGATACCCCCCATGCTACCAAGGCCTGGCAGCAGCCTGGTGGGCATATGAAAAAGCAGCCGTGGTCACGATGGGATATCCAATAAACATACATGTATACCATAAGGTAGCTGAACTGATCGAACAGGGGAGATTTGTACTGACGCCTGCCAGAATCCATCACTTCCGGATGCTGACCACCTTTCCAGATATTACGATAGTGAGATGTAACAGGGTTAATCCAGCCGACTATATGCCATTACCTCATGAAAGAGAAGAGCATGAGTGTGTAAGAGAAGTAAAATCATTCATGAAACTAAGAAAAGACTTAAAAGCAGAAAAACTAGAAACAGAAAGGAAAAGAGTAACATATGTTGATGGCTCGTGCTACAGGGATCATGTAGGAAACCATGCAGGTTATGCTATAATCGAACAGAAAGGGGAGACATTTGAAGTGTTAGAGGCAGAAAAGTGTGAGCAATCCTGCTCAGCCCAACTAGCAGACCTCAAAGCATTAACCAGAGCATGCGAGTTGACAGAAGGGGAAATAGTGGGGGTATATACGGATTCAGCTTATGTGCATGGAGTGTGCCATCTATTTGGAGCAATATGGAGACAGAGGGGATTCATGAAAAGTGGAGGAGGACCAATACAGCACGAAAGTCAAATAAAAGCATTAATATGAGCAATGATGGGTCCAAAAGAATTGGCCATAATCAAATGCCAGGCGCATAAAAAGGGAAAGGATAATGTTACCAAGGGAAACGCGAAAGCTGATGAGGTAGCCAAAGAAGTATCAGGATGCATCATGACCACAATAGCCCCAGTCGAGGTGAGACCACACCCAGGACCAGGGATGGGGAGCGTAGATCCCCAACACACCCTAGAAAATGTGGTGCAGTTACAGGAGGAAGCCATGATAGCTGAAAAAACAAAGTGGAAAGATAGAGGAGCAGTGCAGGGACTACATGATAGAGTATGGAGAAATGGGGAAGGGCTGATCGTAGCACCTACATCATTACTAACCTTATTAATCAGCGAAGCACACGGAGTCAATCACTGTGCAAGGGGGGAGGTGACCAGAAAAATAAAGAAGGAAGGATTCTGGTCACCTTAGCTGCAGAATTCAATTGATTATATGTTAAGTCAATGTGAGGTATGTGCCCAGAATAACATTAGGAAAGGTATAACTGCTCCTATAGGGCACATACCAATTCCTGAAGGGCCGTTTAAGCACCTATGCATGGATTATGTAGACATGGGGAAATCGTTGAGAGGAAAGAGATATATGTTGGTGATAATTGACAGATTCAGCAGATGGATAGAAGCAACACCATCCAAGGACCAAGGGTCTGGAACGGTAATTAAATTCCTGTCAAAAGAGATCATTCCAAGATTTGGCATACCCACTCAATTGAGTTCAGACAATGGATCCGCATTTATCGGAAGGGTACTGAGAGAAACTCTCTCAGCACTACAGGTAAAGCAGAAGTTTGGTTGTGTGTACCATCCTCAGTCTCAAGGAATGGTAGAGAGGGCAAACGGGACCCTCAAGGCCAAAATAAGTAAAATTTGCAGTGAGACAGGGAAAAATTGGATTGATGCCCTGCCACTAGCACTAATGCAATGCAGAAGTCAAGAAAACAGAACCACGCATTTAAGTCCACATGAAATGATGACAGGAAGAGTAATGCCGGTACCAAAAATTAGGGGATCGGGAGGTCCTACAGAATGTTTAGATCGAAGTACAAAAGAATATATACAACAATTAACTATTATACACAGAACTATATTTGAACAGGAGAAGGCCAAGGAGGAGGGGAATCCGGTGGCAGAACACCAGATCAAACCTGGAGATCGCGTGTATATCAGAAAGTTCCGGAGGCGCTGGGACAAACCCAGGAGAGAAGGACCATTTGAAGTTATCAAAGTCTCTCCTACGGCTGTGCAAGTAGAAGGCAGTACACTGTGGTATCATTTAAATCATTGTACCAAAACAGTATCAGAGATAGAGGTTGATGGGAGAACTGAAAGTACCGAAAGCCTGGATAGGAGTAGCGATGAGGAGGAAGGAGAGCCAGGGGAAGGTCCTTCTAGCCAAACACAGGGTCAGGATAGGAATGCAGAAATTGAAGGTAGTAAGAACGATTTTATGTCTGAGTTGGTTGATGATCCAAATGTCCAACCTGATGCCCTTGGCCAAGGCTCAGGAGGTAATGGGGAAAGAGCAGAAGCCTCTTTTCCCACCTGGGACTTGGGGACCATCTCCCTCCCAGACTTTCTTGACCCATAACAGGGAGAAACAGAATGCAGAAAACCCACAATTAAGGTTAAAAGAAAATAAGAAAGTATTGAAATTAAAAGTGCAAGAACCCTTAGGCAGAATACTAAGAGAAAGAAAAAACAAGATGCTTGAAAAAGATATTAGCCCGCCAAGGCGGATGGGTCATAAGAGATCAATAGACGCAACCACAATCTGAGTTCGGTCATGAGATTTGGGACTGGATAGACAGTGCGCTAGGGAAATGGGGAGCATAGCTTGCTAGAGCAGGAATTATAGCAGTAGTTATACTACTCATTGTGGGATTAATGACTTGCTGTTTTTTGCCTGTTCTGAGATCTCTCGTAACTAGACTGATGGTACGACAAATGGTGACTCGAATGAGTTGTGATCAACCTATCGATACAGAAACAGAGGAGTGGGAAGATGTCGAGTTGCCCCCACTGAATGGACTCACAATAACTATGATCGAAGACGAGATGCAGTGCCCTGCGAAAATGACGCCACCAAGGAGTTGCCCTACCGAAGTGATAACAACATACCGGTGCCCTGTTAAGACCTGAGAACTTAGTCTGTACACAGTTATTGGTCTTTTTCCCTTCTCTAGTCAACAGTGAGAAGGTTTTTGGCTGATGACTGTTAGGCATAGGTAATCTGGGGGAGCAACCTATAATCAGAACATTGATAGATAAGTCATAATAATGTTAGAATAGGGACATTGATCCCTGACCCAAATACTTGGCTCCTCCACATTCCCTACTAAATTTACAGGGGCACATATAGATAGCTTGAGAATGTAATCATGTAGGGTGGTATTTTTGGGTGAGACTCAGAAGAGTCTCAAAGGGGGGAATGTAAGAGAATATTTGTAGTAGCAACAGTATCATGAATGTAAGAGAATATTTGTAGTAGTAGCAGTACAATGCGAAATATAGTCTTACCAACATGCGATGGGCAAGATGTTGAAATATAATGAGCCCAGTATGTTAATTAATGTAATTGAATGTATGGTGGCTAGTGTGATAGAATCAGGAATGGTAAGCATTTCTTAAACATTGAGTGTAAGCAGCTGTAGGCAGTTAAACCTTGAGAAACAATGGTCACACTATGGCCTAGAAAACAGGGATGGGGTACATATATTCTCTTTGTCACTTAGTTTAAAGTCTAGCTAAGCCACCATTGTGTATAAACAACGTTAATGGGGTGAGGGCAAAGGTCAGAACTGTCGTATAAACAAACTGGTTTCACAGAGTAGTAAATGCATCGATTAGTGACCAATCCACAACAAGGTAAATTATTAGCAGAACCAGCACTAATGGTGGTTAAAGATAAGCTAACTTTGAGAATGAGATAAGAATCTCAAGGCATGTATCTGCAAATTGTATAAGACAAGCTGTAAGTGAGCATTTCACTGGAGTGTTCCGGACATCCCGGCTTTGTTCTCGTGTGCTGGAGAATAAAGTCTTATTATCTGGAAAATCAAGACTCAGACTCTCATTTAATAAGCTAAAAGTATATTGTCGTCCTGGGGAACCACGACAATATCTGTCCTATATCACCCCTCAATTTAAAGCTCTGTCCCTTCGTGCTAGCCATCACCATCTGAGGAAAAAGGCTCTCATTGTCCGCCCTATCTAATCCTCTGATCATCTTGCTTCTATTAAGTCACCTCTTAACCTTCTTCTCTCTAATGAAAATAACCTCAAAATGCCTCAGTCTTTTCTCATAAGATCTTCCCACCATACCTGGCAACGTCCTGGTCAATCTCCTCTGCACCTTTTCCAACGCTTCCACATGCTTCCTATAAAGCGGCGACCAGAACTGTATACAATACGCCAAGTGCGGCTGCATTAGAGTTTTGTACAGCTGCAACATGATCTCATGGCTCCAGAACTCAATCTCTCTACCAATAAAAGCTAAGACACCGTACGCCTTCTTAACAACCCTGTCAACCTGGGTGCCAACTTTCAGGGATCTATGCACATGGACACTGAGATCTCTCTGCTCATCGATACTACCAAGTAACTTACCATTAGCCCAGTACTCTGTATTCCTATTACTCCTTCCAAAGCGAATCACTTCACAGTTTTCTGCATTTAATTCTATTTGCTACCTCTCAGCCCAGCTCTGCAGCTTATCTACGTTGCTCTGTAACCTACAACACCCTTCCGTGCTGTCCACAACTCTACCAACTTTAGTGTCTTCCGCAAATTTACTAACCCATCCTTCTACGCCCTCATCCAGATCATTTATGAAAATGACAAACAGCAGTGGCCCCAAAATACACTAGTAACTGAACTCCAGGATGAACATTTCCTATCAATCATCACCCTCTGTCTTCTTGCAGCTAGGCAATTTCTGACCCAAACCGCTAAATCACTCTCAATCCCACGCCTCTGTATCTTCTGCAATAGCTTACCATGGGGAACCTTATCCAACGCTTTACTGAAATCCATATACACCACATCAACTGCTTTATCCTCATCCACCTCTTTGGTCACTTTCTCAAAGAACTCAATAAGGTTTGTGAGGCATGACCTACTCTTCATAAAACCATGTTGACTATCCCTAATCAAATTATTCCTTTCTAGAGGATTATAAATCATATCTCTTATAATCCTTTCCAAAACTTTGCCCACAACAGAAATAAGGCTCACTGTTCTATAATTACCAGGGTCGTCTCTACTTCCCTTCTTGAAAAAGGGGACAACATTTCCTATCTTCCAGTTTTCTGACACTATTTCTGTAACAATGACAACCTAAAGATCAAAGCCATAGGCTCTGCAATCTCAGAGAATCCCAAGATAAATGCCTTCTGGCCCAGGGGACTTATCTATTTTCATACTTTCCAGAGTTGTTAACACCTCTTCCTTATGAACCTCAATCCTGTCTAGTCTAATAGCCCGAATCTCAGTATTCTTCTCAACAACACTGTCCTTTTTCTGTTTGAATACTGATGAAAAATATTCATTTAGCATCTTTCCTATCTCTTCAGACTCCATGCACAACTTCCCACTACTGTCCTTGACTGGCCCTAATCTTACTCCAGTCATTCTTTTATTCCTGACATACCTATAGAACCATAGCCAAGTTCCACACACAAGGACGGCCTCAACCGGAATCTTGGGTTCATGTCACACTATCTGTAACCCCCGCAATCTGCCTGGACTTGCAAAATCTCACTAACTATCCTGTCTGGAGACAACAGACATCTCTTTACCCTGTGCTTAACGCTCTCTCCACTCATATTGTATGTATCCTGAAGACTTGATTATCTGTAAAGACTCACATTCCAACTATTATTTTGTAAATTGAGTTTGTCTTTACATGATCTGTACGTGAACTGAACTCCCACTCACCTGATGAAGGAGCCTTGCTAGTCGCTTGTCCTACCAAATAAACCTATTGGACTTTAACCCGGTGTTATGAGATTTCTTACTGTACTAAAGATGCAACATTCACTTTGATGTTGACGTGAGCACGAGCTCGGGTCAGGAACCAGGTCTCTCAGTCCCCAGATAGCCCTGAAATCTCCAAAAATTAAAGATTAATCTCTTCGATATCAGGGCAGGTGAAAGTTGGGAGAAGAATCTGTGTGTTGTAACACCTTGTTCTTTCTGTCTCCTTTAAGCACTTTAGTTTATTAATCATACAAATTTTGAAGACAGTCAAACAGTCTTTTTCCTGAGTACTACAACTCAAGGTTGTTGAATGAAATTGCCAAGAATATCTAGCTAGAGTCTGACAGAGGTATAAAGTTCAGATAACTCCAATTGAGGTGATATAGTAATAACACACCTGTGGTTTGGAAGGCTATCAGTTTATAAACAGGGTAGTTCAGGCTGGTGATTACAGCTCTGGAATTATTTGTAACAGTGGTGTGTCTGATAAGGTAGCAAACACCCTTCTCCATTGACCTGCCCTCCAACACATCCCATTCCCACTTCTCAACAACTCTTTCCAGCTCCTGCTCTATCACTTTGGGAGACCCCAACCCCAGGGAAGGACTGTCCAATCCTCCTCCCCCACCCCCTTGACTGGTAACATCATCTATCCTAGTTGAACGTATAATGTCCTGACTGTCCACCTCTCAGCCTCTGCTTATTCCTTACAATAGGGTAGCATGCTTTGGAATATGTTAATGTGTGTTGTTACTTTATTATAGAAAGAAGTTTAAGATGACAGACAGGATTGGCTCTGTGAAAGTTTAAAGTTTATTTATTAATCACAAGTAGGCTTACATTAATACTGCAATGAAATTACAGTGAAAATCCCCTAGTCGCTATACTCCAGCACCTGTTTGGGTACAACTAAGGATCAATTTAGCAATGACTATGCATCTAACCAGCACATCTTCTGGACTGTGAGAGAAAACTGGAGCACCCGGAGGAAGATAGGAAAGATGTGGAAGCATTGGAAAGGGTGCGGAGGAGGTTTACCAGGATGTTGCCTGGTATGGTGGGAAGGCCTTATGAGGAAAGGCTGAGGGACCTGAGGTTATTTTCATTAGAGAGAAGGTGGTTACGCGGTGACCTAATTGAGGCGTATAAGATGATCAAGGGATTGGATAGGGTGGATAGTGAGAGCCTTTTTCCTCGGATGGTGATGACCAACACGAGGGGACATAACTTTAAATTAAGAGGTGGTAGTTATAGGACGGATGTCAGAGGCAAGTTCTTTACACAGAGGGTGGTGAGGGCATGGAATGCCCTGCCTGCAGCAGTTGTGGACTCGCCTACTTTGGGGGCATTCAAATGTTCGGTGGATAGGCATATGGATGATATTGGAATAGTTTAGGTTAGAGGGTCCACTGGCCAGCGCAACATCGAGGGCCGAAGGGCCTGTACTGCACTGTAATGTTCTATGTTCTATGAAACCCACACAGACACAGGGAGAAAGTGCAAACTCTGCATAGACAATGACCCAAGCCAGGAATTGAAACCAGGCCCCTGGCACTGCAGTGCTAACCACTGTATCACCTTGTATGTTTATGAGATATATAAATTTACACTGAAAGCCAACGATACTGACTCGAGGAGAGAAAACACATCCCAGTGGGTCAAATGGTCATCTCCTGCTTGAATCTCCCCCAGTCTGCTATCGTTCTGTAAAGGTCAGTGCTCAAATTCAGTTGACCAGGGATAGAGTCAAACACAACCATCATATCCTTTCAACCAGAAACCTGCCCAATTCCACTCAGTGCTGTTATACAGGCGCACAAATCAGGAACAGTAGGCCATTTGGCCTCTTGCACCTGCTCTGCCATTCAATAAAATAATGGCTGATCTAATACTGGTCACGACACTACCTATCCCCAAAGACCTTTGCCTCCTTGTTAGTCAAGACTCTATTTACCCTCTGCCGTAAAATTATTAAATGGCCTGGCCCCCATCCCTCTCTGAGGAAGAGTTCCAGATGTACAAACCTTCCAGAGAGAGAAACAATCTTCCTTTGAATGGGAGCTGCCTTATTTTTAAACTCTCTCCCTGGTTCCAGCCTCTCCCACAGAGACTCACAACATGAGAGGTTGGTGACATACTGGGGATGAGATCCCAGTGAAACTCAACAGCTTCCCAAATGGAAAAGAAAGCAGGAACCAGGGATGTAAGTTCTTGGCTATGAAATTAGCAAACATTTGGTATTTAACCTCCCAGTTTGGATTTAGTTCATGTAGGTTGGAATGTTTCTATCTCAATAAGGGTGAATCTACAAAGGATGGAAATGGTGAAGTGTCTGGTTCTGCGGAATGTCCTATTGGATCCGCCACTGAAATTCCTGATCTTTAATCAATTGTTTGGCCCTGGTGTGATGGGGCTCCCTCATGTGGGCCAGAGTGACAGTACAGAGTGATCCATGGAGAGAAATAAACAGGCTGCAGGATGAGGAAGACCATTCATCTTAATTCAACTGTCCGAGGATGTCCGCTAAAACATAATAATCTGCCCAATATCACCTTACCATTCACAGGATCTTGCTGTGTTTCAGAAACAACTCAGGTTTATCTCCTACCTTTAATGTTAAAGCATTTTAAATAATCGCTCGATGGGATAGAACTTTAGTATTGCTGAAAAGCTGTTGAAACCTTCTGCTTTGCACTCATCAGGACTGATACAAGAATACCAAATTTCAAAGGGAACAACAATTTATACTGCATGAGAAAAGGAATGGTGATTGGTTGACAAGGCAGCCCTGACACTTAAGTTTAATGTGCAGGTCCAGTTAGGAAGGCACATTCAATGTTAGCATTCATTTCTAGATGGTGGTTAGCACTGCTAACGCTAGGGACCCGGGTTTAATTCCTAGCTTGGGTCACTGTCTGTGCAGTCCTTCTCCCCACGCTTCCTCCAGGTGCTTCAGTTTCTTCCCTCAATCCAAAAAAACGTGCTGGTTAGATACATTCGCTGTGCTAAATTCTCCCTCAGTGTACCCAAACAGGTGCTAGAGTGTGGTAAATAGGAGATTTTCACACTAACATCATTACAGTGTTAATGTAAGCCTACTTGTGACTCATAAATAAACGTGGAATTGTTGACTGTATCAGCATTGTCCATAACAATCTGCCTAATAGGAAAAAACTAGAACCAGAGGACACAATCTCAGGTTAAAGGGACAATTCTTTAAAACAGAGATGAGGAGGAACTTCTTCAGACAGAGTGAGGAACCTGTGAAACTCTTTCCCGCAGAAGGCTGTGGAGGCCAAATCATTGAGTGTCTTTAAGACAGAGATAGATTAATAACGGGGATCAAAGATTACAAGGAGAAGGCAGGAGAATTGGGTCTTGTTGACATACCAGTTTTTCTCTCCAGAACTGGTAACTGACTTGTCTGGTATCTTCAGCAGTTTCTGCTGGATTCCATTCTTCACATTGTGAGGTGTATGAGCAGTGAATGCTGCCTGCGTGTGTACGTGGAGAGCTTTCCAAATCCATTCCAGTGGCCATCTCAGTACTGGTTTATTGTACTCACTGGTGTTCTGGGAGAGAGTTGTTAACTTTGTCGTTTGGCTAAACATGGTGGAAGCAGCCAGTTTCTTTGGCCTTATTTCTGTTACCCTGCTCTGTGGACAGTGGCAGGTGTGGAATCTGACTGGGATTGCACACCGTCCTAAGACGAGCTGAGGGAGGACAGTAAAGGGTGAAATTTTAACTTTCAGGAAGGAGTGGTTAGAAGCACTCAGATAGACAGCACCTGACTCCCAACCACTTTCTCTGCAGTGTCAGAATCTCCTTCCAGAAAAGCTATTTGTCAATTTAAAGTTGCGAATTTTTCCTAATTGGTCGGCACAACATCGAAGGCCGAAGGGCCTGTTCTGTGCTGTAATGTTCTATGTTAATTATTCAATTACATTGATATTAACATGACTCCTGCTTTCTTATTATAACACTTTTGGCATTAAATGCCCACGTATGGCCCCACACTTCCGATATAGAGGATAGGAGCAAGAGGAGGCCATTTGGCCCTTCGATTCTGCTCCACCATTCACTATGATCATGGCTGACTCAATAGCCTCATCTTGCTTTCTTTCCATAACCTTTGATCCCATTTGCTCCAAATGCTATAGCCAGCCGCCTCTTGAATACATTCAATGTTTTGGCACCAAATACTTCCTCTTGGTGTCCTCTCTGACATGTTCCAGCAGCAAACCTCCTCCTTCTATCAGCATCTCTCCGAGGATCCTTCATGTTCGGGGAGGTTTCATTGGTGGTGCAGCCTTGGACCGTGTCCACTCCATGATGCCAACTCTACTGCCAGTTGCAGAATCCATCAAAATTCAGGTTGGTGAGTCTGTTTAAATAGTGAGGTGGAAATCGATCCCACATGGTCCAACTGCTCGGGAAACCCACAAATAGGGTTAACGCAGTGACCATGCTAAACAAAAATCACAGGTTCCCCAGATCCCTCCCCCAAAAAATTAAAACCCAGCATCATGGAGTATACAATCGATAGGTTTATGTATGGTCTATCAATTAGCATTTCATCTGAACTGGATATCATCAGTACACTTTTCCTTTTAGTTTAAAGACTGGTTATCGGTTGAAAGACCACACCAACAGTGCAGCACTCCCTTGGTATGTCAGCCAAGATATTTGAATGTACCATCTATTGAAGTAGATAGGGAGGATGTGCTAGATATTCTTGAGGGTTTGAAGTTAGATAAGTCCCCTGGGCCAGACGGGATTTACCCTAGGATTCTCTGGGAGGCAAGGGAGGAGATTGCAGAGCCTCTGGCTCTGATCTTCAGGTCGTCGTTGGTTACGGGTGTGGTTCCGGAGGACTGGAGGATAGCGAATGTGGTCCCATTGTTCAAGAAGGGGAAGAGAGACCTTCCAGGGAATTATAGGCCAGTGAGTCTTACTTCTGTTGTGGGCAAAGTATTGGAGAGAATTATTAGGGATAGGATTTATAGTTATTTAGAGAGAAATGAATTGATTGGGGATAGTCAGCATGGTTTTGTGAAGGGTAGGTCGTGCCTTACTAACCTTATTGAGTTTTTTGAAAAAGTGACCAAAGAGGTGGATGGGGGTAAGGCAGTTGATGTGGTATATATGGACTTTAGTAAGGCGTTCGATAAGGTGGCCCATGGAAGGCTTCTGCAGAAAATGCAGATGTATGGGATAGAGGGTGATTTAGCTAATTGGATTAGGAATTGGCTAGCAGATAGAAGACAGAGGGTGGTGGTTGATGGGAGATATTCATCGTGGAGTTCGGTGACAAGTGGTGTACCTCAGGGGTCTGTTTTGGGGCCCCTGCTGTTTGTAATTTTTATAAATGATCTGGATGAGGGTATTGAAGGATGGATTAGTAAATTTGCAGATGACACTAAAGTCGGTGGAGTGGTAGATAGTGAAGAGGGGTGTTATAGTTTGCAGAGAGACTTGGACAAGTTGCAGAGCTGGGCCGAGAGGTGGCAAATGGAGTTTAATGTGGAAAAGTGTGAGGTAATTCACTTTGGCAGGAATAACAAATGTGTAGAGTATAGGGCTAATGGTAGGACTCTTAATAGTGTTGATGAACAGAGGGATCTTGGTGTATATGTGCATAGATCCCTGAAAGTTGGCAATCAAGTCGATAAGGTTGTTAAGAAGGCATATGGAGTCTTAGCTTTTATTGGTAGGGGGATTGAATTTCGGAGCCGCAACGTCATGTTGCAACTGTACAAAACTCTAGTGCGGCCGCACTTGGAGTATTGTGTGCAGTTCTGGTCCCCACATTATAAGAAAGATGTGGAGGCATTGGAGAGGGTACAGAGGAGGTTTACCAGGATGTTGCCTGGTATGGAGGGCAGGTCTTATGAGGAGAGGCTGAGGGATTTGAGGTTGTTTTCGTTAGAAAGGAGGCGGCTAAGAGGAGACCTTATCGAAACATATAAGATGATTAGAGGTTTAGATAGGGTGGACAGTGATAGCCTTTTTCCTAGGATGGAGAAAGCTAGCACGAGGGGACACAGCTTTAAATTAAGGGGTGATAGTTATAGGACGGATATCAGAGGTAGGTTCTTTACCCAAAGGGTGGTTCGGGAGTGGAATGCGCTGCCTGCGGCAGTTGTAGATGCGCCAAGTTTGGTGGCGTTTAAGAGGTTAGTTGATAAGTATATGGAAGAGAAGGGAATGGTTTAGTTTGGAGGGTCATTGCTTTTTTTCATAATTGGTCGGCGCAACATCGAAGGCCGAAGGACCTGTTCTGCGCTGTAACGTTCTATGTTCTATCTATGGACCCCAGAGGTAAGAGAGCTGCCAATTGAGACGCAGCTGACAATATAACTGCATTGAAAACCCCAACAGGTAATCAAAAATAAAACGTGCAGAGTGAAAAAGCAGAAACTCAGGTTGTTGTCTGTAGAGTAGAGATTGAGGAGATTTGAAAGTTGTTGAAAATCATGAAGAGGTTCGTTAAGAATATCTTGTCTGGAAATCCAAGAGTAATTATAAACTGTATCTGGTGTAAACAAGTTCAGTTACCAGGAGAGAGAACTGTCACAGCTAATTGTTAAAAAATGCAGTGGCAACATGAAAATTGAAACCCAGAAGGCACTGCCTGAGAGGGCGGTGGAAGCAGATCCAATAGGAACTTTGATAAAGAGAACTGGATAAATACTTTAAAAATCTGCAGGGGAGTGGGACTAATTGCAGAGCTCTTTCAAAATGCCAGCACAGGTATGATGGGCCGAATGGCAGCTTCCTGTACCTTTTCATTCACAATTTTCAACACCACATTCAAGCTCAGTAATCATCAGTTAGAGAGAATGTTGCAGGAACTCATACATTGCACAAATTTCAGAGTTCTGAAAGAAGGATGTGAACAACATCTTTAGCAAGCTCCCTCTCACTCTGATCACTTAATTTTTATTTTGAGGCTATTTCAGTGAATTTGCTGACAGGATTCGAGTCACTCACAACACTGTTGAAAAAAGCAAAACAAACACTTTTTCCTCAGCAATTCCCCCCGGCCCCAATGCCCCCAGTTCTGCACTGTAGAGATTATCTGAGAATTTACTGAAAAGCTGTTTTCTAGCGAGTGAAAGAGGTATTGTACAGTACAGGCCAGCATGAAAGATTAATGTTCAAGTTATACTTAATGATGAGTGTCTGCTACAAGTAATAGTGTGACTGTTGTTAAAAGTGGAAATGTTCAGTCACTGACAAATGATGCATGTAGCACTGAAGAAAACTTTAACTTGTGTGTGCAAACTACATTCAGGGTGAAATGTGAGAAATAATGTGAGGATTACATGATTAGACAAAGGAAAACTGAAAAAGGTAGGGATCAGCAGGTTAGTGTAAAAGTATTTTGCATTCTGAGTTTCCTAGATGGATTGCTTCCAACTTGCAGTTTTAGAAATGTGGTCAGTTTGATTCACATCAAAAAACTTCTAACCATCTCAGTGAGAGAAACACTTTAAATAGAAAAAGGCCATGCTCTTGAAATTATCATTTGAAGTTTATTTACTCGTCACAAGTAAACTTACATTAATGCTGCAATGAAGTTACTGTGAAAATCCCATTGTTGCTGCACACCTGCGCCTGTTCTGATACACTGAGGAAGAAGTTAGCAAGACCCATGCACCCTAACCAGCATGTCTTTCAGACTGTGGGAGGAAACCAGAACCCCATACAGATACAGGGAGAATGTGGAGACTCCGCACAGATAGTGACTCAAGCTGGGGATTGAACCTGGGTCTCTGGAGCTGAGAGGCAGCAGTGCCAACCACTGTGCCACCCCTAAGTGTTTGTTGGGAGATTAAATTTAATCTGAATTAGGCAGGTTTAAAAAGACTTGAATTGTAAGGTGGTATACTCAATGGTTACGCTTTACAGATCCAGATCCTTGTAACAGAAGGTTTGGCACTAGTTAGGATATTTTTTTCAAAAAACACGTGTGGCTGAGAGTGCACAACAACAGCTGCACAGCAGAGGGCAACATTTTTCCAAGAGTGTAAAATATTTCTGGTTAACAGAACAGAAACACTCTGAATCAGTATCAACAACAACCAGTAAACGTTACATTGCTCATTAAAGACCACTATGGCACGGTGCCACAATGATTAGCATTGCCACCTCACAGCAGGTTCCATTCCTGCCTGGTCACTGTCTGTGTGGAATGTGCACATTCTCCCTGTGTCTGCATGGGTTTCCTCCCAATACGAAAGACATGCTGGTTAGGGTGTATTGGCCATGCTAAATTCTCTGTGTACTGGAACAGGTGAGGGGGTGTGGCAACTGGGAGGGGAGCAGATTTTCACATTAGTGATAATAAAAACCTACTTATGGCTAATAAATAAATAAACTTTAAAAATAATATGAACTAAACTGCAAACCACAGGGTACAATTAGGAACGGAACATCAGATTAAAGGTTCTTTGATTTAAATAATTCTTCCTGAATCTGTAATGTTGCCATTAGATGGCATTTCTGTCAGAGTGAAGAACACACAGCAACATCTTTTCAAATCATCTCTTTATTTTCTGTGTATTCTAAAAGTAAATTTACATACTACAGTTATAAAAGAACCTGGGCATGCACATCAACCTATGTAGGTTCTTCTTTGTATCAGAGATTTTCCATAGGAATTTCACCAACATTTACAATCCATAGTTATTACTGTACATACAGCCCAAATCACTGCAAACTATTATGTCCACCTTGTCTTTACACTGTGCAAAATCTTCAATAAAATGTATTAGTGGTAAAATAAAGCAGAAATAATGAGCAAAAGATCAGGTTGACCTTAAGGATCTGAATAAGACATTTAGATATTGGTCCTTCATTTCTCCAACAATCTCAGGTTGGTGAGATGCAGCATCTGAGTGATGATGAGCTCTGCTGATGCCCAAACTGTTATTAAATAGTTGTTTCCTAAATAAACAACAGGGTTTTCACCTCAGTAAGGGCCTCAGTGGTACTGCATCACCTTGACTTTGTATATATTAGACAGATCATTGGTTTGATGAAATGGCAATAGCAAAGAAACATCTGCAACCCAATGCTGTTTTATCAGAAATGTCTGAAAAAAAACTGCCCTCATTCGCATCAGAGAAAGTAACAAAACCCAACATGAAACAATCCACCAGCATTCCACTGTTAGCATCTGAACACAGTTACGCCAGCGTGGAAACGGTCCCTGTCAAATTAGCTGACAAAACAAATTTGTACAACTGAACACAGCAACAGAAAGAAAATAACTAATATGCAGAATGAACCTTCCACCTGATATTTACAGATTTTTCTAATATAAACACTTAAATCACTTCAGTATAAATAAATATACAACAGCATCATACTGTTTGTAGAACTCTCCAGAGCAGTTGTACGAACAAATCACCCGAATGACTGATTAGTTTTTATTTCATTTTGAGAAAGCCAAAATAGGTTTGATTTTAAAATGTTCAGAAAATAAAACTATGATCCAGTGTTCAGTCTGCCTCATGACAGGAGCTTACCAAAGGTGTTAGTGTGGTCGGGAACATCAGCACTTTGGCGTGCATGAACGACAAGTCTGGAAGGTTCGCTATCACTTTGGCAGCTTCCTTACTAAGAAATTCCTCTTTCTTAGGTTTCCTATGAAGAAAATAATAATTTTCTGTTTTTAATTAATGGCATTAACGCAAGAATTGAGAAGGTGTAACATTGCACACTTAATAAATTGCCCAAAAGTCAGATGTTCAGGTCATCATTGTTCATTACAAAATAACACACAGGCTTGTTCCCTCTAAAGGCCCGAGCACTTTGAACAAATCACATCGATATTGCACCTTTATGAATCCCAAGACAGGTCAGAGGAGCAGTTACAAAACAGCTGATTGATATGGACAGATGACCAAAAGCTCAGCCACAGTTAGGTGTAAAGTGAGTGTCTCAAAGGAGGAGGGGGAGGTGGAAGGGTTTCAGGGAAAGAATTCCAAATCTTTAGGATTCCGACATCTGAGGACATGACTGCTAACGACGGAATGATTAAAATCGAGAATGCAGAGTTTTGGAGAAGGATAAAGAGAGGCAGAGAATGGAGACCAAGGAAAGGAGATTGAGAATTTTAAAACCAAAGTGTTGATGGGCTGTAGGGGTGCAAACAAAGTTTAAAATAAAGTTTATTTATTAGTCACAAATAGGCTTACATTAACACTGCAACAAAGTTACTGTGAAAATCTCCTAGCTGCCACATCGACGTCTGTTCAGGTACACTGAGGGAGAATTTAGCATGGCCAATGCCCCTAGCCAGCATGTCTTTTGAACTGGAAGAGGAAACTGCAGCCCTCGGAGGAAACCCATCCAGACATGGGAAGAACATGCAAACTCCACACAGTGACCCAAGCCAGGAATCGAACCCAGGATCCCTGGCAGCAGTGCTAACTAGCATGCTAACATGCTGTCCCATCAGCACAGGGCTGACTGGGGGAGGAATTTGCTAAGAGTCAGGAAACAGGCAGCAACACTTAGTATGTTTATAGGGGACTGGAATGGGAGGAAAGATAGGGGATAAACAGTCATCTTCAGAACAGTTACAAATACTTGGAATTAATTAGTCTCAGAATTGGATTTCAGTGGATCATCTTTCACCTAATATGTTTGCACTGCACATGGAATCCACATTGAAATAAAATCACATTCAGATCAAGGCTTAATTTACATGGAGACTGGAAATATACTGTGCAGAGCAGAAATTCACTTTCAGCATTGAGAAATTAGGACATATCACAGATTTGTGTGTTAAACATTAATATGAAAGCATATTTAATTTTTAACTAGATACACCAGTATATAAACCACCACCTCAAGGTAAGCTTAGCTACTGGATAGAATTGCAAAGGATTGAATTTCTTGCCTAGTAGATGTGCTGGTCTTCTCTGCTGTTGACATGAGGCGAGCAAATGCATCAGTCATTCGATTGACTGTACCCGGGTCTTCCAGCTTAGATGTTGTCAATTCATAGAGTTCTGGGTCAACACCTGCAGAAATAAAGGCACAGAATTAGGCCACTCTACTATTTAGTACACAGCTACAAATATATAATTAGAAGGCCAGGGTTCAGATTTCTGTAAACATCCGAAATATTTATATAAAATCACAAAGTGACAGAAACTTTTAATCTAGATTGTGCCAGCTCTAACAACTTATCTGAAGTTTCCTATGGCGCTAGTCAAGAGCTTAAAGCGATAACACTTTGCCTGACAGCGAACAGATTCACTGTAAAAGTGGCATCTTTTTTGGGCAATGAAATGAGGTGTTCCAAATTTAACAGAATCCCTCAAAAATCAAGTTTTCCCATATCTCTCTTACCAATAAATAAAAATTTTCTTTAAACAGTTGCAACATGACAACCCCAAAACTTTACATTCTATAATCTCTGACATTTATAAGCATTTACTAAATGATTTAAAACCTGAGCATCTAGTGAATTATTCCCATTTTCCAAATTCCTCTTGCTGGGACAGAGAGAAATGCAACTGCTGTATAAAAATTACCACAAGAGATCTGTTATGTGACTAATCATAAAACTACAGAAGGTTAAAACTATTGCTCTTAGTACTATTGTATTGTCAGACTAAGTTGAAAAGTCCAACAATTGTCGAAACAGTACAGACCACAATTTTTTTATATGAAATATTCAAACTTTAGCCCGCTTATCAACTTGAGAAGAACAGAGAATTACAAAACTCTAGAAGCAAACTACAGTGAACACCGAGGAAACAGAAATCCACTAAAAATGTCCGGATCCACAGAATTCAATAAACGGAATGTCAATTTTGGCCACTAATAGGAATTATTCTAACATGTAGGTCAAAGTGTGCCAGTTCTCTGATAGGTTCTGTATAGAGAGCCAAAAAACAGTTACTCTTTTAAACCTACAGAACTGAAGTTGAAGATGTTTTCAGATAATTTGTCAAAATACTGCAAAATCCATTTTTCTGGAAATTTACAGACAGTAATTGGCAAGTGCACTAAACCACAAAGTGTTCTCATTAATCATATCCTTAGACATCTAGAAGTTGGCAACTTCTACGAGTGTAAATAATTTTGCAATAAATCTCAGTGCACAAGTAAGGTTTCAACCTCATTAAGTCAAAGTCACTAACTGGGCAAAAACATGAATCTAACAAAAATAAATTAAACTAAGTTTTCAAGGAGAAACATAAGCAAGAAAATGGCTACAGGCAAAGTGGCAGAAATCTTTATAAAAATACTCGAAACGTTACTGGAAGAAAGTACTCAAGAGTATACGGACACAGCCATCATTTAAATCTCCAAATGGGAGGGATCTTGTACGCAGACTCGTGGTGAAAGAATAAATTGTGCAACCTATGTTTCAGCAGATTCTTTTAGCTCCTTAGTCAGTGGAGGCATCGGTTAATATACTGCAATTCATGTGGGGATCCAAAGGGTCCCAGATTTCATCCCCATTGTACAGCAAGCAAGCTGGTCTAGGACAGGAAGAAATGTCTTTGGCCTCAAGTACAGATAGAATGAAAATAAAGTTTAAACTTTTACTTTGGAGGAAAAACATTTCCAAATGTACATTTCCAAACCTTCATAGATTTGCAAGTTTTTCACATTCATATATAGGAAGCCACATTAGATCTGAATAAGCTTTGCTCTTCCTGTGTTTTCATAATCTAACTGCTCTATGAACACATTAACTCCTACAGCAAATCTATACAATGTGAAGATTATCACCCAATTTCTTTTCCTTTGTGAACTAGTTAACCCAAGATCTAAATTCACCACATGTTCAAAGTTGTTACCAAACATGCATAAGAATCTCAAAAGGTCAGTCAGCATTGCAGACGCAGCAAGTAATTAGGGACAGAAATGGAATCTTGGCATTTACTGTTGGAGGAATAGAATACAAAAGTAGAAGTGTTGAGGCTACTGTACAAAACATTAGTGAGCCAACATCAGAACATTGTGTACAGTTTTAGTTCCCTTATTTGAGGGGGGTGTGGTTGCATTGGAGGCCGTTCAGAGGAGGTTCATTAGATTAAGTCCAGAGATGAGGGGTTGGACTTACAAAGTGAAACTGGGCAGTTTAGACTGATACTGGGTTTAGAAGAATGAGAGATCTAATTGATAAGGAGGATTGACAAAGTAGATGTGGAGAGGATGTTTTCTCTTGTGGGGCAATCCAGAACAGCTTTAGAATAAAACAGATGAGGAGAAATTACTTCTCACACAGGATTGAGAGCTCACTGTCCCAGAGTGTGGTGGGTGCTGAGACTTTCAGTAGATTTAGGGACGAGGGGGACAGATTTTTAATTAATAATGGGTTTAAGGGTTATGGGCAGGAAAGTGGAGTTGAGCCAGAGATGAGATCAGCCATAATCATACTGAATGATGGAGCAGGCTCAAGGAGCTAAATGGCCCTCTCCTGCTCCTTGTTCTTATGATTAACGCTCAGAGGCAGATTAATTTCTGGGATGAAGGGGTTTGGATATGTGGAAAGCTTGAACACGTTGGGCCTATACTCATTTGAGTTCAGAAGAATGAGGAGTGATTTCATTGAAAGTTAAGGCTTGATAGGGCTGATATAGAGAGGATGTCTCCCTCAAGGGGGATCTAAAACCAGGGAGCACAGCTTCAAAATAAGGGGGCTCCCATTTAAGACTGAGATGAGAGGGAATTTCTCTAAGAGTCATTAATCTTTGGAATTCACTAATGCAGAGAACAAGTAATTAAAGTGAATGCTCTCAAAATGCCAACATGAACTAATTGACTTGGCAATGTACTGCTTTCCTGAAAACACAATCAGATAGTGCAATGACCCTCAACTTTAATAAATACTTTGAAAGAAATAATAGAGTTAAATGACTACATCAGAAGATGTCAAGAGATGCAGAATTTAGACCAAACAAATGATATCTGTCTCAGTAAAGCAGGATGGCTGCTCAAGCGGAGAAATTCTGGACATTAATTCTCAGCGCTGGTTTAATAATAGCTGCACTGCAAGATCATCAAAAGAATCAGGCCACAAAAAGGCCAGGAAAGATCAAAATTCAACAGCACAGAAGTGGAACATCAAGATCGACTGTAAAATGCAGCATTTCTAGATTGCAGCAAAGGCTAGCTGAGAATGATAAATTTGTTGTAGTTGCATCATGCTGCAACCATCTAATATGCCAAGTTACCATAAAGGTTTAAACCAGCTCCTTCCTCTAAAAGCTTGCAACTGTTTCTAATTTGCTACAAATAACTGCCGCATAGGAGGCTGTGTGTGGTCACTAGGCATTCAATTGATAAATCTCTGATATTTGAATACTTTTGGGAGGAGCTCTGCTACATACTTGTAGCAATGCGGCATCAACAGAATAATTCAACGTTGCTAATCCACAGCAGTTTCAAGCTTGCTTTTTATAGTGTGACATTTATCATAAGTCCCATTAGAAAAGAATTCTTATAGACAAAATGTTCATAACAAATGTGCTCAAATATGGAGCTAATAATCAAACTTCCTCTTAGAACTGTTAAGACGGGTGACAGAACAGCTTTGATCAACGGTTGTCCTGCAGCAAAAGAAAAAGTCAGCTTTCAATCACACGACACAGCTAGGCTGAGGAAATGCAACATCTTTTTATAAAAAACATTCATAGAATATGGTCCGCTGGCAGTCACCCCATTCCAATAGTCCTAAAGCTGCAATACAGCTGAGAGGCTTGATAAATCAAGGAGGCATTGAGAATCAGTTACATTGGCATAGGATTGGAGTCACATAGATGGCACTAGGTAGGAACAGCAGCTTTCCTTGTCTGAAGGATATTAGTGAACCAGTTGGGTTTTTACAAGTGATTTTTGCCGGTGAGTTTTTTTAATTGTTAAATCTTTTGAAAAAATAGAATTCAGTTTCTCAGACATGTAGCCGGGATTATTACAACAGTCCAGTAACACGCTCAATTCCCAAATTTACCATGTTCACAGCTGGAAAAGAAATTAGTGGGCTTTTTTTGTTTTGCACTTAATGCATCCCAATAGGAAAGTAACTAATACTATTTAAACATGGTGAATACAGTAATGTTTCAGAAAGCTACAGGAAGAAAGCACAGACAGAATTCTGAAATGAATCATGGATTAACACAAGGTGGAAAGTGAGGTTAAAAGTGGTAAGCTACAATCATATTAAATAGTGGAGTAGGTGCAAGAGGCCAAAGGCCAAACTCCTGGTGCTATTTTTGACTAGAAAGGGATTTTTCAATGGTGCAACCATTGATTTATTTCCAAAAAAGCCTAAGATTTCATTTTCAAACTCTACTTGAGGCTAAGATCAAGTGTAGTTTTAGCATTTTGTTGAAGAAATGAAGTTACACTGAGGCTTCATTTGAAGTAAATTTTTAAAAACGGCATCTTGGCCTTTCGGCTAAGATGCAAATAAGATCAAGCCTTGGAGAAGGTGCAAGGCCTGCTCCAATCAGCTTGGATCGTGTAAATCGAGCCCAAGACAGGAAGTGAGAGTCCTGTCTTGTCAGCTTGGATCGGGAATGTCTCACTTTGCTGAGACATTGAATTGGACTTTGATTGGATTAAATTGGATATAAACAAAATAAAAATAGATTGCAAGGATACTTGAAGCAATGTAGACATAAAAAAAGTGTTCCTAATTCTGGAAATAGAAAGAAAGACAGTCTGTCCTTTTTCAACCCAAGTGTAGTCAGTGGGACTCTTACACTCACTTTGGAACCTGAATGGGAAAGGCAGAAAGGCCCCAGCAGCCATGTAGAGAGTTAAAGTTTGCATGCTATGACAAAAGTTAAATAACTTTAGGTGTTAAGTAATAATATAATTCTGTTCTGCAATGCCAAACCATAAATCAGTTAATCTATCTTGCAGTAATTTGATTTGTGTTGATCATGATGGTGTCAATCACTGTGCACTCAACATGTGTCAAAATTCAGCACATTCTCCAAAATGATAATTCATTATTTATTTCCTTATTTTGACTAATGTTTAGAGAAAGAAAGACAGCACAATAAATTTTCCTTTTGGAATAGTTTGATTTTAACAAAGTACTACGTGGTTTAGATCACTCCTTTGATTTTGCATCTTTCTTTTAAATTAGGAAAATTTCTGAGCAATATTTTAGTTACAGGTTTCCTTCCCTCTCACCTTCAACAGTATCAGTGAAACTTGGCAAACCGTAAGCAGAAATGTTCTAAGAAACCACCAGGAATATTGAGTTTTTTCATTTCAGTTTTAAGAACAGCTGCTGATGCAAGTATAAAGTGGACAGAATCCTCCCCCCTAACCCCCGTATGTAATGGCAATTATCACAATCTCCATAAAGAAGCCCTGTAGTTGAATCATAGAATCTACTGTGCAGGAGGAGGAAATTTGGCCCATTGAGCCTGTGACAACAGCAATCCCATCTGGGTCCATTCCTTGTAACCCCACACATTTACCCAAGGCAGTTCCCCTGACATGAAAGGGCAGTTTATCAGGGCCAATCATCCTAACTTGCACATCTTTAGACTGTGGGAGGAAATCGGAGCACCTGGAGGAAATCCACGCAGACACGGACAGAACATGCACAGACAGTGACCCAAGTCTCTGGCACTGTGAGGTAGCAGTGCTAACCACTGTGCCATCCCCTGGCGATTGTATAAATGCATGAGGTTATATAGCAACCAGCAATAAAGAATGGTTCTGTATTCAATGCAGGCCACTGATAACTTCAACTAAAAGCAAAAATACTGCGAATGCTGGAGATCCGAAATAAAAGCAGAAAATGCTGGAAAAACTCAGGTGGTCTCGCAGCGTCTGTGGAGAGACAAACCGAGCTATCGTTTCAAGTTCAACATGACTCTCTTTTGGAACTACTATGCTCTCACACTTTGTTTTTATACCACTGATGACGTAGTTCAACAGAGGGGTGGTAGCTGGCCATTACAATTCATCTCCAGACGGGGCAGGGGAAAGAAAGGTGAAAACACAGACAGCTGTTGTTCCTGATATATACTTGTCAGTGACGTAACACAAGATTGTACACACAGGTATTGTTACAATCTGACAGCAATCTGACTCTCTGTGCTCACACAGAATAACAAAGTAATAATGAGAAGGTTCTATAAAATTAGATAGCCTTCCTCTTTATTTACTATTATTTCCTTAAACCAAGCACAACAAAAGAAACCAAAAAGAAAAGATGAGAAGTTAACTTCACAATGAACAGATGTTCCGGTATGGAAAACTAACTTATGGTTCTGCCATTTTGCCTGAGTGTGGTTTGGCGTGGCCCAGTCATGGCTTTCCAAAGGGAACTGAGTCATTATCTGAAAAGGAAAACTTTGCAGGGCTCTGGGGAAAAGGTTGTGGTGATGCCACTAGAGGAATTGTTCTTTCAGAGGGCCAGCAGATACATGACGGACCAAATAGCCTCCTCCTGCTGTAACCATTCATGAATTAATCATATTGAGTTTGTTTCCCAAACATGATGGTATTAACTTCAAAAACTGTTTGGGTCTAGATTCAAATCAAAATTGTTACAGCACAAAAGGAGGCCATTTGACCCTTCATGTCCATGCTTCCTTTTGAAGGAGCAATTCATCTCGATTCATGAAAGATGAAAGACTGCTGACTTTTTAAAGCTGTATAGATACTGCTGTGCTGATGTCACTGCCAATCACATTGAAGCATCTGAGTGTACTTCAACACTTACCTCGTTACGGATCTCACAAACCGCCCTCTCAGCTCTTTTCAGAACATTATGGGCACCAACTAATGCTGTAACCAGACTTTTTCCCCGCTTTCTTCCACAGCATCTGATCACCCTCTATCCCAGTTTCCATTGGGTTAAAACTGATCCAGATCCAGGGTCATCCTCTGATAGAGGACCCTCCCTGGATTCAGAAGTGTTCTCTCAAGTTGCAGCCTTTACTGCTGTGGAACACTTAATCACCTTAAGGACCCAACTTTATTCCAGCTTCAAAAGGTGATGGTTATCTGTCCTTGGCACTAAATTGAGTGCTGTGTACAAAAGCACAATTACATTTCTCAAGAACAGTAAGAAGTCTGTCAACACCAGGTTTAAATCCAACCGATTTATTTGATAGTAAATTCACAAGCTTTTGACCCTGTGGTCTTTGTCAGACCAGAGGGTCGAAAACTTGTGAGTTTACTATCAAATAAATCGGTTGGATTTAAACCTGATGTTGACAGACTTCTTACTGTGTTTACTCCAGTCCAATGCCGGCAGCTCTACAACACTGCTCAAGAAGCATCTTGTTTCTTTGAAGTACAGTCCCCCTCACTCAAAACATGTCCTGAGAAGCACAGGTTAGAGGGATTAGTGGGTAAAATGTGTAGGGATTTGGGGGTACGGCCTAGGTGACATTGCGGCCGGTGCAGACTTGATGGGCTGAATGGCCTCTTTCTGTACTGTAGGGTTTCTATGATTCTATGGAAGGGACAGATGCTTATACCATTTACATTAATGACAATCCCAAATAGCTGTGTTTACTCACTACTTCATTCTCTCACATTTCAGGTGCACTGAATACATTGAGACAGAATTCATTTCCAGGTTTCCCATTTTGAAATCAGAATTCATAGAATCCCTACATGGCAGAAGTCAGCCATTTGGCCCATTGAGTCTGCACTGATAACAATCCCACCCACTACCTGTAACCCCACCTATTTTCCTCTGCTAAACACCACCCAACCCCTGCCCCCAAAAAAAACTAGGGTCAATTTAGCATGGCTAATCAACCTAATCCACTCATCTTTGGAGTGTGGGAGGAAACCGGAGCATGCAGACACAGAGAACATGCAACTAACAGAGACCCAGACAGGAATCAAACCCAGTACTATAAGGCATGAGTGCTAACCACTGTTCCAACTATGAGTTTGCATTTAAACAAATGTGAAACAGAGGTATTCCTATACTAATGTAGTGAGGTGCAATATAAAAGCAGGATCTTGCTTCCTTCTTTACTTGTGTTTAAGCAAGACAACACCAATTGATTTTCTTGTAATTTCTGGGAGAATTGACACAGCGTTAGAATGGAAGGTGCATAAATAATCTTACTTCAAAGGGAAGTTATTTTCTACATTATTAACAGTACTGTTTTACCAGCCATTACTTAGAGCAGGAAAATCCTATTTGTAAAGGCATCTGTTAATAGCAGTGATTAGCAGTACATCTAAAGATAAAGACACCAATGCAAAGATTTTAAAAGGAAAACTATGACATGCAAGCAGAAAGATATAGATTTGGAAGATGCGGCAAACAAAAAGGTGTGACAAATGACTTCCCTGTGAAACCACAATGTATTGTAATTCCAGGATACTAAAGTTGGACAAAGGTGGTGTGCCGTCAATTTTCCTGAAAAGTGGGTATAACTTTGCTGCACACCGCATCTCCAGAAGAAAGGTGGAGAGGAGAAAACAGCAAGAAATTTTTAGCAGCCAAACTTACAATATACATGAATAATTAAAGGAACTGCCTGCATCTCAAAGGGAGTGTGTGTACACTTGAAAAGGAAAGCAACTCGTGGATTTCTCTGTAGTCGAGTGAGGAGATATACAGGAAAGTGATCACTAATAACGTTGGCTGTGATTTAAGATGATGGAGGACAGATGTGTGTTCAATGCAAAGTATAGAGAACTCTGCCAGGAGCTATTTCTTTGCAAGAACCTAGTCAAGCTGTTACAAAGGACAACCTGCACGTCAAACACAAAAGTGGCTGATAGAAAGAGCTATGTAGTTGCAGAAATAACAGATCAGGGGAATACTCTGCAGCCCAACAATATCGAGCCATAAATAATGGAGACAACCCAACAGGAGGAGGCTTCACGAGCATCTGCACCTTTAACCTGTGTGCAAGTACAAGGACACGGCTGAGGCTTCTCCAATCATCCAGTCATGTGAATGATCCCATTGGACCTCCTCTTGTGATTGCCCCATATGACATGAAAGCATTCAGTACATTAGACGTAGCAGAGGTTACCAACCCTGGCACTGTGCTCAGACCTGTGCACTAGATAAGTTACTGAAGTAATGTCAAAGTGGTGTCTAACTGACAATGTGAAAGATGGCCCAACCACAAGGATATAATAACTCTATCCAGCTGATTATTCCCTTGGCCCCTTCCCAAAAATCAGTCATGTGATAGGAGACATTAACATTGCAATCAAGTAATACCTATTCAGCAAAGTGGCAGACCCAGCAGAAGCACTCTGTCACAGGCTTGATCCAAATGTTTGAGTCAGTGCCTCAACATGAAGACAATACTTGACTCGATATCACTTCAAGGCAGAGCAGCAAGGCTGGTGAATGGGAAATCCCTCCAGGGTTTCAAGAATAAAGCCTACCGTCCACAACCAAGACAACTCACAAGCTACGATAAATGTCACCTAGCCAGTCCATATCCCAACAATAAAAAACACCAGAAATCTAAAAAAAGCGGTTGATCCAATTTCATTAGTCAAGAGAGGAAATACATTTCCAGAGTAGCTGGACTTTAGATCTGAAAATATTGGAACATACACAAACATATATAGACAAAACAGAATGTTACACACTCTCCTTTAGATAGGGTGGCTAAATAATGTATTGTGCAGGTTTCAGATTTGAAAACCAGCTGCATTTTAAAACATTGTTGCTTCAAATCAAAAGGTAGCCATGATGTGGTGATGCCAGCATTGGACTGGGGTGGGCACAACAGTAAGTCTCTCAACACCAACTTAAAGTCCAACAGGTTTATTTGGAATCACAAACTTTCAGAGTGCTGCTCCATCAGGTGAATGACTCACCTGACTCCAGATAAACTTGTTGGACTTTGACTTGGTGTTGAGACTTCTTACTCAAATCAGAAAGTTCTGATGCTAATTGGATGAACATTATTCTGTCCATGGGAAAAGAGTCACGTTATCACAGTGTTAGAATTATAACAGGTTGCAGTTAAGACATTCTGCTGACCTGGGATCATGCTACTGTTGCCAGAGCTAGTGTCATCCACGAGCCCAAAGAGATCGAGGCTCAGAATAGAGGAAGCTCCATTAGCTTGAGTAACCATGTTGGCAGCAGACAGAGGAAAAGCCAGGAAGAAAGGGGTTCAGAAAGGGGAAGAGACAAACTTCAACATGCAGGTTATCATTACTACATACTAGAAACATAAACATTCAAAACAGTTTCAGGATTAATCAGCCAATATCGAAGTAAGTTGATAAATCAACCTGCTTCACAATCAGTATTAGTTACAATACACAGGTAACAGAGCTTATGCTTATAGCTGAGACAAAGAATTTCAGTTTAAAAGAAAAAGAAACTTATTGTCTACTTTGCACTCAGAAAGCCGGATAAATGAGTTCCAAGCTGAAAGGATTAGATGTAATAGCGAGAAGGAAGATTTGATTGGAGTAGTTAACGAACACCAAAACAAGAGACTGACCCAGGCTTTCCTTCCACTTCCCAGTATGGAATTTGTAAGGCAGGACTTTAGATCAAACCCACGTGATTAACCCTTGGAATACTGCCAAAGGACTTAATAAAATCATTCTTCAACTTTAATCCAATAATTTACTGTTTAAAGATTTTATAGATCTATGTTCGGTTACATAATACTTGAAGTTTATAAAATGCCAGTTGCAATATAATCGGCAGTAGACAACCCACGAAATTCAGTATTCAAAGGGTTAAAAACCAATGCATGATGGAGTATTGCCCATTTCTGATCAACTTTATACTTAGTCAAGTCAAATGTTAGCAAGTATTTACAACACAGAAACTTGAAATGCATTAGATCACTGATATAAGGCATCATGCAACATTCAAAAGCAATCAACGCTGAGCAAATTACTTATTCTGTTTGTTACAGCAAACTTCATAAATAAATCTCTGCTTGAGAAATTGTGCAGTCAAAAAGAAATGTAGATCATAAAATAGGAGAGGGAAAGTATCCTAAGTAACAAGTCTTGTTGCATGTTCATTCTGAAGTTTTTAAAGTTTAATACCCTACGTCGTGCATTTAGGATCATTTAATATAACTTGCAATATATCACAATGATAGAAATGTATCATTGTACTTGCCTTGGTTCAATTAACCCAGTTGACCTTTTCTACATATACACATCTCCTCAAAACGTGGGCAGAACTTGTATTTCAAAATTGAACAAATATTGATGCTCCCCACATTAAAATTGCAAACATTTTTCATGAGGAAAACAGGAATTAATACTTTGATCATAAAATCAGCTGATTTAGACAAATGCAATTTGGCACATGAATATTGTGTGGTTTTGTAAGGTTATTGTAATACGAGGGAAAGAGTTAAAATAGTGAAAATCAGAGAGAAGATATAGGAGTGTACTTTTAGTTTCCTATTGCCCACATTCTCTCATTTCGAGTGGAGATGTGCATATGCAATTAAGGTTGCACACATCAGTAAAGCAAGGATTTCCACAGTGAGGAAGTAATGGAAAGTAAAAGAATCAGCAGAGAGGGGTCTGTCTGAACTTGGCAGGTTTCTTAACTCCAGCTCTGGTGCTAGAGGCTCTACGCAGGGACGTACCATCAAGAGGATTAGTAAGGCCACTGCTACTCCAGTCAAACTGCACAGGCGGGACGTGATCCTGGGGAGAAAAGAAAACATTACATTACACTGGAACAGGCTGACAAGAGAAATGGGTGTCCCGCTGCAAAATTAACATGAAAGCTGACAATTTTGGCGAGTATTTCCCAACTCTATTGTAATTATCCATACCACTTGATTCTCAAAAAAGTTTACATTATGCTAAACAAAGACATTGTTCTCTAAAGCAATGAGAAAGGAGGCAGCAAGTAAATACTTCCAGATGAAGGAGCTGCCTTCAAGCCAGACAGACCAAAAAAGGTGACTGAGCCATGTTCGGCTCCTGGTTTGTACCGACTGATATCAGAGTAAAATACATCTGTGCTAAAAGAGGGAAAAATCATCCAGATTACTGGCAGCAACCTTTGCTGGAAGTGAAGATGTGGAAAAAAATTAGGCTCAATTGGACACCCTTTCCAATCGAATACTCTGATGGCATGAGTATCATGACCAATGCATCAACTATGCTCATTTGGCTGAGGTACTTGAGCTGTTTTCCAGAAAGGGAGTGAACAGTGAACAGGAACAAAGGAGATTAGGAAAACCAATGGAAAGGGTATTTCATAATCTTCTAACACCCCTAGGAACATACCAGAATGTTCTGGAATAAGAGCGCATCACAACAGACAATGGAAACTTTTTGAAAGAGGTTTCTGCAACTCTATAGTCTGCTGGCTTCTAAAATAAAATCATCAAAAATTGGAAACAGAGGCTAGTCATTATTTGTTGGGAGATTAGACACAATTCAATGTTTCAGATGCAAATCCCTTTAGCTGAGGTCAGAGCTGGGTAGAGGTGGGTAAAGATGAGACACATTTGCATACAGACGCACATCTAAAACGTCTGCCCACTTCCTCCAACAATGCTGACTTTCCTTCCAATTCATTCCCAATTTTCAGCATTAGCAGTAGTTTTAAACTCTCGACTTCTCCCAGTTACGTTTGCAACACATACCAGATGCATTGCTTCCCAATGTTCACATTTATCTGGAGTAAAAATTTATTTCTCACCTCATGTCAGATTCCTATTTATTAATTACAGATCAGCTGTATTATTCAACACCATTATTCCTACAAAACTCATCTCCTCCCTCTATAACTGAATTTCCTAACTCATCGACCACAATCAGAGTAGGCAATAACACCCCCTCTGTAATCAACACCAGTGCCCCACAAAGTTGTGCCATCAGCCTCTTATTAAACTCCTTATACACCTACGACTGAGACCAAATTCCCCTTCTAACTCGATTTTCAAGTTTGCTGATGATGCCACCGCTGGCATTGGATCCCTAAGAATGACGAGAAAGACAGAGAATCTGGAGAACTGATGCAATGACAATAATCTCTCCCTCCATGTCAACAAAACGAAGATCATCATTGACTTCAGGAAGAGTAAAGAACACCACTGTAGACAAAGTAGAAATGTTCAGAGTTTCATGTTTTTAGGTGACAAGATCACCAGCAACCTGTGCTAGTCCCCCCACGTTAACACTATAGTTAAGAAAGCTCACCAACACCTCAACTTTCTCAGAAGACTAAGGAAATTTGGCACACCTGATATAACTCTCACCAACTTTTACAGATTGAGAGCCAAAGAAACTTACCAAGAATATGGAAAATACAACATTAGACATTCATCTCCTTCAGTTAGTTCTCCACTCAGTGGAGCAAATCAAGATCATAAAATCGCAATAATTAAAATATTCAAGTCTGACAGCTTTGCTAAACAACTGTAGCATCAAAATACAGTAACTCTTGCCTGTGCTAGTTTATCTTGAATATGATGCAACTAAATAAACACAGCCCGATGAGATGGTTCAGGAAGTTTACTTGCTGATCACTGTGCTGGTAGGCTAGCACGAGGGGACACAGCTTTAAATTAAGGGGTGATAGTTATAGGACGGATATCAGAGGTAGGTTCTTTACCCAAAGGGTGGTTCGGGAGTGGAATGCCCTGCCTGCGGCGGTTGTAGATGCGCCAAGTTTGGTGGCGTTTAAGAGGTTAATTGATAAGTATATGGAAGAGAAGGGAATGGTTTAGTTTGGAGGGTCATTGCTTTTTATATTGGTCGGCGCAACATCGAAGGCCGAAGGGCCTGTTTTGTGCTGTTATGTTCTATGTTCTACTACACAGGTCAAATTCCCACAAAAATCAGGAGTGGCAAGAAGGGTAAGCAAGCCAATTTGAGGTTTCTCATGCACCTATTAGCCAGAGAGCAAATGCAGGTGGTTTCCTTATGCATAGTGGATATAGATGGATTGGTTACCCGTTTGGGACTTCTACTCTTAGAATACATCTGCAAACGTTCTATAGGCCTGGGAGAGTCACATTGCAGACAAAATTGCATCTTTTCACCTGAGTGACTTTGAGAGAGAGGAGAAACAGCCACAGAATGGCCTGAATTAGAAAATAGAGCCTGAATTCCATTATCCATTCAAGCTATATATTAGTTACTCAAGGTATCCTTGTATCCTTGTTCCTCAGTAAATGAGTAAGTGCCTGGACTTACAATAGCATTCAGTACGCTTGACAAAGCTTTAAGTGTATCTCGGCAGTTAGATAATCTAATCACTAAAAATGACTCAGCATGACCTCCTTCTATATACAATCCAGAGAATGACACATTACCAGGTCGGTCTGTAATGAAGATGCATTACTGTTGCTGACAATAGATTTTAAGGAATTTTAAAATGAGGTGAACTGTGTCAAATGGTTTTGTAAATCTAGATTCCAGTCCCAATTTGGGTTTAACAGAAATTCAGCTAGACATCATTTTCAAAAAAAAACAGTAAACTGTAAACCAAGAAGCCTGTGAATGAAGGTTTGGAGAAGGTTAAAAGACACATTCCTGTAGAACTAAGGTTCAGCAAATTTAAAACAAATATTCAAGCAGAAACCGAAGAAATAATGTAAAAATGTATTGGAGCTGAAAACTAATGTTCTTGATCCTGCGTGAATTCATTAGAGTATTAGAACTGAGGGAGGCTGGCTCTTTGCAGTCATTGCCAATCCTTAATAGTTGAGCATCAAGTGGAATGTTGGTGGATTTGGGTTAAAGATTCCTGTTGAACCATCAGAGGCCACCACAGTTTAAGGCTAAGGGATGGCAGAGATGGAGCAGCATGATGGCACAGTGGTTGGCGCTGCTGCCTCACAGGGCCAGGGACCTGGGTTCGGTTCCCGGCTTAAGTTGTTTTGTGTGTGGAATCTGCACATTCTCCTCGTGTTTGGATGGGTTCCCTCTGGGTGTTCCGGTTTCCTCCCGCAGGCTGGGGGATGTGCTGGTTGGATGCATTGGCCATGCTAAATTTTCCCTCAGTGAATCTGAGCAGGTGATGGAGAGTGGAGACGGGGGGGGGGGGAATTTTCACAATGACTTTGTTGCAGTGTTACTGTGGGCCCTATTTGTGACATTAATGAATAAATAAATTACTTCACTCAAAGGGTTGTGAAACTGTGGAATTCTTGACCCCCAGAATGCAGTGGACACAGAAACAATCAAATTTGAGGAGACCAATCAGTGGAAGTGGGGCAGGTGGTGTTGGGGACTTGGGGGCAGGAGGGGCACAGGTTGGCAGGAAGGTGGGGACGAGGCGGAGATGAGATCAGCCACGATGGTATTAAATGTCAGAGCTTTCAGGCAGCCAAAGAGATTGCAGGGCAAGGGGTTCAGAAACTGAGAATCCTGTCTTTTAGGGTAAGCATGGTGACACAGCAGTTAGCACCATTGCCTCAATGCCAGGAACCCAGGTTTGATTCCCAGCTTGGGTCACAATCTTTGTGGAGTTTGCACATTTTCCCCATGTCTGTGTGGGTTCCTCCGGATGCTCCAGTTTCCTCCCACGTACAGGTTAAGATGATTGGCCCTGCTAAATTTCCCTGTGGCGTCAGGGAGATTAGTTGGGTAAATATGTAGGGTTACAGAGATAAGGCCTGGGTGGGATTGTTGATAGTGCAGTCTCAATGGGCCGAATGGCTTCCTCCTGTACTGTAGGGATTTTTATGATTCTATAAAATGGAACAATCATCATCATAACTTTTGAATTAAGGAGGATGAGGGACAACATGAAAAAGGTATAGAACAATGCATAATACTGAAAGGCCACGTAACCTCTAAGCTCATGTTACCTTTATCCTGGAATAAAATGTGAAACGGACCACGCAAGCAAACAAGTCTCTGTGCAATGACCTCTAAATCTCTCACATCACTAATCGGTCCCGAGGTGACAGTGTCACTTATGAAAAGCACATTGAAAAAACTGAAAACAGCTGTTTTATTGTTTTCTATCAAATATTAGGCAGAGTGTGAGATTTTCTGGTTGAGATACAAGGAAGTCAAGTGAACTAAAACAGAATCCAAAGGCAAGCTTTCCCTGAAAGTTCAAGTAGACAACTACAGCAGTATTGCCATTGTGACATGCACTAACCCTTAGAAAACTCAAATCATAATCAAGCACTACAATCTCAGTTCAAAGATATCTGCAATGCCTCTGTGACCCTCTGGCCTCGATTCAGCCCGTCTACAGGTGCACTCCCCAACCCACAGGGGAAGCACTGAGGAGACAGCGAAGGAAAGAGGCAAAATACAATGCCCCTTCCTTGTATCAACCAGATTACAAACATGTACTGTAATGGTCCTTATCTGAAAGGACCAGACTGCTGACTGGGACATAGCAGTGAATAAAATTTAACTGAAGGGCTCTCAAACAAACAGGAATTTCCTACATTGGTAATTTGAAATGACAAAATAACTGTTGCTGCCTTCAACCAAAATACATTAAGGAAAGCTAAATCAATGTTTTGTGATGTACCAAAATCTGAATGTTTTGATGCATAAAAAGCTCTTAAAATCACAGAGTCAACCAACAGGGATTTTTCAATGTTAACCTGGCAGTCCACTGCATCCTCCTCCAACATCTTTCTTCTATCACACAGCTCAGTGAAATTACATCAATTGGTTAATGTGGAGATGCTGGCATTGAACTGGGGTAGGCACAGTAAGTAGTCTCACCACGCCAGGTTAAAGTCCATCACTTTTCTGATGAAGGAGTACGGCTCCGAAAGGTTGTGCTACCAAATAAACCTGTGGGACTTTAACTTGGTGTTGAGACTTCTTATTGTGCCATCCAATGATAGTTACAGCATTGTGATCAATCACCTCTCTTGTCAGCCCTTTCAATAATCTCTGGAGCTGCTAAAGTACCCTGGACACCCACTTCATCTGCTTACTGTCTCAGTGACGTTATCGACAGTGCCGGCTTCCATCTAAATGCCAATGACACCCAGTCTTACATCTCACTTCCTATTTCAACACCCCCCCACTGCCTCTGTTTCATTAGATTGACTGTCTGATGTCGATATTTGAATAAGCCAATTTCCTCTAGCTGAACATTGCTCAAACTGAAGTTAACATAGAACATTACAGCACAGAACAGGCCCTTCGGCCTTCGATGTTGCGCCGACCAATATAAAAAACAATGACCCTCCAAACTAAACCATTCCCTTCTCTTCCATATACTTATCAACTAACCTCTTAAATGCCACCAAACTTGGCGCATCTACAACTGCTGCAGGCAGGGCATTCCACTCCCGAACCACCCTTTGGGTAAAGAATAGTATCTAATTGTTACCTGCAAACTCTATTACATTTGTCCTCCTGGGAGATTGCCAAACTCTAAACACTTCAGTTTCTCCGAAGTTCTGCTGTGCCACAATCACCCGTTGTCCCTTCCTCATAGATATCAGTGACCATACGACAAATTCAAATTTCTCATCTTGATGTTTAAATTCCATCATGACCTCTGTACCCTCTCCCTACCTACAAACCCCTTCCACTCCAAACTCTGTCCTCTTGTGCTAGCCTCCCTTTCTCTGCCTCACATCAACTGCAGAATTCCTGCCCCCAAACCACATTACTGTTCAAATCCTCTCTCCTCTTTCAAGATTCTCCTTAAAAACCACAACAATGACTAATGCTGTTAGCTCTCTGACATTCCCTCCTTTAGCTCAACACCCATTTGTTTGACTATTTTTCTGTGAAGAGGAGTCTTCTCGTTTCTCATAACCTCACGTTTATCCACGTTATATTGCATTTGCCGAGTATTTGCCCACTCAGTCAGCCTGTCCAAGTCACCCTGCAGCCTCTTAGCATCCTCCTCACAGCACACACTGCCGCCCAGTTTAGCATCGTTTGCAAACTTGGAGATATTATATTCAATTCCTTCACCCAAATCATTAAAGTATTTTGTGAATAGCTGAGGTCCCAGTCCTAAACCCTGTGATACCCCATGAGTCACACTGAAAAATGACCCGTTTATTCCCAACTCTGTGCTTCCTGTCTGCTAACTAGTTCTCTATCCACATCAATATATTACCCCCAGTAAGATGACATTTAATTTTGCTTGCTATTCTCTTGCATGGGACCTTGTCAAAAGACTTTTGAAAGTCCAGATACACAACATCCACTGGTTCACCCTTGTCCATTCTACTGGTCACATCCTCAAAAATTTCCAGAAGATTTGTAAAACATGATTTCCCTTTAATGAATCCATGCTGACTTGGACCAATCCTGTTTAGAGTTCAATATAAACTGAGGGACCACTGATATTCTATAATGGTGCTAAAGAAATTGCATTCAAAAAGAGACATTTTTATTTTTTATAATGATTCTGTATTGACCATATAAAATGCATCAATTCCCTGCATGTAAATAAACTGAGACTCATTTCCTCCACCTTTATATCTTTAATTTATACTGCAAATCAATTTTTGTTCACACATGGTATGCACCAAAATAGTGCCTTTTATTTCACTTTCTTCTTAATTGCTTTGTTGTGAGATTGACTACTTAAGAAAGTGGATAAAAAGTTAGCAAAAGAAGCATAATGTGAAGTTTGTTTTGGAAGGAAGAACAAAAGGACAGAATTTTATTTAAATGGAGAAAAACTGCAGAAAGCTACAATACAAAGAGAGTTGGGGGGTACTTGTACACTGAATACAGAAAGCTAGCAGACAGGTACAGAAGGTCATCAGAAAGGTTAATGGAATGTTGGCCCTTATTTCAAGGGGGTTGGAATATAATAGTTGGGAAGTCTTGCTGCAATGGTACAAGGTACTGGTGAGACCACATCAGGAGCACTGAGCAGTTCCTGTCCCTTTAAATAAAGATATTATTTCACTGGAGGCAGTTAAGAGAAAGTTCACCAGGATGATCCCCAGTATGCAGGGATTGTCTTATGAGAAAAGGATAAACGGGTTGGGACTCAATTTATTGGAATTTAAAAAAATAAGAGATGATCTCATTGAAGCATATCAAATTCTTAAGAGGCTTAGAAGGTAAATATTTTCCATCATGGATCAGAGGGCATAGTCTCAGAGTAAAGGAACACTAATTTAAGGCAGATGAGGAGGAATTTCTTCTGGGGATTGTGAGTCTTTAGAACTCCTTGCCACAGAAAGATCTTGAATATATTAAGACTGAGATGGATAGATCTTTGATCAATAAGGCAATCAAAGATTACAGGGAAAGGGCAGGAAAGTGGACATGAGGAATGTTGGATCAGCTGTGATTCTACTGGATGGCAGAGCAGGCCTGTTCCAGTTTCTTGTGGATTGTAAAGAGTAAAAGTGGAATTTTTAATATGTTGCAAATATCTTCTTCACGTTTCTTCTTCCAAAGGCTGCCTCAATACTGTGGAGAGATCTAAAATGAGCAAGGTATTTCACCACAAAAGGACAGGGTTTATCCATCAACTACAAAAATAAAAATCATTGTTATAAACCTGGAAAATGATTGCAATCCACCATTCAACCTGTAATGGAACAAGATGGAATAAAAGTTCAAAAACATGATGAAATGAAAATAGGAAAAGCCAGGCCTGTGTTAAAAAGCCAGGCCAGAGACAAATCATCCAACAAAGTTATCCTAGGCAATTTTCTTCCTTATCCTGACATCTTAACTGTTCAGTGAGGTTATGTATTTAGGAGTGAAACAAGAATAATGCTTTATTCTTACCTGCGTTTGATCAGACGTAGACATCTCTGAGGGCATTACACTTGACATTTGACCTATTGAAGCTATCTTCTCTGCAGCCGATATTGGTTTGACTGGTTCTTTGGTGGGTTCTAACATGCCCTAAAAAATAAAAGTAACATCACAGTATTGTTATGGCATAGGGGACCATTCAACCCATCACATCTACAATCAAATATCATCACTTGGTGCCACTCCCCTGCCTTTTCCCCGTACCTCTACACATTGTTTCTATTCAAATAATCATCTCATGGCCTCCTGAATGACTCAATGGAACCTGCTTCTACCACACTTCCAGACACTGTATTCCCAATCCCAACCACTTGTATGGAAAAGTTTGTTCTCATTTTATACATGCTTCTGCAAATCACTTTAAATCTGAGCCCTCTCATTCGTGATCCTGCTACTAGCAGGAACAGTTTCTCCCTGTCTACTCTGTCCAGCTCCCTCATGATTTTGAGCATCTTTATCAAATGTCCTCTTAGCCTTCTTCTCTCCAAGGAGAATAGTCACAACCTCTCCAATCTATCCTCACAACTGAAGTTTCTCATCCCTGGAACCATTTCTGTAAACCTCTTCTGTGTTCTCTCCAGTGTGCTAACATCCTTCCTGCAATATGACACCCAAACATTCCAGCTGAGATCTAACTAGAGTCTTGTATAAGTTCAGCATAGCCTAAACCAAGTGTATCCTAGATATGAAATGCTGCAATTTATTTATGAAGCCTCACCGAGTGGAATTGCATAACTTGAGAAGTGTGGATGCAGAAGCATAAATAGAAAGTAGTGTAGCGCACAATTTCCTGATTATGTGCTCTCAGCATTATGTAAAGGCAATAAGCACATCTATTTCCCATAATTCATACACAGTGATACTTCCATTTACAGTAGTTTGATAGTCATTTCACAGTTTATAAAAGAATCTATCTTGATGTCCAGGTTGTCAAAGGGGATTTATGCACATAGTTTGTTTCTAAAACTTGAATCATCAATCAGAGAAAATTGGTTCCATCTGCCATATTTGTATATTGTGTTGCAATTATGTTCAGGAAATAATAGAATTACAGAGTGCACAAACAGCTTGTTGAGCCAATTGTGTTGCCAGTTATACAACGCTGAAAAGAGTTAAAATATCATGGGGGTGATTCTCCTAACCTGAAGACAGGAATTCCCCTCCGGGCAGTGTCAATCAGGCACTGACTAGGGGTGTGTGTGTGTGGTGTGTGTGTGTGTGTGTGGTGTGTGTGTGTGTGTGTGGTTGTGGGTGGGGGGTGTGTGTGTGTGGTGGTGGTGTGTGTGTGTTTGGTGTTGTGTGTGTTGTGGGTGTGTGTGGTGTGTGTGTGGGTGGGTTGTGTGTGTGTGGGTGTGTGTGTGTGTGTGTGGGTGTGTGTGTGTGTGTTGTGGTGTGTTGTGGGTGTTGTGGGTGGTGTGTGTGTGTGTGTGGGTGTTGTTGGTGTGTGTGTGTGTGTGTGGGTGGTGTTGGTGTGGGTGTGTGGGGGTGTGGGTGTGTGGTTGTGTGGTGTGTGGGTGTGTGCGTGTGGTGTGTGGTGTGTGTGTGTGTGGTGTGTGTGGCCACTCTGCGCAGAGATCTGTCGATCGTGAGCAGCAGGAGGGAAGTGGGAGGTCAGGGGCTGGCCCAAAAGGGGTTTGGAAGACCAGCGATGGGTAAGTGGGGAGTCAGAAGAACAGCAATGCGGGTCATGGGGCTGACCAGCAATGGGGAGGCCGGCAGTGCAGGGCTACTGCGTATGCACTGATCTTGGCTATGACAGACTCATGCACAAGCAGTGGCTCACTCAGCGCTATGCTGCTGGACTCTCCGGCGGGAATAGGTCCCACTCTCGGATTTTCAGAGTGAATCCTGCTACTGTACTCTGCAGTGTTCAGAACGTGGGAGATTCATTTTGAAAATTCCATCCAAAAAAACAGCGTCAGTTACTCCAGTTTTAACGTGAATTTGGCACCTAAAACATTTTGGGGAGAATCACCCCCACATTTAATCATTTAAAACTGGACTTACCAGGCCAGATGCATATGCAGGGACTATGACAGGCTGCTTCCTCTGGCCTGTAAATAACTTTTGAAACAGAAACAATTACTTTAGTGTTACTTTACTAAAAGCATGAAGTGAAAAATATCAACATTTAAGAAATGAAGCATATTTAATGATCCTGAATCTCACCAAGCTGATGCATAATCAGTTTCCAATTCTATTTCCAATGAGCAACTTAAGAATTGGACAAGTTTTTAAAGTTGGAGACTGGTTTACCCATATTGCTGTCGTGTTCTTATTGAGGTTATGTCAGCACAGTTCAAATGATAAAAGCTTTTGCACTTGATAATGGATTCGAGTTCCATTCTGAGATTTCAATTCATAATTTAAGTTGTCAGTTCAGTGCAGTACTGATAAATTACTATACTGTTACAAGTGCCAAACTTCAGAGGACACATCAAACTTGCCTCAAAGCTTCATATTCTTGCAGCTAATTGCAGCTTTCAAAGACAAGGGATTTCTTCTCACCCAACAAGTGCCATCAAAATTACTAAATGATTACCTCACAAAAATAGAACAGGAACACTTGCTACAGAATGATTCATTTGCCCCAACAGGGGTCAGTGCACTTAAGGAATGAATCAGGAAACATAGCTGTTTTTGTAAGAAAACAAAGCAGCCTTAAATTGAGTCTCTTTTTACTTGCAATAAATAAATGGAATACATTTCCCCCTGTCCCACATCTTTTCCCCAATCTCCATAACTTACTATGTTTCTGGTATCAATTCCCAGGGAAATCAGAAGCTTTTTGTTGCTGTGGGAACCACCCCACTGGTATCTCAGGCCATGAGCATCTTCCACATCCCGCAGCTCCGTCCACACAGACAGCAACTCCCTGTACAAGCCCACAGAAAACACAAAGCTGTTAACATATGACGCAGCAAATTAAACACTGGCACTCACAGCATTGTTTGGAGCAGATCACCAACATACTTCTGTTACCAATTTTAATTTGCCTTGGTTTCAGTAAACAGACAATTGGATTTATTCAAAGAACAGCGCTTCTTGCTACAGTATGCAGAGATCATTCTGATTATCACTAATTCTCAAGTTTACCAACTCAACATTTAGGACCTTTATCAGAAAGGCACATTGCACTCAATTTTTCCTAATTTGTTACAATTAATCCTCTGTAATGTGTTCACAATCTTACCCATTGTTTGCCTTGGTCCGTTCTCCTTTCCCAAATCCAGACTGCAGGAGCTGTTCCAGAGAACAGATTTCTTCTTTGGTGACCATAACAGCTGGCACCAGAGAAAAACACGTTTGGAAAACTCGCTCCAGGCGATTTAGCAGAGACATCTACGTTAAAAGCAACAATTGGCATTAGTTTGCATTTTCCCTCTTGTTTTGATTAGTACAACAATATATACCTAACTCCAATTAGGTTGCTAGTTTTTTTAACCTTCCAAAGAATGTAGATGCCGTTGTCTTGCCCATCTTTAATTGCCCATCTTTAATTGCCCATCTTTAATTGCCCATCTTTAATTGCCCATCTTTAATTGCCCATCTTTAATTGCCCATCTTTAATTGCCCATCTTTAATTGCCCATCTTTAATTGCCCTCGGGGTGGTGAACTGCCTTTTCAAACTGCTGCAGTCCATGTGGTGCAGGTATGCACACACTGTTAAAGAGGAAGCTCCAGGATTTTGACCCAGTGACAGTGAAGCAATAGCGATATATTTCACATATTTTGTGCTTGTAGGTGGTAGAGGTCACAGGCATAGAAGAGGTTACCAAAGGAGCTTAGTTGTGTGCTGCAGTGGATCTCACAGATGACAAACTGTGAAGGTGGAGGGAACATTGATGGTGAAGGATGGGACGTTGATCGAGTGTGCTATTTTGTCCCATTTGCTCCTCCTGAACCATTGAGATTGCATTAAAACAAAATTCTGGAAGTCCCCGGCTGTTACTTCTGACTTTCTTACCCTGTCTACATATTTCTAGTCTGAGTCTAACTCATACTCAATCTGATTTATTATTGTCACATGTATTGGTATACAGTGAAAAGTATTGTTTCTTACATGCTATACAGACAAAGAATATCAGGGAGAAGGAAACGAAAGTGTGCAAAGCGTAGTGTTACAGTCATAGGCAGGTTTAGAAAAAGATCAACTTAATGCGAGGTAGGGCCATTCAAAAGTCTGGACAGCAGCAGGGAAGAAGCTGTTCTTTGAGTCGGTTGTGTGTGACGTCAGACTTTTGTACCTTTTTCCCAATGGAAGAAGGTGGCAGAGAGAATGCTCTATCACCAAAGCATGACTGGAATGGGAGAAATTGAAGTTTGAGGACATTCAGATTCCATATTCTTATGCAACACTAATTTCCCTTCTTACTGCATCCTGAGCAATTTTCATAATCACAATATAGTACAGATTGTACTCAACTATGATGAGATTGTAAGAACATCCATAAGAGCACCATCTAACACTAAAACACTGAATGAACACAAGGCACATATCATGAACTGAGCTAATAAGTTAAAATGTTGATAAACTAATTTCACAGAATTGAGTTCAGGAAACAGCCATTCCACCCATCATGTCTATATCAGCTCTGAATGGACAATTCAGCTAGTCCCACTTCCATCTTTGCCCCACAACCCTGCACATTCTTCTTTCTAGATAACAATCTAATTCCCTTCTGAATGCCTCAACTGAATCTAACTCCAGATGCTAAGCATTCGCCGTGTGAAACAGTTTGTCCTCATGTCACACCTATGCTACTTTAGCCAATTATTTTAAATATGTCCTCTGGATCCTTTCACAAGCAAAAACAGTTTCTCCAAATTGCCTCTATCCAAATCCTCATGACTCTGAATGCCTTTATCAAACATCCTTTCAGCCTTCGCTTCTGCTGAGAGAATAGTCTTAGCTTCTCCAATCAATCTTCTGAAATTCCTCATTCCTGGAACTATTCACATGAATCTTTTCTGCACTCTTTCCAATGCCTTCATTTCCTTCCTAAATTATTGCCCAGACTGCTCACAATACTCCAGCTGAGGTCAAACTAGTGTGCCAAGTTCCTTGGTTCTTAGATCTTCTTGCCCTTACTAATAAAGCCAAGGATACTGTATTCTGCATTAACTGCAGTCTCAAACTACCTGACCACCATCAGTGACGTACGTGCAAATACAAAGCGGTCCGTTTGTCCTTGCTCCTCACTTAGAGATTCTCTATTCTATACTATCCCTCCATACCGTTCCTGCTAAAATAAATCACTTCACATTTCTCTGCATTGAATTGTGGAGCTTGTTCAAGGAATAGCTACTACATGTCCTTGATAAGTATGTACCTGTCAGGAAGGGAAGAAGTGGTTCAGCAAGGGAACCATGGTTTATTGAAGAAATTGAATCCCTTGTGAAGAGGAAGGAGGAAACTTATGTAAAGGTGAGACATGAAGGTTCAGTTAGGGCGCTTGAGAGTTACAAGTTAGCCAGGAGGGACCTAAAGAGAGAACTAAGGAGAGTCAGGAGGGAGCATGAGAAGTCTTTGGCAGGTAGGATGAAGGAAAACCCTAAAGCTTTCTATAGATATGTCAGAAATAAAAGAATGACTATGGTAAGATTAGGGCCAGTCAAAGACAACAGTGGGAAGTTATGCATGGAGTCCGAAGAGTTAGAAGAGGCACAAAGAATATTTTTCGTCAATATTCACACAGGAAAAAAAAACAATGTTGTTGAGGAGAATACTGAGATACAGGCCATTAGACTAGATGGGGCTGAGGAGGTTCATAAGGAGGAAGTGTTAGCAATTCTGGAAAGTGTGGAAATAGATAAGTCCCCTGGGATGGATGGGATTTATCCTACGATTCTCTGGGAGGCTAGGGAGGAGATTGCAGAGCCTTTGGCTTAGATCTTTAAGTCATCATTGTCTACAGGAATACTGCCAGAAGACAGGAAATATTTCCCCATGTTCAAGAAAGGGAGTAGAGGCCAGCCTGGAAATTATAGACCAACGGAGCCTTACTACTGTTGCGGACAAAGTTTTGGAAAGGATTATAAGAGGTATGATTTATAATCATTTAGAAAGGAATAATTTGATTAGGGATAGTCAACATGGTTTTGTGGAAGGTAAGCCGCGCCTCACAAACCTTACCGAGTTCTTTAAGAAGGTGACAAGAGGTGGATGAGGGTAAAGCAGTTGATGTGATGTATATGGATTTCAGTAAAGCATTTGATAAGATTCTCCACCGTAAGCTATTGCAGAAAATACGGAGGCAATGGATTGAGGGTAATTTAGCAGTTTGGATCAGAAATTGGCTAGCTGTAAGACAGAGGGGGGTGGTTGATGGGAAATGTTCATCCTGGAGTTCAGTTACTAGTGGTGTACTGCAAGGATCTGTTTTGGGGCCATTGCTGTTTGTCATTTTTATAAATGACCTGAATGAAGGTGTAGAAGGATGGGTTAGTAAATTTGTGGATGATACTAAAGTTGGTGGAGTTGTGGACAGTGCGGAAGAATGTTGCAGGTTACACAGGGGCACAGATAAGCTACAGAGCCATGAGATCATTTTACAGCCGTACAAAATTCTGGTGTGGCCGCACTTGGAGTATTGCGTACAGTTCTGGTCGCCACATTATAGGAAGGATATGGAAACATTGGAAAGGGTGCAGAGAGGATTTACCAGGATGTTGCTTGGTATTGTGGGAAGGTCTGATGAGAAAAGGCTGAGGGACTTGGTTATTTTTGTTAGGGAGAAGGTGGTTAAGAGATGACTTAGAGATATACAAGATGATCAAAAGGATTAGCTAGGGTGGATAGTAAGAGCCTTCTTCCTCAGATAGAGAGATTGCTAGCACAAAGGGTCATAGTTTAAAATTGAGGGGTGTTAGACATAGGACAGATGTCAAATATAAGACCGTGGAATGCCCTGCGTGCAACAGTGGTGAACTCATCAACATGAAAGGCATTTAAATGGTCATTGGATAAACATATGGATGATATTGGAATATTATAGATTAGATAGGCTTTAGATTAGTTTCCATAGGTTGGCACAACATCAAGGGCTGTCATGTTTTATGTTCTAATTTACAACAGAATGAGCGATCCCGAAACGTCACCACAAACCTTCCTCCAGTCTGAAAAACAACTAATTTTCATCAGTTTCCAACCTGTCATAAAATTGTCCAGTTTGCTTTTATTCCATAAGCTAGAATTTTGCTCAAATGGCACTGTATCAAACTCCAGAAGGTTGGCCTCATCTTTCCCTTTTGCAGGAATACAGTTTGATTGTGCCTGGACACTCCTCTTGAAGATAGCCCATTGTTCAGCTACTTTGTAAACTCCAAATTATTCTGCCTCGATCCATTCTTACTCTTTGGAAGTTGGCTTTTCTCCCAGTTAATTATTCTTTCTCTACATTATTCTTCGTCTGTTTCCAGAGCCAGTCTAAACCCTGTGATACAAAGTTCACTGTATCCTACATATTCTCCTCCTGCCACTTCATTTACCGAATCCCTTTCAGTCCCAAAAACCAGGTTCAGCAGTGCCTCTTTCCTTGTTGGATTGGAAACATCCTGAACACACACTAGAAATTCGTGCCCCTCTCCACACTACTACTGTCCCAATCAATATTCAGGTCATTAACCCCCTCATAACTATAAAAAATTGCACCTCTCTACATTCCTTGTAGATATGTTGCTTTACATCCTTCTCAATGGTTGGTGGCTTAGAGGCTACATTGAGCTATGCAATCACTCATTTTTGTTCCTTAATTCTAGCCAAATAGATTCTGTCCTCAATCCCTATGGCAGGACTGGACATAAGTCAGCAAAGACATGAGGGAAACCATGCTTGACAAATCTACTGGAATTCTTTGAGGATATAACTAGCAGTGTTAGAGTGGAAGCCAGCCAATGTGGTTTATTTGGACTACCAGAAGGCTTTCAACAAAATTCCATATAAGAGATAAGCATGTAAAATTAAAGCATATGGGATTGGGGATAGTAGATGGAGATGACAGAAAACTGATTGGCAGACAGGAAGCAAAAAGTAGGGTCTTTTTCCAAATGACAGGCAGTTACTAGTGAGGTACCACTGGGACCCCAGTTATTCACTATATATATTAATGATTTGGATGAGGAGACAAAATGTAATATCTTCAAATTTGCAGATGACACTGAGCTGGGTAGGGGAGAGCTATGAGGAGGACATAGATGATTCAGTGAGATTTGACAAATTGAGCAAATGGCCAAATGCATGGCAGATGCAGTATAGAACATAGAACAATACAGCACAGAACAGGCCCTTCGGCCCTCGATGTTGTGCCGACCAAAATAAAAAGCAATGCCCCTCCTAACTAAACCATTCCCTTCTCATCCATATACTTATCAACTAAACTCTTAAACGCCACCAAACTTGGCGCATCTACAACAGCTGCAGGCAGGGCATTCCACTCCCTAATCACTATTTGAGTAAAGAACCTACCTCTGATATCCGTCCTATAACTCATACCCCTTAATTTAAAGTTGTGTCCCCTCGTGCTAGCTTTTTCCATCCTAGGAAAAAGGCTATCACTGGCCACCCTATCCAAACCTCTAATTATCTTATATGTTTCAATAAGATCCCCCCTTAGCCGCCTCCTTTCTAACGAAAACAACCTCAAATCCTTCAACCTCTCTTCATAGGACCTGCCTCCATACCAGGCAACATCCTAGTAAACCTCCTCTGTACCCTCTCCAATGCCTCCACATCTTTCTTATAATGTGGCGACCAGAACTGCACACAATACTCCAAGGGCGGCCGCACTAGAGTTTTGTACAGCTGCAACATGATGCTGCGGCTCCTAAATTCAATCCCCCTACCAATAAAAGCTAAGACGCCATAAGCCTTCTTAACAACTTTATCCACTTGACTGCCTACTTTCAGGGATCTATTTACACATACACCAAGATCCTTCTGTTCCTCAACCCTATTAAGAGCCCTACCATTAGCCCTATACTCTACACATTTATTGTTCCTGCCAAAGTGCATCACCTCACACTTTTCCACATTAAACTCCATTTGCCACCTCTCGGCCCAGCTCTGCAACTTGTCCAAGTCTCTCTGCAAACTATAACACCCCTCTTCACTATCTACCACTCCTCCGACTTTGGTGTCATCCGCAAATTTACTAATCCATCCTTCAATACCCTCATCCAGATCATTATAAAAATTACAAACAGCAGGGGCCCCAAAATAGACCCCTGAGGTACACCACTTGTCACCGAACTCCACGATGAATATCTCCCATCAACCACCACCCTCTGTCTTCTATTTGCTAGCCAATTCCTAACCCAATTAGCTAAATCACCCTCTATCCCATACATCTGCATTTTCTGCAGAAGTCTTCATGGGCCACCTTATCAAACGCCTTACTAAAGTCCATATATACTACATCAACCGCCTTACCCCCATCCACCTCTTTGGTCACTTTCTCAAAAAACTCAATGAGGTTAGTAAGCATGACCTACCCTTCACGAAACCATGCTGACTATCCCCAATCAATTCATTTCTCTCTAAATAACTATAAATCCTATCCCTAATAATTCTCTCCAATACCTTGCCCACAACAGAAGTAAGACTCACTGGCCTATAATTCCCAGGAAGGTCTCCCTTCCCCTTCTTAAACAATGGGACCACATTCGCTATCCTCCAGTCCTCCGGAACCACACCCTTAACCAACGAGGACCTGAAGATCAGAGCCAGAGGCTCTGCAATCTCCTCTCTTGCCTCCCAGAGAATCCTAGGGTAAATCCCGTCCGGCCCAGGGGACTTATCCAACTTCAAACCCTCGAGAATTTCTAACACATCCTCCCTATCTCATACAATACTCCCCAATTTGCAACCCTGTACCTCAGTGCTCTCCACAGCTACATTTCCAGCACTCTGCGTGAATACCGAAGAGAAATATTTATTCAGTGCCTCACCCATCTCTTCAGGCTCCACGCACAACTTCCCACTGCTGTCTATGACTGGCCCTAATCTTGCCCTAACCAATCTTCTATTCTTAACATATCGAAAGAAAGCTTTAGGATTCTCCTTAATCCTATCAGCCAACATCTTCTCGTGTCCCCTCTTAGCTCTCCTCAATTCACTTTTTACCTCCTTCCTAGCTACTCTATAGCTATCCATTGCACTACCTGAGCCTTCAAGCCTCATCCTGACATAAGCCTCCTTTTTCTTCTTAACCAGCAAATCAACTCTTTTCGTACACCAAGGCTCTCTTACTCGTCCATTTCCTCCCTGCCTGACAGGGACATACTTATCTGGTGGATAAATATAGTGTGGATAAATATTAGATGATCCATTTTGTTAAAAAAAGGAGGCAGATTATTGGAATGGCACAGATTGAAAGAAAGGAATGAATGTGCAACAAAACCTGGGTATCCTTGCACACCAGTTGCTGAAGGTGGTGAAGATGACAAATGTAACATTGGCCATCATAGCTACAGGAATCAAGTATAGCAGCACAGAAGCCTGGCTGCAATTATACAGGACTCTGGTGAGGTCACACTCAATATTGTGTATATTTTTGGTTTCCTTTTCTGAGGAATAATGGTCTTGCTTTGGATCGAATGCAGCAAAGGTTTACCAGACTGATTCTATGATCACATATGAGGAGATTGAGTCAATTAGGATTATATCTGATGTCATGTTTTAGAACTTAGAAGAACGAGTGGGGGATTTAATGGAAACCTATAAAATTCTAACAGAACTAGACAAGGTAGATGCAGGAAGGATATTCCTGACGATGGGGAGTCCAGAACCAGGGGTCACAGTCTGAGGATTCAGGGTAAACCATTTAAGACAGAGATAAGGAGAAATTTCTTCACCTAAAGATTGATGAGCCTGTGGAATTCTCTACCACAGAAAGCAATTGAAGTGAAAACATTGTTTTCAAGGAGTTAAAGGGATCTAAGGATAGGAGGTGGGGTGGGAGGGTAAGCAGGAAAAGGTTAGAGTTGGATAATCAATCATGGTCATAATGAGTGGTGGAGCAGGCTCGAACAGCCCTCTCCTGCATCTAGTTTCTGTGACATCTTTCTCCAGCACTGCAATGTTCTCCTTAATCACTTCCCCATTTGCTTCCATTCCAATTTTTCCTGACCGGAACACCCAGGAATATTGAACACCCAGTTCTGTCCTCCTAAGTCTCAGTTATAGTCACATCATATTTCTACTTAGCAACTATGTGAAGCAGAGCAGAGTGGCTCTCCTGAAGTTCTCACAACAATTATTCCTTGACCACCAGCACCAGAACAAATAAACTGATGATTTATCTCATTGTTGTTGTGGGATCTTGCTGTAAGCAGATCAGCTGCCTGTTTCTCTATAAACAGTGACTACTCTGCCAAGATATTTCATGCCTGTGACACACCCTAACCATGTAAAAGATATTAAACTTTTCATTCTTTATAATGGAAGCCTATTCATAACCAGAGAAAATATTTTAAAAATTAGATTGGAATTTGTGGCGCACTTGTGATTTTGCTCATAGCCAGAGGATATTATGTCTTAGACAGATTGAAATTTAATGCATATAGTCTCATTCTTCTGTGGAAGGCAAGTCTGTTACTCATGCCCAGAGAAAAACTTCTGATAATGGGCACTTCTTCTGAATCCACCTAATTGGTGATGCTATCCTGCACCATTGAAGGTCAAAACACTGAAATGATGACAGTCTGAAGCTCTTGTGAATTCTGAGTACCCATACTAAAAAATATTAAGGATAAAACATCTGCTTTTTTTAAAAAAAAAGTTATTTTGCTGCTCTAAGAAAACATGACATCAAAAATAATATATCCATGCTAGACATCAGAAATGGAAAGCAGATCCAAAACTTATATTGCTCCCTCTGATAAATTAATAAACTGGCGTAACCCATTTAGAATAGATTGTAAAGTATAAAGAACCTCACCAGGTAGATTTTGCTCAATTTACTCCCCAGTTAATGACACCAGTTGTGTGTCAGGGTGTCTCACTGTACTCTCAGGTTAGATAGCTGATCATGTATACAATTTTAACCTTTCAATCACCTCAGAAAAGATAAACTCATAACAAGCCTTTTTTTTAGATTAAGAAATTCCAGGTGTGTGAGGGATTGCAGTTTTTAAAACATGTTTAGGAATATAAAGAACGAAGTGGTGTAAACCATACCGCCTCTCAAATGTGCTATGCAATTCAATACAATCATGTTGGATCTTCAAGCTTAATTCTATCTTCCCACATGCTCTCCATTTCCCTCAATTCCTAACAGACAAAAGATCTGAATCCCAATCTTGGATCTGGGGCTATCAGATTGTTAGAGACAAAATGTGAGAGCCAAGTTGTGCTTCGGAAATGCAGAAGTCCTGATGTGTGAACCCCTATAAAAACATCCCAGGAAGCATTAACTTCTCATGGGCAATGTCCCTGCTCTCTGGGACTCTCTGCCCTTTTCAAACGTCACTAACTCTGAATCAGATTCGGAGACTTGAGACAGTTTCCATGTACTTAGCTGCATAGTCTCCCAGGAAATGTTAGGCTAATTTTAATCCAACATCTAAATACGACTAACCCCATATCACAATCCTCCACACACAATTCACCCATCTAACCCCGATACACATTCCCATTCACTCAATCTCTAACATTCAAACCAGACCTTTAAACTTGCCATTCAGCAGTTAGTGCTGTAAGAGAGGAGACTGTGTCCTCATAGAGTCGGAGTCATACAGATTTACAGCATGGAAACAGGCCCTTTGGCCCATCTTGTCCATGCTGCCCCTTTTTTTTTAAAAAAACCCCTAAGCTAATCCCAATTGCCCATATTTGGCGCATATCCCTCTATACCCATTGTCCCATATAGCTATGCAAGTGCTTTTTAAAATTCAAAATTGTATCCGCCTCTGCTACTACCTCTGGCAGCTTGTTCCAGACACCCTCCACCTTCTGTATGAAAAAACTGCCTCTCTGGACACTTTATCTCTCCCCTCTCAGCTTAAACCTATGCCCTCTAGTTTTAGACTCCCGTACCTTTGGGAAAAGATATTGACTATCTCGCTGATCTGTGCCTCTCAATATTTTATAGATCTCTAAAAGGTCACCCCTCAGCCTCTTACACTCCGGAGGAAAAATGTCCCAGTCTATTCAGCCTCTCCTTATAACTCAATCTATCAAGTCCCGATAACATCCTATTAAATCTTTTCTGCACTCTTTCTAATTTAATAATATCCTTTCTATAATAGGATGCCCAGAAATGTACACAGTATTCCAAATGTAGCCTTACTAAGTCTTGTATAACTTTAACGAGACATCTCAACTCCTGTATTCAATGTTCTGACCAATGAAATCAAGGATGCCGAATGCCTTCTTCACCACTCTGTCCACCTTTCAAGGAGCTACGAACATGTACTCCTAGATCCCTTTGTTCTGTAACTTTCCTCAATGCCGTACCATTAACTGTGTAAGTCCTGCCCCGGTTCAATCAAAACGCATCACCTCGCATTTGTCTAAATTAAACTCCATCTGCCATTCATCAGCCCATTGGCCCAATTGATCAAGATCCCATTACAACTGGAGGTAACTGTCTTTACTGTCCACTATGCCACCAATCTTAGTGTCATCTGCAAGCTTACGAACCATACTTCCCATATTCTCATCCAAATCATTAATATAAATGACAAATAACAGGGGACCCAGCATTGATCCCTGAGGCACACCACTGTCCTTCTTCATTCTACTATAACCGAGTTCACCGAGGGTCACTATGCTACATATTTCTGTAGAAACTGGACTTGCAAGACCCCCAGTAGAAATATGCAGCAGTGTAGAGTTGGGAGAATCTTTGCTTGCAGAAGGGAATTTCAGACTCAGCCCTCTGAAGGAATAAATTTCTTATCTCAATCCTAAAAGATCAACTCCTTACCCTGAAACTGTGTCCCGTTGTTCTAGATATCCCAGTGAAAGGGAGACAGCCTCTCAGCGTTTACCCTGTCAAACTGCTTCAGATTATTGTACACTTCTACAAGATCATCTTTCTTCTAAATTCAGCACAGTATATGCTTAATGCTCATCTCTCACTTGTTCTAAGAATTCCAGAAGGTGACAGGCAAACATACACCGGGTTCTCTGTCCTATTACTTTGCTGAAATTCTACAGATGAGATTGACAATATAGTGGACAACCAGGAACTCAACACTCCAGCTTACTAATATTAGAAACTGCATTTTCAGCAGGGAAGGTTCAGCTTGGAGGATAAGCTAAGATGAAAGCAGAAGGATTCTCAAAAAAGTGTTTAAGAAAATCTGCTTGGATTCTCCTTCCCACTAACTATAGAAATGTAAATTCCTCATAAGTAACTTTTTATGTCATAATCTTTGTAGTTATCTTGAGTTTTGTGTTTGGTGCATACAATTCTGACCTCTTTCTTTGTTGCTATTTTGTGAATATGAAATTCAAACCACTCAGCTGCATACACTTGCACGCATATAGATACCAAAAAGTAACACAGGAAGTTTGAAGAGGCAAACACATTGCACACGGGATGCAACATTTGTATATTTTAGTAGAATTCTTGGGCAATACAAAGGAAATGTTCTCTCTTACCATCTATCGTCTTTTTGTTACTTCTCTGCCTCCCAATTCTTCCTTTCATCTGGGAGCTGCGAGGTGGGAGGGAGCTGGCGAGGCAGGAGGATTAACTATTATTAAGAGCAGCAAAGTGGCACGGAGCACTTTGAGCAAACACTACAACTGGGGTTAACCAGGGGAAAGAGTGAATTAGAAAAGACCACTTATTTAATATATCATGTAACATGCAGTTTGCAAAGCAGAAATGCCTGCTCCATCTCCCGTTTACCACAGCCAAGGCCACAAGTCTTAATTGGCTGCTGCAACTCATCTCATGCTAAGACTTTCTCCTCAACTACCACATTCCACACAAACTCCAGGTTCAGTCTCTCAAAGGCTGTTCTACAAGTAAGGACAAAACAAGGAACAATCCCCCAAAATGTGGACCATTTGGTCCTGATCCACACCCTGGTTCCTACGTGGAGGCTGCTAAAAGTGACTTACTGCTGTGAGCATGAATCCTACATTTGTTAAGCTCTTTAAACAAATTAAAAGTGAACAAGTCTCATTTCCCTTCTCCCCATTACATCTGTCTCTACATTTCCCTGCCTCATCTCTCCAAACACAATCCACCATTTACTTCCCAACTTCCCACCAGATCACTGCATACAAGACATGGTTTGACTGAATAGGGAGGTACCATGTTTAATGGCAGTAATCACTGATAGAGAGGAAGATACATCCAGATTTAAAGTAAGAGAATGGTAATGTTAAAGCGTCAGAGGTTTACAGCATGGAAACAAGCCCTTCGACCATTAAGCTAGTCCCAATTGTCCATGGTTGGCCCCATTCCTTGGCATTCAGTTTCTCAACTAAATGCTTTTTAAAGATAAAATTATATCTGCCTCTACTACTAGTTCCGACAGCTTGTTCCAGACACTCACCATTCTGTGAAAAAAATTGCTCTTCTAGATCCTTTTTAAATCTCTCCCCTCTCACCTTAAACCCATGCCCTCTAATTTTAAACTCCCCTTTCTCTGGGAAAAGATATTGACTACCTTGCTGATCTGTGCCCATTATTTTATAGGCCTCTATAAGATCACCCCTCAGCCTCCTACGCTCCAGAGAACAAAGTCCCAGACTATCCAGCTTCTCCTTATAACTCAAACCATCAAGTCCCGATTGCATCCTAGTAACTCTTTTCTGTACTCTTTCTAGTTTAAGTTTAGGTTGTTAGTAACTGTGATAGGATAAACGACTGGAAATAGTGAAAAAGGGAGAGCCTTATAAAGAGTGTAGGAAATAGCAACTGGATACGGGATAGATGGAACCACAGCTGATGAAACTCCAGAAGAAAAAGTGCTGGAAAGTCTCAGCAGATCTAGCAGCATCTGTAAGGAGAGAAAAGAGCCGACATTGAATCCAGGTAACCCTTTGACAAAGCTCTAATAGTCATATGGATTCGAAACATCAACTTTTCTCTCCTTACAGATGCTGCCAGACCTGCTGAGATTTCCAGCATTTTCTTTTGGTTTCAGATTCCAGCATCCAGCATCCACAGTACTGGATAGAACACAAGAATGGACCATTCAACCTATCTAATTGAGTCTACCCCACCATCCAAAATGATCATGGCTGCTCTTGGGCTTCAACTCTATATTCCCACCCACCCCTTTGATCCCTTAAGAATCTGGCTATCCCACCCTTAAATATATCAATGATGGAGCGTTCACAACTCTCTGGGGTAGAGAAATCTCAAGATTCACAATCCTTTGCGTGCTGTAATTTCCCATCACCTCAGTTGTAAATGATCGGTCCCTCACCCTGAAGGTCTGTATGGATTCTCCAACCCACAGAAACAATTTGAGTGTTCACCCTTTCAAAACCTTGTATATTTTCATGAGATTATCTCTCATTCTTCTAAACTCCAGAAAACTAAGGTTTAATTTACTTTGCCTCCACCAAAAGACACCGCCCCTTCCCTTATTCCAAGGACCAATTTAGTGAACCTTCACTATAGAACCTACAATTCAACCATGAAGTACGCAAGACCAAAACTGCACACACTATTCCAAATATGATTTCAGCAAAACTCTGTACAACTGCAGCAAGCCTTCCCTATTTCTGTTCCCCAATCTTGTTGCATTAAAGACCAACATGCCATTTGCCTTTGTAATTGCTTGCAGCACTGCATGCTAACTTTGTGTTCCCTGTATGAGCACACCCAATTAATGGAGGCGATGGCCCAGTGGTATTACTGCTAAACTATTTATCCAGAAGCTCAGCTAATGTTCAAGGGATCTGGATTTGAATCCCACCATGGCAGATGGTGAAATGTGAATTCAATAAAAAATAAGAATTTAACGATAATCATGAAACGCGTGTTGAAAAAAACTCACCTGGTTCACTTACATCCTTTAGGAAGGAAATCTGCCATCCTTACCTGATCTGGCCTACATGTGTCTCCAGAGACACTGCATCGTGGTTGATTTTCAACAGCCCTTGGGCAACCAAGGCTGGGCAACAAATGCTGGCCAGTGAGTGACATCCATGTCCCATGAACGAATTTAAAAAATTCTTTCTGAACACCAACACTTGCAAGTTTCTGACCTTTTTTTAAAAAATCTGCTTTTCTAATCTTATCACTTCTCTACATTACACACTCCATCTGCCATCATGCTTCCCAGTCACTTAACCATCACAACCTGTGTCCTCCTCATAGTTCACATTTCCACCTAGCCTGATATCATTAATAACTATTCCAATGTTACTTTTGATAAGTCATTTGAGTGCAACTCTTTAGGAAGATTTTACTGATGCATAGTTTTGTTGTGAAATCTTATTAATCGGAAGCATACACTGGAAAATCATGGAAGATGCAGATGATTTTGCAACACCCATTTCCAGCAGGTAGGTTATGTAAAATGAATCAGTTAGGAATGAAACCAGATTGTAAAGACCTGGCAGTGTGCTGTACATACAGAAATTCTGCAGTCCCATTTCAAAACTTTTTCAAAGTGTAATTAACTCCTGGAAAGACCAAAATTACTGTTTTTATATTTTTTAAATTTACTTGAAGGTTGCAGTGACCCAACACACGCCCTTGTCAGCGACAATGTAAACATGGATCTCAAAGTAAAAAACAGCACCACCTAGCTTGAAGGCCAACAAGTGCAGGACTCAAAAGAATTAAGTAAAATCAGGAAACCTATAGCCAAAAACACTGCAAGACATAACTGCAGAAAGCACAGACTTCTCACATCCAATGGATGCAGAGTTAGTTGTTTGGTAGTTATTGGTTAGTTGATTTAGGTATTGCTGATAAAAGACATTTTGTTGAAGCTTTTCATCTTGCACTCATCAGGGTGATCACAAGAATAGCTATGTCTGGGAGAATGACAACTTTATACTTCATAAGTGGGTCCTGATTGGTAGAGGCACTGCCACTGGGAATGCACCAGGTGATGGTAACTGACAGTTAACTGCCAAGCATTGTTTGAAATTTAAACCAGGTAGCTTGACCCTGTAAAATGAAGCAGCAAATGGCCATCAATTATTTTCTTCAACTGAAACAGGTGTAATGTTTATATATTGTTTGAAAAAAAGCATGCAAAATTAGTGACCTTTCCATTACAACACTCATACAAGTTGAAGGATATGCTATTTTATAACAAAAGGTAGATTAGATTTTAGTACAGCTCTGTTGATAGACAAAGTCAATCAAATCAAGTTGCATTTTATTATTTGTATTTCTGGAGTTTTCACTGATCATTTCTGCTCATTTTTCCTTAAGAACTGTAAATCAGCAATTTTACTGTAAGTCACTGATTTACTCAATAATAATGGAGTTATTGCATGCTCCAAAATCCACTCCTTTTCAAAAACTGCAGATTCACTGAGATAGTACATACCATGGAGCTTAATGGAGCAAACCTGAGTCTGACTGCACAGATGACTTTTGAGGTTTTACAGCACTGAGGGCACGCAGGCATACAAAAGAATACTAAAATTTACTAGTAAACACAAACATCTGACGGCACAGGGAATAGCTCTCTGGATTCGAAATTAGATTCCAAGGCACTGAGAAGGATCTTCACAGATTAGCCAAACTAGAAGGTGCAATGTATAGTTTGATAAATCTGCAAGCTTCACGGTTCTGGCTTTCACTTTATAAACAATTTCCCCCAAGTTAGTGAATCAAGTGATTTCCTCAGTAAAAATTAAATTCTATTAACACATATCATGGTCCCAAAAATCAGTTCAACTTTCAAAAAGGAGCAATTTTTTTTTTATCATTTGGGAGACTTGAGGGAGGGGCTGTAACCAGCATTCTAGAATACATCCTATGTTCTCAAGTTCCTGAATTTACCTCAAAGCTTCTAACATATGATGCATTTCATTGGAATTAAAACTCAATCAACTGTTCATTCCTTTCATATCTTTATATTATTTAATATAATAATAACAATCTTAGAGTCACAGTGGAAATACAATACTTACTTAGGAATTGTCTCTAATTCCCACGCCCAGAAGTTTGAATTAACAGTTGTGGATGAGCCTGGAGGCTGGTTGTTACCCATGTCTCCCATGGATTAGTGCTAGGCCAATTATTTTCACTTAATGAACTGCTCATTGATTTGCACACGAGTCAAAAATGGTTTCAATACATTGCAAGAACAGGCTACACAATGTAAATAGTTTCCAAATTGCTTAAATTCAGTGTCATGCATATAGGGAGTTAAGAACACACAATACACTAATCATTTACAGGGAACAATCCTCAAAATGCTTCATAAGATATAGGAGTAAAAGGCCGTAATCCTCGACTTCCCTCGATCAAAAATCTCCCTCAGCCTTTTATACGCTCAATGACCGAGCCTCCTTTGCTCTTCATGGAACACAATTCCAAACACTATAATTTTCAAAAGAAATTCCTCCTCATTTAGAACTGATCCTGAGTAATAATCTGGATATACTTACACCTCAGTCTGGAGGAGTCAAGTTGCCACCTGCTCAGGTGCAATTAGGGATGATAATAATTATTGGCCTTACTAGCCACACCCACCTTCCACCAAGAAATTAAAAAAAGGCTGGGTCAGTTTACTTCAGAACAATGTACGCTCAGAGACACCAAAAAATGCTTTTTAGTAAAGAGGGAGAGGTGTAATCATGCTTCATGTGGTAATCCAACAGATGATTAATTGGTACAACAGACAGCTTCCAGTGTTTGACTTTTGGACTTCACAAAATGACAGTCGGGCCAGTATCAGGATAAATAGAGGCAGACAGAGCCTGCAATTGATGGAAACCAGAGCATTAAAGATACTTAGAATGCTTATAACAGAGATGTCAAAATGGATAACAATTTAGAAAACAAGGAGTTGAAAATTAAAATGTGATTTTTTGATGCACATGTTGACAGCAGGAATGAAAACATAAAATATAGATCCAATTTAATCATGGCAAAAAAATAGGTGACGCAAAATTTATAGGAAGTAAATTTGACATAGTTTTTAACAGTGTTAAAACAACCCAAATAGTACTCTGAATGAATCATATCATAGAGCAGAAATATAAAATCCCTACATGCAGGAGGCCATCTGAAACATCGAGTCAGCACCAACCCTCTGGCACAGCATCTTACCCCAGCTCTATCAGTGCAACTCCACATATTTACCCTGCTAATCCCCCAAACCTGCAATCTTTGGACGTTTAAGGGGCGATTTCGCATAGCTAATCCACCTAACCCACACATCTTTGGACTGAGAGGGGAAGCCGGAACACTCAGAGGAAACCCACACAGATATGAGGAGAACATGCAGACTCCATACGGACAGCGACCCAAGCCAGGTCCCTGGCACTGAGGCAGCAGTGCTAACAATTCTGCTATGGTGCCGTTCCTTACATAGGCAGCTCAGAAAACAAATTGTTTTTTGAATCAAAGTCAAATGAAGCTGATATTATTTGTGATCCAACTAAATGATTGCAATACATCAAATCTTTAAGTTAAGAGCAGAAGTTTTGAAAACCATTTGAGAGAAATCTGCTCAGAAATATCTGAAGTATTGGAGTCTGTAGAGGAAATAATCCTGAAAGGGTGGAAGCAAACTGAGACTAAATGCATAAAGGAGGAGACTCAATAGAAACATACAGAAGGCAAAAGGTAGTGAATTTCTAAAAAAAAAATGACCATTGCGTCCTTGTTTTTCAATTGCTGGCTTTCATAGCAAGGGGATTTGAATATAGAAATACAAATGTTTTGCAGTAGTTGTATAAGGTGTGGCTAGGCCACACTCTGAGTATTGTGTGCACTTTTGGTGTCCTTATCTGTCCTTGCTATAGAGGGAGTACAGCAAAAGTTTACCAGGCTGATTCCTGGGATAGCAGATCTGTCATATGAGGAAAAACTAAGTCGGTTAGGATTATATTCACTGGAGTTTAGAAGAGTGAGAGAGGATCTCATAGAAACTTATAAAATTCCAGAAGAGTTTGAAAGAGTAGAGTCAAAAAGAATGTTCCTGATGGTGGGGGAGTCCAGAACTAGGGGTCATAGTTTGAGAACAAGGGATAAATCTTTTACAATTGCAAGGAGGAATTTCTTCACCTAGAGAGTAGTGAAAGTGTGGAATTCACTACCACAGAATGTAGTTGAGGCTAAAACGTTATATGATTTAGAAAAAATTAGATATAGCTCGAGGAGCTAAAGAGATCAAAAGATATGGGGGAAATCAGGATATTGAATTCAGTGATCAGCCATGATCACAATGAATGAGGGAGGTGTGAAAGCCTGAATGGTCTACTCTTGCTTCTAGTTTCTCTGTTAGTCCCTAATGAGCGAGATTCCAATTCCTTCCTTCTCCCCCAACCTCTGGGCAGAACCTAGTGACACACAAAATGAAGGAATGAAAGAGAGCACTCAGTGAACTGTACAAAGCTTCCAACACACTCAGACAGACATGTAAATGAAACCACTCCTTCCTTGACCCAGGGTGCAGAAACCATGCACCATTCCATTGTCTCAATATGCATTCACTCCTGGATTAGATTCAATTCCTGCTCCCACACCACAGTATTGCTCAAATTCAATTTCACCTCCTCCACCACTAGACTGTCCCAGGTCCCCTGATTCTTTCCTCATCCAGTTGGGATTGTGTAACTCCGGTCTCACATCAACATTCAGTGCCCTTGGAGGCTGTATTAAACCTCAACAACGATTAGAAACAAGAGAAAGACTTGACTTTTACCTAAACATCAGATCAGGATATAATAAAGGAACCACTACAGATTTTGTGGAGTCCAAGTCCCATCTTCACATTGAGGACACCTTCTATCATGATTCAGCCAGAACGAGGGCGTCGGAAATTTGGAGTCAAGCGGGAATTCTGCGCTAAGGAGAAGCGATGCTCACCTTGGGAAGAGTGGAGAGGTGGATCTGCTAGGGAAACTCGAGAGCGAGTGAGGGAGAGAAAGAAATCAAACCGTGACATCACAGCCAGCAGTGACTAACAAGTAGCTTTTGTTTCTTTTCTTCTCTTGGCATTGTAGTTGTTGTTTTAAGTTAAAAATTAAGTCATGGCAGGAGATCCCAGACTCGTGTCACACTCCTCTTGAGCGATGTGGGAATTCAAAGACTCTTCCGGCGCCCATGGCTTCTTCACATGCAAGACGTGTTTCCAACTGCAGCTCCAGTTAGACCGCGTGATGGCTCTGGAGCTGTGGACCGATTCACTTTGGAAGTCGTGGATAGCAGTGAGTTGGTCACACTGCAGATAAAAATTACTGAGGAAGATAGGGAATGGGTGACCACCAGTGCAGAGGTTCCCTGCAGTCATGTCCTTCAAAACAGATATGCCGCTTTGGATACTATAAAGGAAATGGCTCACCAGGGGAAGGTGGCAGCAACCAGGGTTCATGACACCATGGCAGGCTCTGTTGCACAGGAAGAGTGGTAGAACTATAGTAATGGGGATTCAATCGTAACAGGATGGTATATTGCTTCCCTTGTGCAAGGGTCAATGATGTCTTGGAGCAGCTATAGGGCATTCTGGGGATGGTGGGGGTGAATAGCCAGCTGTCGTGGTGCATATGGGCACAAAAGATATAGGTTAAAAAAAAAAATGGGATGAGGTTCCTCGAGCTGAATTTAGGGACAATTTTTTTTTTTAAGTAGACAAAGTTTGAGACTTAAAACAGTGAACAAAGCTGTAATGATTTGTGGATTTTAAACAAGCAAAATCAACTTTATCTATCATTAGAAAGACAAGACCATTTACAATATCTCGTAATTTTTAATATTCAGAGTTAATTGGAGATATATGTGAATTAACACAAACTGAGTTCCAATACACCATATGCAACCAAGACAGATTTCTCAACAACCCCACTCAGTAAACCCGAGTTAACCAATCACACTGAAACTCTCTCTCACGATGAACTCCAGTCTTCAAAGATCTCACATTGGAATTCACTCCAAAACACTAACTCAGAGGGTCTCAGCCCATCTTGCAGCTCCTGAGACTCCATTCCCTTGGATTCCCAAAATGGTGCTCCAACACCAATTCACAACTACAGCACTTTAGCCATGTCAGTAGAAACAGTGCTATTTCAAAGGATTACCTTTGCTCTAGTGGCCCTCAGTACAGAATCCCTGATCTTCTGCTGCCTTCTTAGGTCTCCAGCACTTCTCCCAAGTTCAGGAACTCCCATTACATGAAGTCTGCCAACTACAGCCTCGTCCTCTGCTCGTTTCTCTGTAACTGGGACCGCTACTGTTCCAACTCTGGGACTCCTTCTAGAATCGCTTCCTGTCGCCTGCCCACGCCTCTTCTCAATTATGATGCTCCGCTCTCAGTCACATGACTGGAGTTGGTACATTATTTTTGTATTATACCGACAAGTGAAATCAGCCTGATGAATTGCAAAATATTGGATTGCGTATGTACTGCTCACTTTCAATTCACAGAGGTGGATACTCCCATGCCCGCTGAGTTACATTTCTCAACCCCGCCTGACAGCAAGGGACCTCATAACATCACAGAGCCCACATTTCACCATCACTGTCAAGCCTGATACCCAATTCTAGTTCAATTGAAAACGCAAAACATGTTGGAAATCAGTGTCAAGCTGGTAAAACTACAACACAGAACGATCTGCATGTTAAATAGCATGTAGCAGCTAAGCAATACCAAAGATCTCAAAGGAGCAGCGTGGTGGCAGTGATTAGCTCTGTTGCCTCACAGCAAAAGCAACCTGGGTCCAATTCCACTCCTGGTAACTGTTTGTGCAGAGTCCGCACGTTTTCCTTGTACCTTTTCCCAAGATCCCCACAATCACAGATAAAATTCACTCCACATTACATCAACGCAATAACAATTGTGGGCTCCCACTTCCTGGTTGTAGTGATGATTAGTGCTCCAGAATCAGCCATGTCTCTAGCCAAGTTGTGGCAGTACAGCTACAACACAAGCATCTACCTGAAAATGAAACCTTAGTTATGTCCAGGGTACAAAAACAAAACCTATCCAATCAAACTAATTATCATCCAGCAATTCTACTAGCAAGAGAGAGGGCTGAATTCCAGAAGTGAGCCTCTAACTGTCCTTGACATCAATAGAGTACTGCATGCAAGGGCCTGGGTAAATCTGGAGACAGAGATGATCACGGAGAAAACCCCCCTTAGCTGGAGCCAGAACTGGTACAATGGAAGGTAGAATCATCAGGATATCGAAGGAGGGAGCCCTGAGGATAGTGTCTGAATCCAAATACCATCAGCTGATTCAATGACGTTTCCTCCCTCAAAGTCAAAAGCTGGCTACTTGCTGAAGGCTGCTAAACACTCAATTCTATTCACAATTCCACAGACCATGCAGCTGCCCTTGCCCACATGCAGAAGGACGTGCTCGATACCCAGAATTAGATCAGCAAGAATAGTTCCAGTGGATTGGAAAAACTTAATTTCATCTTTTAGATTGAGTTCACATTGCAAATGCAGAGCTGATCCAATCAGCTCCAGAGGAGTCTGTGGTTAGGGGTCCACCCTAACACTTCAATAAAGTCAGGTAGAATTCCTGGAAGAAAGCACTCCAATTCACTTTGAAGTCAGTGAGGTCTTAATTCAATTTACAATTCACAAAACAAAAACCACTCTGTAGCAATGTTAAAGTGCTGTTCACGGAATCATCATCATAGAACCCTACAGTGCAGAAACAGGCCTTTCAGCCCATCAAATCTGCAACCACCACAATCCTCACTCAGGCCCTACCCCCTTATCCCTACACATTTATCCACTAATCCCCTATACACTAAAGAGCAAATTTAGCATGGCCAATCAACCTAACACGCACATCCTTGGACTGTGGGAGGAAACCAAGGCACCTGGAGGAAACCCACAGACACGAGGAGAATGTGCAAACTCCACATTAACAGTGACCTAGTTGGGAAACGAACCCAGGTTTCTGGAGCTGTGAAGCAGCAGTGCTAACTACTGTGCCACCGTGCTGCCTATGTTTGAATTACCTTCCTATAGCTATAATTCATCTTTCATCCCCTCCCCCTGCAGCATAAATAACTCCCACTTTCAATATCTTTTAGCTTTGACAAAGGCCTATCTGGACTTGAAACATTGGCTCTTTCTCTCCTTCCCGATGCTGCCAGACCTGCTGAGATTTTCTTTTGGTTTCAAATTCCAGCATCCACAGTAATTTGTTTTTATCCAGTGTTACATATTGCTGCTCCTTTGGAGAACATACAAGTCCATTGGGCAGGGACATTCTGTTACACTCATTATATCAGACATTTTGCATATTACTTATTAAAAAATGTTTCAGATCTGACTCAAATATTAGAAAACACCAAGAAGTGTTCTCAAAAATCAGGAGATCTCAACTTGTTCAAATCTCAATTTATATCACAACAACAGAATTCACCATTCACAAATAACTCTTCAGTAACAGTTGAGCAATGCACTTTATAGAGAAAGCAGGTTAATGCCCCAGTGCACTGGCCCACTCAATAGGATGAATTTTACATCTACAACTCCCAGAAGCTGATTTCCCAATCATAAAATGCCAAGTAGAAACCAATTGCTTTCTCACAGAGGATGGATAAAACTGGATGATGAATTCTTCCAGACTAGTATTAAATATTGCCTGGAAGCTGGCAATAAAGCAAAGCTTTTAGAGACTTTGGGAAAGGCTAGTAGCCTGTCCTCTGAAATGAACATTGCATTCACAGGCTGTGTTAAGAAAAGATGCAGAATGAATTTTAAAAGTGTGACCTTTTTTTAGTGTTTAGCTGTAATACAATAATTCAGCAAAGTTGACTCATTTATACTTCTTGTGCCAACACTTCAAGATGAGCAACACTTACTTGTGATGTAGATTCTTCCATTGGACTTGAACTCTGAATTCTTGCCTTTTCTTCAATAACTCGAACGGGAGTAGGATCTGCCCAACCAGTCAACTGGGGGCTATCGGAAAGAGCAGTTTCTGTCCTGTCGCACTGACTCATTTCTTCTTTAAAGGCACCAAGAGACTGCTCGTCACCAAAAGCAGCCCACGATGTACTTTCAGCTACTGAATCCCCAAAGGCATTCCACTCTGTGTCGTGTCCACCAGCTGAAAAATCTTCTTCACTTCTGAATCCTGCAAATTCAGACCCATTTTTATCGTCCTGAATGGACCCAAATTCACCAAAGTCTTCCTCATTATCAGTCTTTCTAATTGTGGCAGCAGTCCCATGCTCACCAAATTCCAGGTCATCTTCATGCTCCATTTCTACCCTCTTGTCTGCAAGAGGTTCTGAAAAATTAGCGAACTGTTTTAGAGAGTGGGTACTCACAGCACCAAAATCCCCAAACTCATCTTTCACACCAGCTTCCTGAAATGTTGCAAACTCTTGTGTTGTCAAGTTTGAAACTGTTTTGCTCTCAAAATTTACAGAACGTACTTCAATTGTTCCAAAATCATCCAGAGCATCAGAATTCAGCACTGGGCTAAAAGTAGAAAAATTGCCATCTTGTGAATAGCTGAATCCTGAAATTCCAAAAGGTTCAGATTCATTTTGCTCTGTCCGTTCCATATCAGTTTCCGGCTGTTCATCATTGACTGAATGGCCTTGTTCAAAAGCAGACGGTTTACATACACCACTGCGTGTAAAATCACCATACTCTTCCTCATGAGTATACATTTCCAATTCTAGTTCTGGTGTGCCTTCTTTTTTAATATCTGACTGATCTATAACTAATTGATTCCCTCTACTTTCTGTGGTAGTGGTGTCTTTTACTTTGTCCAACAATTTATGAATTGGCTGCTGAGCATTTTGATCCCTAGTTTCAGTGTGTTCTATTGACTCTGATGAGTCCCAATTACTATTAGCAATGCTTGTGTCAGCTGAAGCACTATGTTCAGAGGAGCTGCTCTGGATGTGGGCTACATCTGCATCTGTACCATTCCCACTTTCACAACTTGAAGCTACTTTCAGTTGATCACACTCCACTGCAAAGTTCGAACTGACCTCAATGTCTGGCAGTTCCTTGAAAGTGGAACGAATGCCAGCATTTTGATCTCCTTTCAGTGGTGCTTTGCTGGGAGTAGACTGAGAACCACTTGCATTTTCTTCTGTTAAATTGGCAGGCTCTTTAAAATCTGAAAATGCAGAAAACTCAGCAAAGTCATCAACTGGTCTTGTCACAGACTCTGACTCGAGATGAGAAATGTGAGCATCTGTAGTTGTTTGATCACCTGTGTCATCCACATTTTCTATTTCCTGAGAGTGTGTTGAATGTTTTGTTGGGTATCCATTTGTCAGAATTTCTGGGTTGCTCTTTTGACCATTGCAATGCCCTCTCGGTCCTGAACCTATTGCATGAGCATCTTTGGCCAGGCTATCGAATCTAGCAGTTATTTCTGTTTGTTTTATGGATTCCATTGCTTGTTCCGTTGCCATATAATCGAAATCATTCCTTGAAGATTTAGATAGAATTACATTCCTATCAGTACTTCTAGATACATCATTCGGCATTCCTTCTGCAGCTCTCGAGAAGCCCGAGAGAAAGTCTTTGCCCTCACTGGCACTTGCTGAATGAAAGTCAGCAAACACGTCGGTATGACTGGGGTATTCATGGCCAGGCACAAAATGGTTTTGGGGCAAAAAGTTCCCATGGTGGTCTTCCAAATCAAAGTCAGAGTAACCAAGAGTTGAACTATCAACACCTGAAAAACCACCAAATTCACCATACTCCTCATCGTCCATTTCAGTCCCATCATCTAGTGGCGGTGGTGATGAAGAATACATTCTAATAACTTCAGGTTCCATGATGTCTCTCCTCAGGTAAGTTTGTTACACCTAGAGAGAAGAATAAAACTTATTAGAAATCTGGTATTTTATATTTCAGATAAACTCATTCAATCATTGCTAATCAGACCACAATGGAATCATTTTGGAAGGTCATCTCCCAGAATAAATTTTTCATACAAAACTAGGGACAAACATGAATGGGAACTTAAAAAAAACCTTAAATTTTTTATTAAATAAGCTGACACACAAATATCATTATAGAATCCCTATAGTGCAGAAGGAAGTCATTTAGCCCATCGTGCCTGCACCAACAACAATCCTACCCAGGTCCTATCCCCATAACCCCACATATTTACCCTCCTAATCCCCTGACACTAAGGGGCAATCAACCTGACCATCTTTGGACTGTGGGAAGAAACAGAGCACCTGGAGGAAACCCACACAGACACGAGGAGAACGTGTAAACACCACACAGAATTGAACCTGGGTCCCTAGCACTGTGAGGCAGCAATGCTTTTTAAATGGTCAGGAAAAGAGTCCTGTAAATATGTAGCATCCTTCCTGAGAGAACAGGTTCCAGCATTATTTACAACAAAAACAATATTGACAAAAAGCTGGAAACTCTCAGCAGGTTTGACAGCATCTGTGGAGAGAGGACAGAGCCAACGTGACTCAAAATGTGAACGCTGTTTTTCTCTCTCCACAGATACTGCCAGACCTGCTGAGATTTTCCAGCATTTGCAGTTTTTCTTTCAGCCTCCATCATCCACAGCAATTCACTTTTATCCAGCATTATTAATCTTGCTACACGAGCACACATGCAGACAGCAACATGCAGAGTAATACTGGCAACAAGAGCAAATGGAAATCACCCACATAGTACAAATATAGATAGGAGACTAATTACAAACAAATCAAAAATAAAAACTGATATAAAATGATGTTATAAATTTCTGGAGATTTATAAATGTATAAATAGTAAGAGTGGACTAGGCTTTAGATTGCAGGAAGATGATGTTAACAAGTGAAATGCAGCAAAGGTTAAATGAGACTATAATGTTTGCAAATGTGATTTCAAGCATTTACAGCCTAATTAAAAGAAATTAGAATTAGCAACAGATTTTAAACTGCAAAAAATCTAATTTGAGTTTACAGGCAGCAATTAAAACATAACATTAGCAAATGCTCAATTCATATAAAATATGGTTCCAAAGTATTGTAATTGTGCTTCCCACTTGCTTTTTTCTGAAGTGCTTTGACTTCTGCTATGTTGCTATGTAAGTGGGAGACAATTTTCCAAAGATGTCCAAAAAGGTTCCAATAATTCTGCAAACTATAATATCCATCAGTAAGCAAGCAATGCAAGTTGTGAATTTCATGAGCATCTAAACATCAAAGCAGCCTTGTCCCACATTTAATGTTGTGAACTTTGGCATTTCAATTTATTCATTATTGGTTATTTTCCTATGTTAGAAAGGGATGAAAAGACAAAGTTAACCCAAGTAAATAACTTAGTTAGTTAAGGATCAGCACACTTGAATTCCTCAGTGCTGAGCACCTTTTAAATTGAAAATAGTGAAATTGCATTGGAAACTGAAAACCCAATCAAATCTCAAATGTTAACAAAGTGAATTATATAATTTTAGCAGTATTAATCTATATATCGATATACATTCAAGCACTTTCCTGCAATTACTACCATATGGTTTCTCATGAGCAGAACTGAATTCTCTGCTGGCTCAGGTAGATAGGCATTAAGTTATTCAAACACTGATGCAGTGATAGTTGGACTTGTAGTCAAGATGAGAGCACAGGTCAGACAACTTGCCCCAAAACTGCTGCATTGGAGTTGGAGACACAGTGATTGAAGTTTGCCAAAATTACATAGAACACTACAGCACAAACAGGCCCTTCGGCCCACGAGTTGCGCGATCACATCTATACCTACCAAGCCACAGACATATCTATAACCCCAATCCCATTAGTTCCCATATATTCATCCAGAAGTCTTTTAAAAGACCCCAGTGAGTTCGCCTCTACCACCACCAACGGCAGCCGGTAACGGACATCAATTGAAAATTCCAGGTCACTTCCGTGCACACCTTATATCATGTTTCACTGTATCACACTCGAATACTTTTATAGATTTACGTAAGCATTATATCCTCACACATCAGGGAAATTCTGTACATTCTATAAAGTTCACTGTTTAACAGAAAAGTCTTGTGCTTTTGGGTTAATCTGCACTTATGTCATGAAATTCTACTTAAATGAGGAAGTTCCAAAATATTTACAAGTGCCACATTACAGTAAATGGGGAAGATGAACTGAACCTAGACTGAAGGACCCTACGTCTGAGACTCAACACAAATTTCCATTATCAATAAAGGTGTTCCAGCAAGCACATCATATGAAATCTGATGGGATCTAATTAGCAAATATCTTAACAGAAATACGAGTGAGGCCCTGTGTGCTGTAACTTTGCACTGGTTCCCTTATGCATTATTGATTTTGGTGTTAAATATCCCCGTACAAAGTCCAGTCCTTTTTAAATTCAGGACAAGTTTTAATGTTTTTTTTCCAAGTTCTAGCATTGAAAGTGTTTGAAGGTGTGGGTCACAAACTGTTCCGCAGCTTCAGCAAACGTCACTTAGACCACACTAGAAAATTCTAGTTCATATTCTTGCAACATGCTCACTGATATTCCTTCCCACTGTCTGGATGCTTCTGCTTAATATCTCCAGTAGCCAGTACCCAGAAATCAAACCTGCGCTCCAACAACTTGGTGCTTACCTGTGTACTAAAGTTTCATTTGCAAGCTGCCTACATTCTGTCTGCGGTGTGGAGATGCCAGCATTAGACTGGGGTAAACACAGACCTAACGAAGGGGCAAACCCCGAAAGCTTGCGCGTTTACTATCAAATACATCGGTTGGACTTAAACCTGGTGTTGTCAGACTTCTTACGATATTCTGTCTAACATATGAACCATAGAAATTAGGAAAGGAGACGTAGATCATTCAGCCCTGCTTCACCATTCAATCAGATCATGGCTATCTTTTCCTACTTCCCATATCCCCTTACCTCTTTCTTATTAGAAATATATCTATTTTTTTTTAAACCATTTAATGATTCAGATTCCACCGTGCGATGGGGCAGTGAATTCCACAAATTCACCACTCTGAGTAGTTGTGCCTTCTCATTTCAGTTTTAAATTTGCTGCTTCTCACCACGTACCTGTGACCTCTTGTTTAAGACTGCTCAAAAGGGGGAACATTTGATTCAATCACAACTTAATTCTTTGTAGAAGTATACAAGTACTATCCTGTTCATTATTTTGAGATTGAAGTTATCTGTTCGACATCAAATACAGAAGTTTCTTCAATTTAAACACATTAATAACATATTGAAAACTTCCCTTTCGCAAGTTCAGCTAACTGGATGTAATGTGGAAAAATAAATGGTGCCAAGTAAACAAAAACAGTCTTTGCTTAATGGCTGTTTCCCACACACAAAGGTCAGTAATTTGATTAGACAATTATTTGATTCTCCTTCATTCAGAAAAGGATTGAAATAGAAGTTTGTATTAAAATTAGACTGTCATTCACGCATAATGACTGAAAACGGATTGCAGTTGAGAATGTAAAACAAGTTTAAGAACAAGATAACACAAAGCTTACGACGAGAGACAGAAATATTTACACGGGTTTATACAACCTGTAAGATCAAGTAGTTTGTATCTACTTTAATACATTACTTGGTAACTGTAGCTTCCCATAACAGGTGAAGTCACAGGAATTAAGAAATTCAGGTGAATTATGCACAGCAATAAAGCTACCACCCAACAGAATCGCAAAAATAAAATTATAACTTTGTGGTATTTACAGATATTTATGTTTGGAATATACATTTGTGGGAATTGCTTTTCCAGCAGCAGTGGAGCTCATGGGATGCAAAAATCAGTGTGTCAAATAATGTATGAAAACATCTCACTGAGGATTACAAATAATGTAGTCATTGCAGATATACTGAATAATGGTCAGGTTAATTATTATATATAAGTATAATGATGAAATCACACATGAAGATATGATGTAGATTGTTATAGGCACTGAAACTAAATGGAAGCTCCCTGGAAGCTTAAGGGGTTTTAGTTAAGTCAGGCAGCATGGTCGGTGCAGGCTGTGCTGTAATTTTCTTTGTTCTTTTATATAATCCGTCAGATTTAGAACGGCGGTTGAAAGTAATGAAAAAAGTTTTCAGAAACCATGCATATCAAGTATACAGATACTATATAAACTTCTGTTGCAATATTAAAAAACAAAGGCCTCTTCAATACTCATCATCAGGTGGATCCAATCACTCGCAATGTTAACTTCCACGCAAAAAATCATGGCCAATTTCAGGAAAGGCCAAATCCCCAATTCCCCAAATTCCAAACAACAATTTGTTACCCAAGTCACACCACTAGCGACAGTCTCGTTTCAACCCCAGTGCATGACAAAATCAGTGTCATCCATTTCTCTCACTGAAAATTATTTCAGATGTAAACTCTGAACTGGCAACATGTGCCCTATGTAATAACGAATTGTCATTTGGGATTTTAAAAATTGTAGGTCCCTCTGACCAAACACAGAATCCTTACAGTGCAGAAGGAGGCCATTCAGCCTACAAAATCTGCATGTACTCTCTGACGGAGTTACTAGGCCCTTTCCCCATACCCACATGCCATGGCCAATCTTTCTAACCGGCACATCTGTGGACTGTGGGAAGAAACTGGAGCACCCAGAGGAAATCCATGTAGACACAGGGAGAACATGCAAACTCCACACAGTGACCCAAGGCTGGAATCAAACGCGGATCCCTAGCCACTGTGCCACTCCAAAGTATAATGGTCAAATTAAGTTTCTAGAGACAGTTAAGATCAGTGACACTAGTAGTATAGGAGACATGTACTATTTTGAATGCTCCAGTATGGAAATTTGGTGACACCGTTATATGCTGCATGAACAATAAAACTGAAGGTCAGTTACAGCAGGAAGGGCAGATGCTTTGTCAACAACTCTACTGACTTTTTCCACCACTGAATACACCCAGAAAGACAAAATATTTGTCAGCTGCCTGGCTATTTCTCAATCTATATTTGAGAGAAATTTATTTGCTTACGGGTTCATGATTCTAGAGGAATTATGTTACGCAACAATCTCATGATGCACTGAGATGATCACTGTTAGTGTGGCATATAGCTTAGACTGTGGGCTCACAGGAAAACTCAATATAATTTATGGGAAAATGTTCACATTCTCAGCAATCAATAAGTTCACAAAAAATTTAGTTTCACTCAAAATTCCATTTATATAATTTCCAATATTTGAAAACTACGCACATCATAGTTTTTTACTGCAGATATTGTTTTTAAATTAGGAACTTTGTCGAATGATGCACAGCAAAAGACTCAACATTTTCCATGGGCTAACTATTAAACTTTGTTTAAAACTAGCTCTGAAGACTCAAAACTTTAGCCCTGTTCTCTGCGCACAGATGCTGTCAGACCTGCTGAGATTTTCCAGCATTTTCTGTTTTTGTATTAAGCTTTGTAATTAGTTTTCACAATTTTAGAACTGGAACACACCCAAAAAACTAGTTAGCTTTGAAACCTTAACACATGTACTCATTCACGTTTTATTTTTGTAGTTTCTATTTTACACCTCTTATAATTTCTGTTCTCATTTTTCCTGCATAACCTTTTTCCTGAACACACTCTCCATTACGATTTATTTCTCCAATGTTTCACCTTTGTTTGCTTGACCCACTCTACTTTCCTCCACAGTTGGAGCTCTATAAATAATATTCAGATTTCAGCAAAGTTAGACACGTTACAGAGCAATACATACTGAAAGGGATATTTTACTTAGTTGGACACATATCTAATACCTCAGGTGCCTGTACATCATCACAGATAGAGCAAGGATTGAGTGATAAATGGAAACATAACTTCAGTATGTTGAACTATCTGGAAAGAACATCTCATCAATATGTAGCTGTGAATTAGCCATATATCATTAAAGATACGAGCTACTGTAAATATTGATTTCTTCATTTGAATTGCTAAGAAAGCATTAATGTCCATACATAAACTGTAAATTCACACTACGATTTTAAATACATTTTCCACATCACTACAAATCAAGCGGCTGTAACCAAACTACTAAATGGTATCATTTTGCTTCACTCAAATCATTTTTCTAATATCAGAACATATGAATTAGGAGCAAAAGTTGGCAATTCAGCTCCTTGAGCCTGTTTCACCATTCAATCAGATCATGGCTGATCTCTTCCTGGTCTCAAATCATTTCCCCATCTGTTCCCAATATCCTTTTTAAACACCTTTTTTTTAAAAATCAGAAATATATTTATCAATTCAGTGATTCAGACTCCACCGTGCTACGAGGCAGCAAGTTCCACAAATTCACCACCCTCTGCGAGAAGTAATTCCTCCTCATCTCAGTTTTAAATCTACCACCCCTCAACCTATACCTGTGACCTCTTGTTCTAGATTGCCCCACAAGGGGGAACGTTTGGTCTATGTTTACTTTATCAATCCCTTTCAGTATTTTGTGTACCTCAATCAGATGTCCTCTCACCCTCTAAACTCCAGTGAGTACAAGCCCAAACTGTTTAATCTGTCTTCCAACGAAAACCGTTTTATCCCTGGAATCAATCTGGTGAACCCCCGATTCAACTGGTAAACAAGTTACTAAAAATTCTGCCACAGTCAAATGCAAGTACATGCTCCTCCAAAGAAGGAATATTTTCTATTGTCATATTGAGATTTCCATAGGCCCAATTGATATGCTGAGAAACACTGTCACTGCCACCTGGAATTTCATATACAGCTATAATATTTACACAGCCAATTACCCTACACACAGTAAATGTAAAAATTTGCAAAATGTTAATCACTTGATCTACTAATATTTGTAACTTTGGAAGCTGAGGTTTCACTGACAGTTCTAACTGGTTTTGAGATATTCTTCCATTGTGTTTGCTTAGTCAGCTCATAAGACCCTGCTCCCAAGCACCTCAACTTTCCACATTCCATGGATATTAACATCAGGATTATTAGCGTCGCCACTCCACTCTGCTCTCCACTTCCAGAAAAGCTCACAGGTGCCTGGAATTCTCCCAACATTTTTCAGCTATCACCATATGCTGCTTATTCAAATCCCAGTAACCAAATTCAACATTGAAATCAAATTGCTGTTGGGAGAACTACACACAAAACAGTAACCCTGTCCTCCATAGCCACAAGCAGAATAGCAGCTGCTAATGCATCCTCACTAAATATGCAGCTATAGTGTCCTGAACACAAGATGATAACACAGAGAAATCAAAAGGCAGTGTTTTTATTTGAAAGAGGATGCATACTGCATGTATCCTTAGAAACTTTAAGGCTACTTTTCCATTATGTATTTTGCTTTAAGAATGCAACTAAAGTTTGGATTATTTCTACATCAAATATGTTCCTCATATTTAAATGTCCCCCAAACTCTGAAAAGAACTGTCAATTAAGGGAGTTAGGTCCTTTACGTCATTGCCAAAAAGACTAACTAGGTTTTTATATCTGCTTTCACAGTAACTTATTAACTAAGGAACCCACATGCTTGTTTGTAGGAAGGAAACAAAATTCTAAAAGGTGGCATTTTAAATGTGACATTTCAATAAACTGTTGGCCTCTGTGAAGGGTTATTGTCATCAATGTCAAACAGCAGAAAAATGTCAAATTCCCCACAACTTATGTTCTAACGAAAGGGAAGTGATGTGAGATGAGCTTTAACTTTGTTCCTCATGTGTACAGGGCTGGGGGGAGGATTACAGGTGCACTCACTAACCCTGCTGTACCTGGCCTCCTCATCAACTTTATTCAACACTGGTTTGAGGGAGACAGGGAGAGGATCAGCCCGCTGATAATCCCCCCAGACTGCTATACAAACACCCAGTCAATGATTAAACTGCAGGCCCAGGCTGCCAGCGCCTCCGAGTAAGCGGAGAGCCCGTGGACCTCACCCCGTCATGCCAGGGCTCTCGCTGAGGCCGCAGCAGCTCCAGCGGCCCGGCCGCCCCGGGACAGTCCGGGGACACGGGCAAGTGGTTAGGCCGCGCTCCCTCACCGCCAGGCCAGCTCCGGCTCCGGCTCCAGCCCCAGCCCCAGCCCCAGCCCCTGCCCGAGCCCCAGCCCGAGCCTCGGGGCTCCCTCCCCGGCCCTGACAGCAGAAAGCTTACCTCAGGCCGCGGGGCCTGCTCTCTCCGGGGTTCCGGCTCCCGCTGTTACCGGCCCGGCTGCTCCGCGGCTCCCATCCCCGGCTCTCCCTCTCTCTCAGCCCCGCCCCCACTGCGCGCGCACCACCCGCCCCGGCGGTGACGTCATCCCCACACTCCCCATCCCCACCAGCCCCCCGTGACGTCATCACGTCCCCATTGGCACACGTGTCGCACACCTTCTGGCGTCATCATAACCACGCCCACTTACACGTCACAGCCCTGCCCCCTCCAGCCAGACCTTCCGGGAATGTTAAAGCTCCGCCCATAGCCTCACAAATATGGCTCTCAGGTTAAACCCCGCCCCTCAGGTTAAACCCCGCCCCTCAGGTTAAACCCCGCCCATCCACATGAAGCCCCAGATGTGGAGATTCCTGTATTAGACTGGGGGGTAAACACCAGGTTAAAGTCCAACAGGTTTATTTGGTAGCAGAAGCCTCTAGCTTTCCGAGCGCTGTCCCTTCGTCAGGGGAGTGGGGGGTTCTGTTCACAAACTCAATTTACAAAATAATGGTTGGAAATGTGACTCTTTACAGCTAACCAAGTCTCAAAGGTACAGACAACATGAGTGGAGAGAGGGTGAAGCACAGGTTAAAGAGACGTGTATTGTCTCCAGATGGGACAGTAAGTGAGATTTTACAAGTTCAGGCAAGTCATGGGGATTACAGATAGTGTGACATGAACCCCAGATCCCGGTTGAGGCTTGGCCATCAGTTTGGTGGAGCCCTGCCCCTATTGGTCATGATGTAGAGATGAGACTGACCTATAGGTCAGTTAGGCTGCCCCTTTCCCTTCACCTCAGCCAGCACAACCTCAGACAATTTATGGACACTGAGCCTACATTGTGCCCCCTGGTTCGCCAGCATTTGCTGCAATATTCCTGGGGGAGTTTGTCACTCTGCAAACTATCCATCTTTCCCATCCCATAGCAGCATTGTCGTCTGGAGGCATATCCCAGTCTCCCCATCCTCATCTGGGTTCTAGGAACCTAACAGCTGGTGGCAGCCAAGCACCTGATGCTTCATTTGTTCCATAGGCAGCATGTTCTGAAGCATTTAGCTCACAATACAGATCTGCCTGGAGCATCTATCACCCAGAGTATCATTAACCATTCACAGTTACAATCCAAACTCACCTCCCTCTGAACAGAAAGTGCTAGAAATATTCAGCAGGTCTGGCAGCTTGTGTGGAGAGACAAACAGAGATAACATTTCAAATCCAAAGTGATTTTTGTTTGGAATTTTCCTCTTCCTTTGCTTCAGTCAGTCATTCATTTTACACTGCTCCTGGGAGTCAGTGTAATGTTAAGTGTTACTAGGGACAACACAATCCCTGTGGAACACCACTAGACACAGACCTCTAGTCACAAAAACAACCTTCAGCCAGCCACTGATTCCTGCCACTAAGTCAATTTTCAATCCAATTCACCATATTACGCTGGGTCCCAGGGACTGTTACCTTCTTGGCCATGTGGGATCTTGTCAAAGGTCTCACTGAAGTCCATGTTGACTACATCCACTGCACTGCCCTCACCGAGTCACTCAGACACCTCCTCGAAAAATTGAATCAAATTTGTTGGATATCATCTCCCTCTGACAAAACCATGCTGACTATCCTTGATTAATCCTTGCCTAAGTGGAGATTAATTCTGTCCCTCAAAATTTTTTCCAATAATTTCCTTACCATTGACATTAGAATTACTAGCCTGTAATTACCTGGTTTATCCCTATTTCGCTTCTTGAATAATAGTACCACGTAAGCCATCCTCCAGTCGACTGGCAGCTCTTCTCTGGCCAGAGAGAATTTGAAAATTAGTGTCAGAATGCCTGCAATCTCCTTTCTTGCTGTCCACAAGATCCTAGGGATTTAGCCATGTTTAAGGCCACTAAAACTCTTCCTTCTGAATTCTAATAAGAATATTGTTTTTGAATAAAAGTTTTAATGAAGGCATTAAAAGAGACAAAATACATTTTGGTCTGTTACTGTGAGTTGTGTATAGTCAAGGTTTCTCTCTGGTTTATTGCAATTCTTGTACAGAATGTGAGAAATTTTCAATTGATCAGAATCTAACATTAGGGACAGGTGACCAAAGCTTGGTCAAAGAAGCTGGTTTTACGGAGAGTCTTGAGGGAAGAGACAGGGATGGAGAGGTTTTGGAATGGGATCCCAGAATATTAGACCTTCGCAATTGGAGGCACAGTCAGCAATAGGGAAGTGATTAAAATGGGAGAATTGGAGGAGTATTGGTATCTCAGAGTGTAAGACGAGAGAAGATTACAGAAATAGGAAAGCACATGGCCTTGGAGGAATTTGAGAACAAGGATGAAAATGTTAGAAATGTGCTATTGTTGGACTGGGTCAGGAGAGAGGCAGGGGGTATGGGTCAGTGAGCAGAGAGCTGTGGGAGACTGGAAACTGCTTCACATCAGGATGCTGGGTACAGAGTTTTGGATGAGGATGATATTAGGATGACAGAAGCAAGGCCGGCCTGGGTGCTTTGGGATAAACTCAGTAAGGAAGTTTCATAATACCAGTATAAAATCCAATAGGTTTGTTTGGTAGCAAAATCCACTAGCTTTTGGAGCACTGCTCCTTCATCAGGTATGTGGGAGTTCTGTTCACAAACAAGGCATATAAAGACACAAACTCATGAGTTTATGTCTTTATATGCCCTGTTTATAAACAGAACCTGATGAAGGAGCAGCGCTCCAAAAGCTAGTGGCTTTTGCAACCAAATAAACTGGTTGGACTTTAACCTGGTGTTGTGAGACTTCTTACTGTGTTTACCCCAGTCCAACACTGACATCTTCACATCATGCATTGGGATAGTCACAGTCAGGGGTAACAAAGGGATAGTTAAGTGTTTTAACAGCCGCTGATCAGAGGCTAGAATTAATTTAACCAATGATTATGTGACTCAGTTGACATTTGTGTGAAGCTGTACATTACAGTGAGATGGTGACACAAGGAGAGTCTATTCGAACACACTGTACCAGAACGCACCAATGATTCTACAAACATAAATCTTTCTGATTATCAACTCTCTCAGATGTCCAAATATTGACTGCAATTTATCAATATCGGCAATGGTTCCGCAAACGTGTTAACAAAAGGCATTTCAGCACAGGTCAGTGAATGTGTTAATGTTTAACTGTTGCTAAGTTGCTGCATTTATCAAATGATGGTTATGAGCAAAATGTTGCAAAAGGAGAGAAAATGCTGGAGCATCTCGTAACCTGTCAGTCCAGAGAGAAGCAACAATTCACCATCACACCTCTGACCCTTGACTCAGCATTGAAAAACACACCAAAACCCAGGTGGGCAGGTACCCAGGCGACGCAGTTACAATTTTATAAAGGGATGGTTGTTGGCAGAAATTGAGGAGAATTTTTTTTTACACAGTGAGTTGTCATAGCCTGGAATGCTATACCTGAGAGGGTGGCAGAAACAGATGCGACAGGAACTTCCCAAAATACATTAACTAAATCATTGAAAATGAAAATTTGCAGATCTTAGAGAGCAGGGAGAGTAGAATTAATTGAACAGTTTCTTGCATGACTTTAAGAAATGTATTTGTGTCATGTTTCTGGTGCACGTTTTTTTTTAACAATCGGTTCTATTTACCAGTGCTTCTTTGTCTATAACTTGCAGCCCACGTGTTGATACTGTGGGAGCATAATTGATTCTATTGTTTTAATCTGGGCTAATGCAGAGTTGTTATTTTAGTGTTTTCCCCTGGGGTTTTTCCAGAGTGGAATGTAGGACGTAGAAAATTACAGCACAGGAACAGGCCCTTCGGCCCTCCAAACCTGCACTAACCATACTGCCTGACTTAATAGAAACCTACTTCCCTTTCAGGGATCATATTCCTCCATTCCTATCCTATTCATGTACTTGTAAGATGTCCCTTAAAAGTCACTACCGAATCCGCTTCCAATACCTTCCTTAGCAACGAGTTCCAGGTATCCACTACTCTGTGTGTGAAAAAAAAACCTGCCTCATATATCTCCTTTAAACATTGAATCTTGCTCCTTAAACTTCTGCCCCCCCGCCCCGTAATTGACACTTCCACCCAGGGAGAAAGCTCCTGATTATCCATTCTGTCCATGCCTCTCATAACCTTGTAGACTTCTATCAGATCTCCGTTCAACCTCCATCACACCAGTGAGAACAAGCCAAGTTTCTCCAACATCTCCTCATAGCTAATGCCCTCCATACGAGGCAAATCTTTTCTGTACCCTCTATTGTGGCAACTGGAATTGAATACTACATTCCAACTGCAGCCTAACTAAGGTTCTATAAAGCTGCAACATGACTTGCAAATTTTTAAACTCAACCGATGAAGGCAAGCATGCTGTATGCCTTCTCAACTATCTTCTCACCTGCATTGCCACTTTCAGTGACCTGTTACCTGTACACCCAGATCCTTTGCCTATCAATACTCTTAAAGATTCCTCCAGTTTCCTCCCACAGTCTGAAAGTCATGTGGGTTAGGTGCTAAATTTTCCCTCAGTGTACTTGAAGTATGGAGTGTGGTGACTAAAGGATTTTCACAGTGACTTTATTGCAGTGTTAATGTAAACCTACTTGTGACATTGATAAATAAACTGTAATTGTAATCACAATATTGATTGTGAAATTGGAACTTGTTCATTTTATTTCTGCCTGGTAATTCTGGGACCAGTCGGTTTGCACACTGCTGTTTTGCTCAGGAATCAGGTGCTCAATAGCAACGTGATGGTGATGAAGTGATGTTGAGTGCTAAGATGCAGCTACTGTGGCACTTGACGAGATTTTATGAAAGATGTGGCATTCCAAGGACAGTGAAAATGATTGATAGCGTCCACAAGAAAACGGGGGTACCTGCAGCTGTGCCACTGCATTAATCAACAGATAAGGATATCATTCTGTGTCAACTTCCATATTATCAGTTATACTTTAGGCCTGTATATGAAAGATGGCCACTTGGATGAAGTGCTGGGGAGGCACCTTCAGAAGACAAATTAGGTCTGTCGAAATAAAACCAACTTGGAAGGTCATTTGATCATATGTGTTTGAATCCCACAATGACAGTGCCCATTCTTATCCCATTTCCCCTTTCCTCAAACCTTTTAGATTTTTTTCCTTCCTTTGAGTATTTGAGTGGGACTTCATTAGGTTGATGGACAGGAATAGTCATGTGACTGGATGGGACGAGGCTTACGCAGAGAAATAAGGACAGATACTGCTTGGAATTGTTAGAGGGAAGTACCTTTGTGTTTTTGTGTCTTTCTTTGGATTTGGAGACTGAGATCTCCCAGAAAATAAGTCTCTTTTCTCCAAATGCTGTTTGAAGATAGATCTTTCTCTGGAGGCTGCTGTATGAAACTCTGAAGAAAGGTATCTTTCTGTATCTGTCTGGAGGAGTTAAAAGGCTGGAAATCTAGCACCTACATGAGCATGTCTGTTTTTGTGCTAACTGATTCTGAGGGGGGAATGAAGTCTATGGGAATATTGCTTAAATTGGAACTATAGACATAGCAAGCTGTTAAGAATTATACCTTGTCATGTTTAAATATTTTGATTAGTAAAAGTTACGCTGTTTCTTTTTATTATATTTTAACTGTGATGTTAAATAAAGTTTGTTTTAATGAAAGCTTTCTAGTGATTCAATAGAATTGTACCTGGGGTGAAATTCTAATGCTGAAATCAAATAAATTTGAGGTTTATGTTAACTGCAAAATATATCTTGGAGTTTCTGATCCAACTCCAAAAATTTGAAAGTAGATAAGTGCACAATGGCCTTCTTTCTGTGCTGTAACATTGTGGAGTGGCATGTTTTGAAATTCTCATCCTTGTTTTCAAATTCTGGGTCCCATTTTAATCACTCTGCCTCTGGTGGCCATGCCTTTGCTGCCTCGGCCCAGGAATTCCAGAATTCCTTCTATAAAACTTTTCCCTCATCCTTTCCTCTCTAACAAGCCCTTGGCCAAGCTTTTGGGCATTTGTCTATTAAGTATCTTTATATAGCTCAGAGTCGAATTACATTTGATGATTTCTCCTCTGAAACATTTTTGGAAATGTCTCACTATAAATCCAGGTCATTGCTGTGAAAGGTGGGACAGAAATACATGTTGTTATTGAATGAACCGCAGTCTGGGCACTTTCTGAGATGTGAAAACAATAGCAGGGAGTGTCTGAACACTGGGATACTTATCCAGCTGCACAATTATAACATTCTTCAGATTTGGCACAGTCACAATTCATCAAAAGCGTGAAAAAAGAACTTGAGTCCCAGATTGGCACAATGACTGGCACACTCTTTGGTAAAATAGTTGGGTGGAGCTGGGAAGGGAGCTGTAAGATGACCCTTATGGGATGGAATCCCATATCTCCTGGGATTGTCATAGCTCAAGCTCTATCCATGAATTGTCTTCCCGACTGGCTGAAATTTGGAGAAGTTTGTTGGACAGATGCTTCTGTGATCAGTACCCATTTGTTCGAAAGTCTCGGGACCTTGGTGTTAAAGAAGAGAGAAAGCTGCCAAGGTGGCAAAGTGTCCTAATCTTTTAAAGTCAGGTCCAGCATGGTGAGAAGCCACCATCCTCTGACCCAGAAAAGTTGGAGAAACATAGAAAAGAGAAGCAGGAGTTAGGCATTCAGGCCTTCAAGCCTGCTCAGTCATTCAATATGATCATAGCTGATTCTGAATCTCAACATTGCACTGTCTCCTTGACACCTTTAAAGTCTACAAATCCATCTATTTCCTTCTTAAATATATTCAGTGACTTGTTCTCCGCAACTTTCTGTGACACGGATTCCACGGATTCACGTCTCTCAGAATGCAGAGGTTTCTCATCATCTCAGTCCCAAATAGCCTATCCTGTATCTTGAGACTGTGATTCTTTTTCTAGACTCACCCCACCTCAGCTAAAAGAAACATCATCTCTGCATCCAGTCTGTCCAGCCCTACTTAACAGACGATATCCTCAAAAACCTCCAGTGGGTTTGTCAAACATTTCTTACCTTTCATAAATCCATATAGACTTCATCTAATCCCATTGATATTTTCTAACTGCCCTTTTACCACATCCTTTATAACAGACTCGAGCATTTTAACTTTATAACTGATGTGAGCTAACTGCTCTGTAATTCCCTGTTTTCTCACTCCCTCCTTTTTTAAATAACAGGGTCACATTTGCCACCCTCTAATCTGCCAGACTGCTCCAGGATGTACAGAATTCCAGAAGTGTCCCCCTCCTTTTGCACCCTGGGATGTATCTTTGCAGCCTCTGTGGATTTATCAGCTTTAATTTTTCCAGTATAAACTTTTCTCGTATTAATTTCCTTCACTTTCTTCTCACTTGACTGTCAATTCCTTCACATTTCTGGGAAGTTATTTTCTTGTGAAGATGGAACTAAAATAGTTGTTTAATTGTTCTTTGTTCTCTTAAATTATTCCATTTCAAACTGTTTTTTCATAAATTTTGAAAAAATCTTTTGCAGACTGCTTTTATGTTCCTCACTCTGATTCCATTTCTCCCCCTAATTAATCTCTTGTTCCTCCTTTGCTAATTTTAAACTGTTCCCTATCCGTGGGCTTGCTAATATTTTATAAAGTTTATATAACTCCTGTTTGGACCTATTATTTGCATTAATTTATTTTATTTGCCACAGAGGAGGCCTGTTATAATTTCGTGGTAAAGAGGAATCTACAACTGTGCAATCTATTTGTTCCTTTAATATTAGCCATTGCCTATCCATTGTCATACTTTTTAATGAAGTTCTCCTGTCTAGCTTAGACAACACACACCTCATATTTTTGTAGTTTCCTTGTTTCGATTTAGGACATTATGGAATTCTTCCCTTTCCATCCTAATGAGGAATTCTATCATGTTATGGTCACTCTTCCCTAAAGGACACCACCCAACTATATTGATTAACCCCTTATACCAAAAATATACCAAATCTAGGATAGCGCATTCCCCAGTTGGTTCCTCAATGCACTGGTCTAAATATCTCCTTCACACTCAAGGAATTCATTTGCTACAGTATTGTTGCTATTTGGTTTGCCCAATCTATGTGTAGATTAAAGTCACCTATGATTATTGTAGTACTCTTGTTATGTACATTTCAAATTTCCTGTTTAATTTTGTCCTCTACCTTACCACTGTTGTTTAGAGGCCTATAGACAGTTCCCACTGATAATTTCTGCCCTTTATTGCTTCTTGGCTCCTCCCAAACTGATTCCACATCAGAGCCAATATCCTCTTTCGCAATTGCATTGATTTCACTCTCAACTGACCACACTGTCCCACTTTCTTTTTTTTTGCTGCTCTTCCTAAATACTGAGTACCCTTGGATATTCAGTACCCAGCCTTGGTTACCCTGCAGTCATGTGTCTTTAATCATAATCATATCAACTTATATGATTATAAGTAATCATGTAAGTTGATATGATTATATATCATATATATAATGATATGATATATATATCACCTTGTCCTGATAATTCATCCAGCTTATTATGAATGCCATATGCATTCGGATAGTGTTTTTAGAGATGTCTTTTTGACATTTTTACAAATTTTTTTTGTGCTATGACCCTATTTGCTGCTGACCCTTGTTTCCTCTGTCTTCCATCTCTACTCTCTACTTTTCTGTCTTTCACTTCTTTGTTCGCTCTCTTGCACCTCCCCACTCAGTTTTCCATTCCCCCTGACTAGTCTAGTTTAAACCTCCCCAACAGCACTAGCAAATAGCCCTGAGTATTACTGGATGGCAGCAAAGCAGCACTATTGCTATGACACAAAGGACCAGAATAATACTAGAAATCCATCACTTCCCCATCGTGTTCAGCCACATTCTGGTGGAACCGGGGAACCCAGCGGACAGACTCCCATCACAAATCTCACCCTCCCCCCTTCCAGGCTCCCCCAGAAAAGGTCAGCAAAGCAACAGGGGAAAACACGAGCTTTAGTACTTTGAACAAAGCGATAAAAGATTGAATGAAAATAAGAGGATTAGGATATTGAGTTGGACGATCAGCCATGATCATAGT